>JARDYJ010000001.1:127404342-127969342 GCA_029215755.1 Spea hammondii | reverse complement strand
GACACATAGCAGTACGACACCACCACGTTAGTTTGTCTTCCAAGCGTCTTTTGAGCGCACCTGAGGATTGCAGTGCAGTAAATGCATTGATGAGTGAAAAAAGGTAGTGCTCCTTTATGCAAGTTTTAAAAAGCAAGCCTCTCGAAAACCCGTTTACCTCCAAATTGGAACCTGTGTCTAGATGCGATGGGGAGTGAACTAATTCTGTACCTCCTATAAGGTGATTTTGGAACGCATAACCCAATCCTTCTGAGCAGAAGATGGGGAGCAATACCCCCCAGGTTATTTTAATTACCACTTAACTGGGGACGATAGGAGCTATTGTACGTTTTGTTTCTAAACATTATACACCGATCAGCCGTAACATTATGACCACCTGCCTAATAGTGTGTAGGTTGCCTTTTTTGCCACCAAAGGCCTAGTGGAATGGACTCCACTAGGCCTTTGAAGGTATGCTGTGGTATCTGGCTCCAAGACTTTAGCAGCAGATCCTATAAGTCCTGTAAGTTGCAAGGTGGGGCCTCCATGGATGCACCCTGGTGCCATGTGTTCTCCAGGTAAGCACTGGGCCATCCACGTGAAGTAAAAAAAGAAAATGATTCATCAGACCAGGCTACCTTCTTCCCTTGCTCCTTGGTCCAGTTCTTATGCTTACATGTCTATTGTAGGCACTTGTGGCAGTGGACAGGGGTCAACATGGGCACCCTGACTGGTCTGCGGCTACACAGCCCCATACGCAACAAACTGTGATGCACTCTATCGGAACCAGTATTAACGTTTTAAACAATTTGAGCTACAGTAGCTCATGTCATTAACATTTAAGTAAACGTACTACAAACATTTAAGTAAAAACAAGAATATTCTCCTTTTGGAGTTGCCCATTGATAGCCGAGACCTTAACCCATTAGGTATGCTGTGGAATGACCTCTACAGAGCCATTCACGCCGGACATCATAGCAATATGGCTGAGTTTAAGCAGTTCTGTAAGGTTATTGCTGCCAAAAGGAGGTTTAACCAGTTATTAAATCCAAGGGTTCACTCACATTTTCCACCAGCACTGTGAATGTTTAATGGGTGTGTACAATAAAGACATGGAAGATTACCATTGTTTGTGTGTTATTAGCTTAAGTATTGTGCTTGACTAGATCAGATCACATTTTATATACAATTAATGCAAAAAACAGGGTGCATATACACTAGATGAGCAAAAGTATTTGGGCACCCCTCCTAGTTAATGAGTTGAGGTATTTCAGCCCCCCTATTGCTTAACATTTGTATAAACATGGCAGCCATCTCCTCAGTGACTTTAAACATGGCATTGTTTTAGCATTCATATTAAAGGTATGCTGGCTTTTTTCATTGTAATGTAACATGTTATACTTATACAGTGTGCCTCCTTGTCACCTTTTATAGCAGGTGCACTTTAAATAATTCTCCCCTTTAAACAACCAGCAAAGAAATACAACCAAATGACAGTGTTTTGAAGAATAATTTTATTGAAGCTTTTGACAAACAATACGAAAGCTTCCATTAGCAGAGTTTTACATTAGGAACAGAGTGAGCCTTGTTCTAGGGAGAAGCACTCTGTAGGTCTTTTCTCCACACACTAATAAGTAAAGGGAACATACATATAATGTAATTAAATAGTTAAATATAAGATTGGGAATCCATGCTACGCAATTACAATATGGTATGTGAGTATAGTATATCTGGGGACAAAAAGCACTTTAGATATAGTAGCAGGGGTCAAATAGTAATGGTCTTCAGAGACTCCAACATATTAATAAGCAAGAATTGTAATAACTGGGTGATTTCATCCGGTGTCCACTGTTTGGCCATCCACACAGTTGAAGCACTGCTCCATCTTTACATATCCAACACACCTTTATAACAATGCTTTAGTTCTGGAGTTTATTCACTTAAGCAGGACTCCATGGTTTTTTTTTCCCCATCATGCATTATAAAGAGCCAACCTGACCAGGTTTTCCTGCAAGAACAATCCTGGCAAGGATAATGCACAGTCAAATAGGAGAGCTGAGATTTTTTTGTTTGTTTGTTTTAAAGGTAATCTCCCCACATTCACTGGGTTGACCCTTTATAATGAACAGTGGAGTCATGGACAAACATGGGAGCTCTCCATCTTCTGTGGGTGCGGCTTCGTGAGAGGTAAGAAGTAGGCATAGCCAAATGCTGCCTAGAAGCAGAGCTTCACCCGTGGAAACGCCAGGTCAAACCCAGATATTTCCCAGGTATGGTTGTGAAGTTGAAGCTTTAACCTTCCTGAAAACCCCTGCTTTAGTAAATAAGCCCATCTGCAACAAACCTTCTTAATGCCTTAAATCACTTTTCAATTTAGATGCCGTTTGGAGGGCTCAATATATTTGAAATCTTCAAGTTATCAAACCAGTTTTTATTGTAGAGAAAAAAATATTCCTCTTAGTACAGTATGTGAATAAGGCTGCTGCTGACATACAGCATAAAATTACAGTACATAATAAAAATATACGCGTATAAAAAAATATTCATGTGTTTGCAAAAACACAATGAGGGTTAAAGTATGAAAAAGTGATTCTGGTTCAAAGTTCGGCATAATCTAAGAAGAAGGGATATTTTATTTGTAACTGTAGAGTGATGACTTTTTTCCCCCCAAACGTTGCACCAAAATAATTTGTTCTACCTACCCCCATTGTATTCTGATCTCTTCCGAGGAAACTAGAAACAAACCTTTACACTTCTTCTTTTCCCATGTCCTCTTTTGTATATTTTTGTTTTTGTCAATCACATATTTTAATTGTATTATTATACTTGTATATATTTATATTATAGTCAACAAAAATACCTTTAAAAAAAGTGTGAACGCAAACACACGGTTCAAAAATGTAACGTGTCCTCAATACATTAATAAATAGTTACAGATCACCTCAATGATGTCATTTTCACAAGGGGCTAAAAAGGTACAGATGGAAATTAAAACTGAACCCTCTAATCTGGAATAGATAATGTTTTATATAAATATCAGTATCTACATGGGGCTACAAGAGCCTTCAAGATTAATTGGATTAATTAGGAGATTTTATGCTCAACGCCAACACAATCCAAGAGGGAGATGGAGAAATGTTTTATGGAAATATGGTTTAAAAACACTTCTACTTGGGAATGTTTGCTGATTAAGAGAATGCTGGATTTGGTGAATTAATTATAGGTCCCTATAAAGGCTGAGATGCACAGTACTAGTATACTTGGAAATGTGTTTGGCATTGCCCAGTATTTTTAGTGGAGGTCATAAAGATGATGTCACAGACCCAAACCTCCTCCACCTAAATGATTCATTGTCTTCTATATCACATTGTTGTTCAGCTCAATTCGCTGGATGACAGTGGCCACCAGTTTTTCTAAATACTTGGCGCTGTCCTTTCCAGCCTGGAGTACCTCCTCATGGTTAGCCGTGGCTTCGTTGTCATAGTCCATCACAGCTTTGTTGGTAATGAGAGACAAGCCCATGACACGGAGGCCACAATGTCTGGCAACAACTACTTCATGGACCGTGCTCATACCTGAGGGGACAAAAGGAGAGATGCGATATGTAAAATAGAACTTTTGTTACATATTCGCATTATTGTTAATTTCATATATTGGCACTTGTAGTATTATTGTTTTAGTAAAAATTACATTTTTTTAATTGCTTGTAATTTGTTACGGAGTCTGCTGTTGCTCTATAAATGTAATAACCCTTGTATTTCAGGTTCTAACCTTAATAAAACATATTAAGCAGAAAACACAGCATAATTACAAAAGTAGACTACATAACATGCATATTTTGTTTTTGTTTTCTTTTTTAACCAGTCTATACAACACAACTGTTCGCATTCACTTACCGACAGCATCAGCCCCGAGACGGTTTAAGAAACGGCATTCAGCAATGGTTTCAAAATTGGGTCCCCCAAGGCCACAGTACACTCCTTCTTTTATCTTCTCCTCAAATCCCAGCTCGCTCCCAATAGCCACAACCAGCTTCCTTATCTCTTTGTCATAGGCATCAGACATGGGGGGAAACCGGGGACCAAATCTAGTAGAAGGAAAGTTAAAGTATTTTAAAAAGGGACAGATTATCAAGATTGTTAATTCCGCGGTGAATGCAAAGCTAGGCAAAATGCGTCAAACGCCATTTCAAACTAATTTGAGAAACATAGAAAGAAACCAGACTCTCACATTCTATCTTTAGCAGAACAACTTGTGGATGTTCGTGACATTAACTACATGCCATGAGCACCCATCTTCATTACCACATAACTGTTTCTGTTCATAATATTTTGTTGGGAATTTTTAGTTGAAATGCACATCTGTTTCTGAGCAGCTGCTAAGACGGGTCAAATAAAATGCACAGAAGAGCTTGAGATTTTCTGAGAAGCAGAAGCGTTCCACAGACCGATGCGAACACAAATCAATTTACAGAAGAAAAAAAAAAAAAAAAAAAAGTTGAAGAAAATTACCTTTCATCATTAGGACCAGACAGTGGATTATTTCCTGCAAAACCTGGGATATTAATATGGTCCTTTATCACCATAATGTCCCCCACTTTATAGTCTTGATTAAGTCCCCCTGCGGCATTGGTGACAATGACAGTTTCCACCCCCATCAGGCGGAATACACGAACGGGGAACGTAACCTGAAGGATGGAAAAGAAAAGCAGAACTGAAGTGGGAATTGAGGCTGCACAATAGTCACTGCAAGTACATTCATTCCCCTTGCTGTTTACTATACAAAATGACTATATAACATTAATGCATCTAATAACTGCCCAATATTAACATTGCTATTACTTGATTGTAAGAATTTCTGTGAAAATTAACAATCAAGAATGACCTTGGAAATTTTCAGTTAACTTTAATCAAACAACAAACTATGTGGGCATTCGTTATGTGTTCAGGGTAGCCAGCGATAACCTGAATAGTTTTCGTCACTTTGGGAGAATCTTACCTTCCACAGTGGGTAACCTTCATAGAAGTGGAAGCGGCCTTGCATGCAAACACAAGGCTTTCCATTGAGGTTTCCAAATATTAGACGTCCAGCATGCCCAGGAACTAGAAAGGATGAAGCGGAATGTGTAAATGATGAGTTTCTCATCGTGCAATACATCTAACATAAATCCAGTACAAATGGTATAAAGTTAGAAAATTACGTATAGTGTACAGAAAATACAGAAAGGCAGGTATAGCCAAGCAGTAATTCTCAAGCTGTTGTTGGACTTCGTCCACAATGCCTTTCAAGAACCAACTTGCATCACGTTTATTTTTCTTGATGGTAAAACAAACTTTAACTAGTCTAATGGCATATATGAACCAGTGTAACATCATATTCAAAGCTTTAAACACACATAAAACCTTGTCTTCGTAAGGCACTCGATAGCTCCTCAGATTAGAATACCAGTCTAATCCCTGGAAGTCAAGACACTTAATTGAGCCCATTCACTTGACCCTAGCCCAGATGTTACTAGTTTACATACCTGTGCTCTGTGGGAAGTTGGGAATGTCAGAGTAATGGAAAGCTACTTGATCCTTCAGAAGATCTCCTAGTCCCCCAAGTCCTGACCCACACACAATAGCCACAGTGGGACGATGCTCTGTATTGGAAAGCAGCCAGTCTGCAGTCTGTTTGTACTCTTCATAAGTGTATCTGCAAAACAGAGTACCAGCGGTTAGGACACAGATTGACAGCCTTTGATCGGATGTTTTAAGCAAAGAAAAAAAGCGCGTCCGTTTACTGGCAAAGCAGTCTTAGAAGTAGAGTACAATACAGTAGAACAATAAAGGCCGAAGAACTGGTTTCTTTCAACCCAAAATAAAACACTTCATATGTCAATGGATGTATCTTTCTATAATCTCTGCCCTATGGCACTCATAGTATTTACAAAATAATTGCCAGTTCTAAACTCTTTTCTACCTCTGGCACTGGAGCGGTTAATAGGAGCACTGTTGACAAATACCGTATTTGCTCGATTATAAGACGACCCTGATTATAAGACGACCCCCCAAAATCTGAATATTAACTTAGGAAAAAAAAAGAAAGCCTGAATATAAGACGACCCTAAAGGAAAAAAGTTTTACCAGTAAATGTTAATTCATGTAAACTATTTTTTTAAATAAAAGCTATGATTGAGAAAAATATTTTTTTTTGTTTTTATTTCCTTGTATTTTCCAACCTGTCCCCCAGTTACGCACATCTGCCCCCAGGCTTGCCACACCAATATGGCACTGTGGCCCATGATATGCCTTTTAACCCTCTATATGCCACTGTGCCCCATGGTATGCCTTTTGACCCCCTATGTGCCACTCTGCCTCCAGAAATGCCTTATACCCCTATATCCCATTCTGGCATTTAGGGGGTTAAAATGCATATTATGGGGCAGAGTGGCATATAGGTAGGTATAAGGCATTCCAGGAGGCAGAGTGGCATTAAGGGAGTTAAAAGGCATTGTACAGAGCACTCTGCCTCCAGAAATGCCTTATACCCCTATATGCCACTCTGGCATTTAGGGGGTTAAAAGGCATATTATGGGGCAGAGTGGCATATAGGGAGGTATAAGGAGGCAGAGTGCTCTGTACAATGCCTTTTAACTCCCTTAATGCCACCGGTGCGGGGAACTCTGATCTCTGACAGTCGGGGAAGGTATCCGCGACGGACGCAGACAAACCCCGCTGCCAACTCCACCTCCTTCCGGCTGCAGCGGACGTTGTCTACGCGGATCGCGTAGATGTCAACCCGCTGCCCCGGCAATACAGCAGGAAGCACCGGTAAGTGTGTGGGGGGGGAGACAGGAGGATCCAGGTCTCCTGCAGCGGTGCGGGGGATCTGGATCTTAGTCTCATAATCAGACCTCTATCTGAGGTCTGATTAGAAGACGAGCAAATACGGTATATATAATTTTATTGTTATTTGTTGCGTTTCCATATAATTCAGTATTACAGCAGAGAGAAACAATTAAGAAAAATACAAAAATATTATGCAAAACAGCTTCTTGCTTTAAAATGTGTTTGCAACATCAAAATATATTAAAAATAATAGTGGAAATATATTGTGGGAGTCAAACATTAAGCCAAACATAAATCCTACCACAAATAGAACATAAGTAAAAGCATAAAGGAGAGTTTATGCCAATTTAGCATTATTATATGAAAATACATTAAAACGTGTAAAGCTGGGCTAAATGAAAAAAATAAATAAATTCTGCATCATATTATAAGACAATGACACGTAATGTGACAGTAGGGGCCCTTTAAATGTATCAGAGTATTTTTTGTGGGTGTTGGCCATGCTGGCCAATCAGAGTTTCTTTTCACAAAGTAGAACACAATCATTACAGGAGGCTCAGAAAAATTCCAATCTTTGTAGGTCACAATGTCAGTACAGAGTGAAATTTATATACCAGGTTTTTGGTTTTTTTGCATTTTCATGCAGGTTATACGATTTTAGATGTTATAGGCTTGTAACATGACTCTGCCTACAGAGCAAATGGAATGGAAAATGAAGAATGAATAGCAATATGCATTGGAGAGTGAATATAAGCTATTCATTCTTCATTTTTAGAAGCTGAGCAGGGGGGCATGAAACACAGTACTATAGAATTTGTGTTAACACCTCCTGCACTTTGATAAATAGTTCTATGTATGTATTCCTATTCTGTAATACACATGATCTACTTGCCCTTTAAAAAGGCTTGCTGTATCCATGCCTATACATGCAGCTGAGAATTACCCCCCCCACTTCCATAAAGCAATTAACTTCACCATATAGCCTCAGTGATGTAAAGTATTATGCATCCATCTGTACAACTACATTTAGTGTATCATTTGTAATCGAATAATGAGGATGATAATACAAAATCTAGTAAACTGTTACATTACCAATGTCACAAAAACAAACAAAAAAAACCCCAAATGAACAACTTGCACGCAATAATTTCTATTCCTAGGGTTTCTGCTACAAATATAATGCAGGCCTAGGATTATTTATAACTTGGTGATTTCCCTTTGTGGTTTGTGTGGCCCAGAACGTATATCATGAACAAGTAGCCTACAAACTGTATATGTACTGAAATTATTATTTCTAATATTTCCTTCAGTGAACCCCAGAACTCTGATCAGCAATACAGCAGCTAAGTGAATAATATGTCTGTATCTGTACTACATATGAATATTCTTACTGAATACAACTGTATTGTACAGGACTACAGGCTATAAACTCTGTAGCACACTGAGCATATCTGCCACTTTTTTGAATTAACCCCTTAGGGACAATGGGCGGTCTCTAAACCCATTGAAAACAATGCATTTTGAGCCCATACATGTACGGGCTTTGTCATTAAGGGCTTAAAACACCAGCTTTGACATAGAGTTAATGATGGCCCGCAGCAAATGGAGGCTTCACTACATGTAGGAGAGTTAGCCTTGTCAGCATAGTGAATCTGGGGTTCTATGGTAAAGAGTGGAAGGGGAAATGATCTAGAGCAACCTTGTGAACGTGCTTTTCTTCCCTTCCACCAACAGGAATATCCTCTTTTTTTTTTAAAGTCATTGACGGATTCTAGGGGGAAAAACGTTGAATGTTCCACTGTATACATCTCTAGAATGCCTTGCCAGCTTTTTGATTGCATTTTCATCACAGATGGGATGTGGCCAAGGCTAAATAAGCCAAAGTGTACAAGAAGCCAACTGAAAGCACAGAACGTACCCACAGTCAGCACAACATTGCTGTAGGGCGTTTTCTAGATTAAATTGCTGTTCTGTGTACTCAAATAATAAATACTCAAAGACTGGTGCAAGCAGCAACCAACGGGTTGTTTTAAATGTGAATCATTCTTCCCAGGAAGTTCCGCTGCAGCAGGTCTTATATACATGCACTAGGATGTGGGTGAAAACTATTAAAAACTGTCCGGGTTGGGGAAAATCATACAAATTTAAATACAATGTTCCAGAGCTGGTAACAAATCATCTTAAAAATGGAAAACCACACTTGGTTTCTAAATAATGCGCAGACATCCTTGACCCAGGATATAAATAGGATAGTTTTCTAGTAACAGCCAGTTCCCAGAGTCAAGTGACTGCATAATCTGCGAAGATTTAAAAACTTTCTTGCAGTACGAGAGAAACTCTTAGTGTGTGTGATGCTTTGCAGTAGTTTCATTACAAAGTAGTACATGAACGGACTTGAAACTATTTTTATTACTATCCTGAGGAGAGCCCCTTAAATCAGAGAAAGCTTCCATTTCCTTTGTGGTTCTGGGAACCGCATGGACTATGATCTCCCAGAGCGAAAAGAAAGTAAGATGATCCATAGGATAGGATTCTAAGCCTGGAAATAACAAGTTAAGTTACCGCAGCATTTTCTACATAGGGGAGAAAGAATGGAATTTCTTGATGAAACTGCTTCAAGAACCCAAGGAATGTTTCCAGATGTTTCCACGTATATTAATACAGGCTGGGAGACTATGCCATCAGTTACCGTTAGAGTTTGCCATTGAAGTTTTTGATTTAAAATGTAAAAGCTTAACAGCATACAGGCCAGGGAAGGCGCTGAACCGGCAGGGCAATGTGAAACGCGTCTGAGCACTTTTCATGCTTACATTCAAATGCTTTGCCCTTTTTAATATTTAGGAAGAAATGCAGGAATGTAAAGTATTCATGTCATAAATTCTTAAGTATTAGGACTTTGCCTGGCCTACATCACATGCCAGCGATACATACATACATATATATATATATATATATATATATATATTAGTTATTAGTATAATCTACCTTCCTATTAAACATAGTATTTGTAGTAACAAATTATTTGTACTAAATTAAGGTTTTAGGGCTAACCAAAAGAAAATGACACCTTGGGGAACGGCATATGACTGTGTTTATTTTAGGTGTTACTGTCCCTTTAACAGGGGAATTTTAGACAGGAATAGAACTAGTGACAGAATGAATACGTGGTGGACGTGAATCATTGGGAATTACTAATAGCGTACAGTCAGGCGTGCGTCACGGGGATTAGAACATTGCAGGAAATGAAGGGAGTAATTAAAGACTGTGCAGAAACTCACATGCTTTTTATCAAGAAGATCAGATGAATTTATATTTATGTTACAGAGGTACAGAACTTGCTTTGCTTTAGCCTATCCCCAGAGGGAAGCAGCAGCTAGTTTTATCTCATTGCCGTTATCAAACAGTTTATTTGCCATTGGATAAAGATCAGGGAACTAACACAACTTTATGAAGGAGGAGATGCAAATTTGTGTACACTTATCTAAGCTTACCGTTAATGAACTCGTCACGGAGTCACTGCTGCCTTAAGTGCCTTATTACAAGTGCTGTTACTTGGGTATACAAAGATAACATCCATTACTATGGTTTGTTGTACAGACATCCACATTACGACCGGGGCAGGTTGAATTTACAGGAGGTGATCTCTACAAGTGATATACAAGCTATCTAAAGCAAAATAATAAAAACAGAACAGATCGCCAGGGTGCTCAGAGCTAGAACACCATGAGAGTGGCCATGGCTGATAAATATATTGAAGCTAATTATTTAGATCACTATGTTAACTAATGTATGTTGGTGGATTTGTAATGACTCTATGCAACCAAAAGAAAGTTTCTGCTGTCTTGACCACTCCAATGGTTGCTACAGTGATAAGATCACTTTTCAAGCTTTGCACCAGAATAACCCCTAATGGCATAAGACTAGCTAATACAAGGTGCCATTGGAACACAGGGGTGATGGCTGTTGATAAAGGGCCTCTGTACGCCTATTAAGATAATCCATTAAAAAGCATCACTTTCCAGCTACAATACTCATTTTCAACATTTTGATCCATTTTATGTTATTTTAATGGACAAAATGTGCTTTTTTTTTTTTCGTGGAAAGACATTTCTAAATGACCCCAAACTTTTGAATGGTGTGATATATATATATATATATATATATATATATATAGACACACACAATTTGAAGTTTTATATGAAAAGGCATTGGAAGAAACACAGAATAAGTACAGAATAACAGAAACACAGACTTCGCCAAAGCGTATGAATGATGAAGAATAATCTATCCACAACTGCTGTAATGCAATGGGATGCAGCGAACACAAATACCATCACTAATGTTTTTGTGCGTGGTGGCTACTAAAACCTATTGATTATACACAATGGATTTCCAGTAATCAGGGCTGGACTACGATTTAATATAGGTGTTGAAACAATTACATGACTTCTGCAAATACAAAATAAGCCTAGGACTCATCTGATTTGGGTCACATGCTGGATATACGTGGCGCTACGCTGCATGAGTATGAAACCTTAACGTGCAGCTATTAGTTACCCAGAATTACACACAAATACAATCCTAACATATTGTTAGGGATGAAATTACAGCGAGACAGGGAGGGGCAAACGGGCAGGTTTAATAATAAAATAGTAGTTTTGAACTTAATCAGAAACTGGTTTGTAAGAGGGAAAGGGAGTGATTTCCCAGAGCAGCTCAATTATTTTTTTGGATGCCACTACCTAATGTTTGGGTTTTGTATTTGCAAACACAGCTAGCAGGGTCTATACAGTCATCAAGGCTCTAGGTGGTAGTTTTCTGTGCAGTCCCCCTCACCTGCCCCAAAGTATCAGACATGTTTCAAATATGCCCTACTTGCGCTCGCGAAGAAGTGTCCCGGGATTTCACTGGTCCAGCTGCTGACTGTATGTCATCTAATGAGGACACACGTGACACACGCGCACAGAAGCGCAGGTTCTCCAAATAGATGCGCTCACTCACCCTGTCCGTTTCTCCTGCCGGTTCCTTTCCTGTTTCTCTGTGTTTGAGGCCGGGGGAGACATGATGGCACCGGTTGCAGATTCTCAGTGATGCACGAACGCTACGATTTAACGCTAGAAATTAGCTAGAGCTATTATGTATGTATTCAATAGCTAGCTGCTGATTGGCAGCCTAGGGACGCGCCTCTGCCCTGCCCCTCACTGGTTGGACCTTTATGCGCCGACCCCTTCCGCGATTGGTTAAAAGAATAAAGAAAAGTCACGCCGACGCAACCACCCCCCCTCCCCTGTGGGCGCCCGGCTTCCTGAAATGGAACGCGGGAACCCTGCCTGCTGGGTGATGTAATCACAGAAACATATTGACGGGAATAGCGACGTGACTCTGGTACATGGTGTATTTTGTTATGACAAAAACCACAAGGTTGCCGTACAGTAAAAGGGCATAGTTTATTTTCAGCCCTGGGACATGCGGGTTGACACATGTATATCAAGCAAGATACGATATACCTATACTATATATAATATATATGTGTGTGTGTTACTTTGATTTCTAACAAACAAAAACAAATCTTTGCTGGTACAATATAAATCTATCAAGATGGGAAGATTAGAGGATACAGTTACGAAATAAAATGTAAACTAAAAAATAGCATCGCTGTATAATTCAGCATGCAGGGCTGTTGAAATCTGCTAGTGCTATATAATTAATATATGGTCACCAGGCTCAGTCCTGTCTCTTTAAGGCCAGTGGCTGCCAAGTGGAGTGCATGCAGCCGCTGGCTGGGTAACGAATGGCTGCACGTTAAGTTTTCACACTCATGCAACGTAGGGCTACATATATCCAGCCCGGGGCCGCACGCTGCAGCTTTATGTACGTAGCCCAACCTGCCAATGACTCACCAGTCAAGGCCTGCGTGGCAAATCAGGTGAGACACTGGTCCTAGGCTTATTTTGTAGCTGCAGAAGTCATCTAATTGTTTCAACACCTATATTAAGTCATAGTCCAGCCCTGATTACCAGCATGGATCTCCCAGACAATGTGACTAATAATGTTTGGAAATGTATTTATACCACCTTTTTATCTTCCCAAATCTATGACCAACAACATCATTTTCATGTCGTGGCCAAATAATAATACAAAATAATCACACAGATTACACAACAGGATGGCTGCAACAAGGATAGCGTGAAACATAAACACAAGGCTGCATGGGAGCACAGCCCTGGGGTAATTGATCAGAGGTCAAGTTACACAACTTGTTATGTGCACGGGATGTAATCACATAACAAACCTCTGAGGCGTCACACGAAGAACATACAATATAAACTATTAAGTCGTTTATAATCAGTTCTTCTTTTCCTAGAGAATAATTAACCCGGACAGCTATTTATTTTGCTATATAATTGCACCTATGCTAGGTAAACATCAATGTTGAGCTGACACACGTGTGATTGGCTGCAGCTACTCCCATTGATTTTAATGGGAGTGCCTTTGTGCACATGCAGCAAGTGTACTTAAGTATGCTTTTTCATTTCAGAAGTTGTGAGGGGAGGGGCTAAATGAGAAGAAAGTATCATTTTAAAACTTCAATAAATAAAGAATGCATTCACCGATTTATATGCAGTAAAATGCATTGGAATCCATGCAAAACAGGCGCCCACATAGATTATAGATGAGAATGGTGCTGGAGTGCTCATTTCATCTCAAAAGTTAGTTTAATGAGGTAAATGACTGGAAATAATTTTTACAAACATTGTTTTCCTGGCTCTATTTTGGGTGTACAGAATGGCAGCAACTGCTTTTCGTTAATTTTTTTTATAATTTAATTAAAAACATGATAATTATTACATTTCATATGTATTTTTGTTAACTAGTTTAGTGATGCTTTACTTTGGAAATTCTATGAAAAGTGGATTTTTTTTTCCTAATTTTTCAAAAAAATTTTATACTATTGGACTACACATATAAAAATACTATTAAATGAAAACCTTGGTGGTCCTTTAAAAAAACCCAACATATAGTTGGTGTGGGTACACTATGCATGGAAAAGGGGAATAGTGTCTAAATCAGCATTTGGTAAAAAGGGATTCAATTCTCTCACTGTATAAGCCTCTTCTGCTGGGAGGTTGTTCCATTTATCTTCCACTCGTGGAGAAGTAAAACTTCCTTACAATACATCTTAACCTTCGACCCTCCGCTTTTAGACAATGATCTCTTGTATAGAAACTTGAATGGAGATAAGAACCACTTTTAACAGCTTGCACATGAACTGCGCTCTTCCTTCTTAGCAGTTAATTACCACGCAAATATGCCCTTATACACGTGACATTAGCCGTCTAAAGAAAAATCTGGCACTGAATGCAGTGATCATGCGGTTATGGCCTAGAAGGCATGATATGGATGGACACAGGTAAAAGGTGTAGGGTTTTTCAAACCATTTTTGATCATAACCCATCCGTTTATGATCATGTCCTGCAAGGAACTCGGCAGCAGACGGGACCCATAATCTCAGTGCTTAAGGTGTACCTGCGATACAATTTAGGTACTGGATAGAATGGGTATGTAGGGATTTACATGGTTACTAAATGGCAACCACAGAAACGGTCCAATCAGCAGAGATATTACATTGGTTACTATGGCGATGTGACTAGTAGTCAAACTTTGCACAAGAATATAGTTAATCCTTAATATACTAACATGGATTTATATATAAAATGCATTTTAATGGAAATGTGCACGGCCAAACAGCTTCTCATCTCATTCATAGAGAAGAGCTGCAGGAAAGGGGCCAATGCATGTGGTGGTGGGAATTCTGCAGTTTCCCCCAATGCATTTGCAAATGGGATGCCATGTTAATTTAAAGGGACATCACAGCAATCATATGCGTTAAAGTGCATATCATGGCTGGAATGTGCCTTTAATAACACCAACCGCCTATCATTTCAGAATATTGGCTTGTCTTGCAATAACCTCAGCTCTTTCACCCATTTAGAAGGTAAATGAACGTAATTCTGTTTTCAGTTATTTTAATGTTTTACAGTAATAACCAAGGACACGTTATAGATGCTAGCATCAAAGTTCATGTATGTAGACAGTTGGCACAGCCTAGTACTAACAGAAGTAAAAGGGACGCTGAATTATAGCTAGTAGATTGGCTACTGGTAATCACACAATGCTATGGTGAGTTATTGATTGGATATAGGCTCTGGTGTGTTCAATAATACAATTAACAAAACCAGCACAGCAGAAAAGAGGAATTGTTAGGGCTGGCCGATAGAAACGTGTATATCACGCTACCCCTGACCTACCAATCAGCACTAAGTAATATGTTAGCACAAGTCGCCTAACACTGCAACAGTAAAATAGCAATGAAAACTGTTTAGTAAAAAATAAAAATATCATATGTCCTCCCAATGCAGTGTACCATCTCTATCTCTGATATAAATGTATACAGGGCTGCCATCAGGAATTCAGGGGCTCAGATCTGATACAGGGGTCCTGTATCTGATCGTAACCCCTCCCTGTTCTCTTTCTCAGTCCACTGTTTGTTTTCCTGTCACTTAGTGTCTTTGCCCCTGTGCTCCATTGTCCATAATCCTTTACCCATCCTCCTTTCAGTGTGAATCTCCCCAGCAGGGTGTCCATACCCCTCTGCCTTCATCTCCACCGCAATGTCCATACCTTTCTGCCTCCTTCCTCCTGTGTGTCCATCTTGTCCCCACCTCATTCCCTATAACCCTAGCCTTCCTCTTATCCTGCAGTATCCATGACCCCTCTACCTTTCTCTCGCCCTCAGTGTCTATGCCTTTCTGTCCCCCAGTGTCCCTACACTTTTACTCCCAATCTCCACATAATTCATACCTATCTGCCCCCCCAGTGTCTGTTGTTCTATACCAAAGCCACCACAAGTCCAACCCTCCCTGTCCCAATCAACATTCTGCATACCCATCTATGCCTATCTTTCATGCTTGCTGTGGGCCTGGTATGTAGAGCAGGGTCCAGTAGCAAGAAGCAGTAATGCATCAGACATCAGCATGGAGCTATTGCAGACCCTGTGCTGACATCATGGCGTTACCCTGCTGCTGGCACAACTCTACACATTGCATATGTGACAAACAAGAAAGACTTGCACAGCTATATCTGCTGTACCACACTGATGGCGAGCCTGATTGTATAATGTAGTAATCGTGTGAGAGTTCAGATAGGTCACTGGTTGAACCTATTCCAATTGATAGGATTATAAATAGACTCCAATGTCCTAGACTCTAGCGTCCCAGAAAGCATGCGGAATGGTGAGAGCACTTTGCACCTTGAAGCATTCTCAGAGACAGAGCTGGAGCTGACCAACGGAAATGTATCGTGTTCGTGTGATCTGTACGGCAAATGGCTGGGTTGGGGTAGCGCATGCATACGGGGAGATACTGCATTTTCCCACACACATTGCAAGGGGAACACCACAAAATATTAAAAGGACCACTCAGCTATCATGTGCATTAAAGTGCATATGACAGATAGAGTGCCCATTTAACATGAGGCCCTTTTCTGTCCCAAATTTATTTTGCTGGTATTAGTGGACAAACTAAGTTTTTCCTTGTTTATGTGGTCTCTCTGTACAAGCCACTTACAGTTTGGTATATCAATGGCTTCAACAGTGTCCTGATCTTAGTATTGGCACAGAAAGCTTGTAGACATACTGTGATGCCAGCAAGGGCGGCTCTAGGTTTCCAGAGCCTAATCAAAAAATTCACATAGGGCTCTCATGTCAGGGTGTTCAATGTTATCCAATGCACCGGCAATACCAACACCCACTGTCTGCAGGTGTCAGTAGATTCTCAGATGTGCTCATTTGTTCTCATTCTCTGTTGTGTGCCTTTGCTCTACACTTCCGCACCATCCTCAGCCCAACTTCATGGAAGGACTGGGTGAAAAATCTGATGCCAAGCACTGTAAAGACCATATACTGCCACTGGCTGTCACCCTCTTCACTCCTTTCAGCAACGTAAGTCTACAGGAGCAAGGAACAGCTATTTAGGGACTAGAGGAACAAGATAACGATGGTAGAATATAAGGGATCTAGGGGCTACCTGACTATGATGGGGCCACGAGCAGCTGCTTAATCTAATTACATTGTAATGCTGCCACTGGATGCCAGTGCCGGTAAAGTAGCCAACCTGCGATTATTGTAAGCAGGTCCTCTGGGGCTGCGCTGAAACAAAAGCTAGAGATGCAAGCTGCCTACTCTGTAGCCTACTTCTCAATCTGTTGAATAGGGTCCATTATCTTGACTGTAATTTTCATTTTGGGTCAAATTGTCTCCAACCATATATTTCACTTTTCTTACATTGTCTATTTCCTCCTGTCTTCTGTGTGCCTCCTCTAGCACAGCCTATTTGTCCCACATCATTGCCTTTCGTCTCCCTGTTTTTGGAACTTTAATGAAGTGGCGTTTAATGTTATTTTAGGGTTTAAAAGCAATAGTCAAGTCATCCTGATGCTTAGGGAAAGTACCATGCAACAAAGGTCTTGTATCTGGTACAGATTACTGCTGTCAGAAGTGCAATCATTCTACTTCATGATTGTAGTACCAGCAGGGCCGTTTTCCTCTGGTTGTTTTCCTTGCTTATGTTCCTGTACAGTTGTATGCATATATACAGGTCAGAGCACCTTGTTCATGTAACCCCATGTACTTCTATAATTTTGTCCATTTGAAGGTGTTAGAAAGCAATCACCTGGCAATTGTAAGAAGTAAAAATTTTGGAAATTAGGTGGTTTGTAATTAAATAAAGGGGGAGGGCGAAACCCAAAGAGGGGCTGAAAGTGAAGTTCCCTATAGAGGCCGGTCCTTAGAGACCAACACCAACATTCATTGTTCTGTAAATTCATCCAAACGTCCCCAAAAAGCAAAGGCCTTCCTTATATTGCCTTTTGCAGAAAGTGGGGATCACTGGCCTATTGGGGAGATCTACTGATCTCCCCTGACCAGCCCAAGGATTGTCCCCCAGCAGAGGGTCTGTGCTGTTGCAGATCCATCGTGGCTACCTTGCGTCTTAGTAAAGCTGTGCAATAGCCCAGAGTTCTGCTTCACTACATATCAAGGTCAAAGGTAGGTTGATTGCCTAGGTCTGCCTTACCCAGCTGTAGCTAAACCCTTCAACGAAAGGTGTCCTACTTTGGACAACTGAAATGTTAGGGATATATTACAAGTATGTACTACTTCAATACCTATCAGCTGGTCCATCTCGATGCAACAGGCTTTGTAAGTAAGCAAGTAAAACTGCACAATGGTGGGTGGTTTCCTCAACTGAATGCAAAAATTTATTAATTAGGCCTCCTGTCTCTCAAAGGCATGTAATAGGCTTAGGTGTCAGCATCAGGAAGCTTTAGCTAAGGGTCGGAAAACAGAATAACAAAACAAAAATTCCCCAGCATTCTAAAATTTCTGTACAAATTTGACCCCAGATGTAATGTCTCCAAAACAGCAATTTTTAATTTAAACATTCTTGTATCTTTATTGTGTCAGCTGCAAGGTTCCTTGTTTCTTCCCACTAGCACTTCCTCTGATTTCTCATACAACAAAGACTAAACAAATCGTCCTTCCAAGAATAAAGCATCATATCCCAAGGCCACTTATTGCTTGCAGCCTTGGCATAGAATGGATGGTGAAAGTCAGAGATTGATATTGATTGATGTGAAGAATGAGAGTTGTAGGGCACCCTACAGCCGTGACTAGTGTAATTTTAAACATTTACTGCATGTGACTGCACATGAATTCATCATCATGTTTTTTTTGGTTTTTTTTTTTAAACTGTTCGTCTCCGTTATAAGCTGAAATCCATGTATTACACAAAGAATCTTCTTTCTGTTGCAGCAATCCAATAAAGCATGACTGGTGTTACTGCAGTTTTGGTGTCACATGATTATATAAATGTCATTCCCGCTTGAACATGAAATTGTTCACAGTATGTTGGTTATGCTACATTGTAACATGACTTACAGGCAGAATCTTGTGTTTGATTTCTACTGCTACCATTGTATTTGACCCTTCCCATCACTAGGACTGGACAAACATGTGAATGTGAAATGTTGCCTCTGGGTAACTTACTTGATAATTGTGAGGATTCAGCCAAACAAAACCTGCTATGTGTTGGTGGTAATTTTGGCCCATCATCTGGTCAACTGCTTAGCTGGATTGGGCTGAGAAAATGTTATATTTGTGAAGCTCTTTTTTGGTAAGCAACATTGCTTGCACATGCTTAGCTTGGCTATCCCTCTGGCTCCCTCACTCCTTTTTCTAAAATCTGATGGCTTGCTTATCTCAAGGGCCCATCTCAGTCACATAATATGGAAACTGCTCCCTTGTGAGCAACATATGTCTTAAGCATTCAGCATCATTAGAATCAAAACAAAGCAACAAACAATATATCTGTATAACATAGTTACTACAACAAGCAATGTAAACTTTCACACACACAGAAATATTGCAAAGCTTGTTACATTGTGGTTTATATAATTTCATATCAAAATTCCGACAACAAGCTAAATGCTAAGCAAGGTCGGGTATACGATGCAACCAGTGTTGAGCTACAACCCCCATGATTCTTGCAAACAAAAGTAGCTGAGAATCCTGGGAATTACAGGAGAAGCGTCTGCCAGTGAGTAGACAATAATTACTTGCAGAAGAATGGCTTGTCATCTAAAACAAATAATTACAACAGTGCATTATTATAAAAGCAATAATGTGGTTGGGAGAACATAAGTGTCTCCACAGCCATAGAATAATGTATTAACCACTATGATGAGGGTTGCTACATCAGCTATTTTTTCCAGGACAACATATACATTTCACATGTTGACCAGCTCACAGAGCGTGAGTCTTATTTCACACAAAGGAATCGGTTACATACATTGCTTCCTAGAAGCAGTACTTGAGGCAGCTGCAGCCCATTTATGCTTCTGACCTAATAGCCTACGAGATAGGCTAATATTCTGGTCCTAAGCTATATGTTCCTTTTAACCCTTTTATGTATTGCTTGATCCATGGTTTTTGTGTGCTCCAGAAAAATATGTAAGGAAAGGATTGATGCTAGCGTACTTGCATCCTGGACCCTCATGACTCTACAAGCTTGGTGACTAAACACCTGCAAGGATACACCACCAGTGGAAGTAGAAGAACCTGGCTCAACAGGAGTCAGGGGGTTACTAATCTGCATTTCTCACTGAAACAATGCTAAAATCTCTGAAAGACAGAGGCAGGGTAGGAGGTACAGTATGCCCCCTGACCTTTGTAAGAAACTGTAAGCATGACTGCTTCTTTAATGCTTTTGCTGACCAGGAGCATTCTCTCAGCACATGACTGCCATTTGATCTGAGGGATTTACATCCATATGGCAAGCATTTTCCTCATGTTAACCTCACACAGTGCTAGTCATTCATTCTATTATTTCATTCTGGAAAGTTTGTCATTCAATCAGAAGCTGATGTAGGAGACAAAACTAAACTGATTGAGAGTATTTTTATTCAAGATTTCACTTGTGAGTGCATTGTAATGGATGCAATCTAAAAAGCCATTTTCATAGGTATTCCATTTTTAAGCTTACAGTGGTATGCAGAAAAGCTCCTTGCAGACAGCCTAAGGGGGATTTTTCACATAACTCAATATAACTAATTGCATAGAACTCACATGGACATGTTTCCATGATCTGTGCAAGTTACATGATTTTGTCATGAACTCAGTGCTTGACTACCCCAGAAGAAGAGACCTCAGTCTCATCAAAGCTTCTACTTACCATCCTCCTAAATAGCCATGTTTCATTTTTAACCCCACCTTTAATTATTACCTTAACACCTGTCTATTCCACTGGCTAGCATGGTGCCAACCTTTCTCTCTGTCGTGGGATTGAAAATTTCCTGTCCAGTTGCAGTTAACTCTGTTGTAACCAATGCATCCCGTATATGAGCTAAGACTTGTACTTGTGAAATCGCCTAAGGATTTTGTGTAAGAGAACCTTTTCAGAAGTAACTGGACAACCATAGTAGGAACAATCCACTATGAAGCTTTTGTAACTATGCAGTTTGTAGAATGCATACACAACCCCTCCACCATCAACAAGAAATTTGACTGATGCAAGTTGTCAAAATTCTTCAAAGGGGCCGACTCATGGAGGCGAGTATAGCGGGATTGCGTAATGTGGTGTTACGTGACCCTGCGGTAATAACGAGGCTTCTTACAGACTTCAAACTTAGGATAAGGAAAGGCTACATGTAGGGTTCAGGTGTGAAATGCAATGTGGAATATGTGATAGAGTGAGGGGGTTTTCTAAGTGTATGTTTTAGGGTGAGTGTGTGTTAGTGTGTGTTTCTGGGTGAGTAGCAAGGAGCCGACTGTCTACTCAGCTGTACTTGACAGAAGGCTCCATCCCTTACCTGAGTAGTTACATGTCAAAAGAATGCCGGAGGATTTATAAAACCGGTTCTATGTTATGTACTAGCTTGTGTTCCTTGTTGGACGTGGCACAAAAAAAACCCACTAATAATTACTTTGGAAAATAGGTGTGTGTGTGTAAAAAATAATTGAGTGCAAAGGAACAGACTGTGGGGGGGGGGGAAGAGGTAAAGGATGCTATTGACTCTTTTAGTACCAGAATCATGAACAGTACCTGTGTTACATAAACTTATTTCTGTAATCCAACAGACACATGCAGATGGGTCTAACAGAGCAGTCCCCCTCCTTCCACCCCTTGCTTCAGTTGTACTTGCACTTTTTTTTTTAGATGTGTAGCATTAAAAATTCACAATATTCCATCCATTGCTCTGGCATTACTATATATAATAGATGTAAGGAAGTTTTACTTTTACTGAGGGTGTGGAAGATAAGTGGAATAGCCTCCCACCAGAATTGGTAGAGGTTACTTAAACATGCATGGGATAAGCATAAGGCTATTCCAAGGAGGAGACCAACGACTGATTAAGGTTTAAGTCTTTTTAAGCTGGAAAAAAAGAACAGGCAGACCAGATGGGTCTAAAAGCGGTCAAATTCTGTATAGACATGAATAAGAGGTATATAGATTTTTCTCCATAGGAAGAAAGCTCCTTCTTCTAGTCATGCTTTAATAAATCTTCCCTCCCCACCCCAAGCTATGCACAATTTGATCAATGTTGAGTTATTTGCAATACTCAAACTGTAAAACCAATTTTACTTGAATTTCCGTTATTATCTTTTATTCCTTACTGTTAATTCATTTTTTCTAGCAGGCAACAACCATCACCAATCTGGTCTGTATTTTACCTGTTACTGTACAAATGTCTGCTGCTCAAAATTCTTTTCTGTTTTAATGAGTATGGTAACCATCCCCCAAGATCTCCCCCGATGTCCCTATTACCTGCTGTCTTCTGCCGATTGAGCCATGTCTCTTCTGCCTGGTTAATGCCGGTTCTCTTTCAGGATGTGCCACTGAGCTTCTTACTGAGTCAGTCTATTTGCATTCACCTACATGGTGTCACAGATGACATAGTTGGAGGCAAGTCTCATACCGACCAATGGTATGGGGTTTCTACGTAAGATGCTGAAATGCAATTGAAAATCCTAAAAGGGGGTGTGCCACGTGTAGGCATGTTTCATAATTGGCTCAAGATGAATAAAGAAAGGAGAAACTGTATCATGCTGAGCAGTGTGTGATGTATTATATTCTTCAAAGAAAAGGAGACATCAGAAACATTAATCAAGCATTTGCCCGTCTAAAGCTTTCCAGATCTACAATGCTTTTCATATTACAAAAAAAGGTACATTCATGTTCCAGATTAATGTTACAGTCCATGTTTAAATGTAAATATACTTTTATATGCCCAAAACTGTGTGTATCTATAGATAGATAGATAGATACACACACAAAAATACATACTCTGGGTGTATGCATGTATATGTGTGTGTGTGTGTATATATATATATATATATATATATATATATATATATATGTGTGTGTGTATCCAATCAGATTGGAGGCGGTGGGGTCCGATTGTGTCCTTGCATTAAACTCTGGCCAGCAATTGCTGCAGTGATCTGCTATTGATATGGATTCAGGTGATATTGCGTTGATAGGGAGGTAATAATTGTTTTTGCAAAATGGCTAGGTGCTTACAAGAAGAAATGGCGTGTGTGTGTGTAGTAGTAACCTAGGCAGCATCTCCCCAAACACCCCCTCCTCGTTGAAAGTTTGCACTGCCTTAAAAAGCGTGCCTTAAGACATGGAGCACCTGGATATGACATCATATCCCTGGGTTCCCTGTCTTAAAGGGGCGCCACGCCTTCTAATGGGGAGCTATGGAATCCTCCATGGCGTAAATAGACCAGTTGAGGAGATCAAAGATCTCCCCTTTAAATGGCCTATTGAGCAGAGGGATACTGGCGTGCCTGATCACCCAAGAAGGCGATCTACCCCCCCCCTGCTTGGCAGGCCACCCCCCTGGACCTGCCACCTCAGCCCCAGAGGGCCCAGCTCGGCCTGTGCAGATGTGCATTGGGAAATGGGTGTGGGGCAGAAAATGTGTCACATATGCTAGTGAATACACACATGTATGGAACTGCAGAATGGTTCTTACATATTTGACCCATAGCAGTGTATATTATGATAAGCACTTATTGTTTACCATACAGAGCTATAGAAGGTGGAGTGAACTTGTAGAAAATTTGTTATAGCGAAAAACATAAAACAACAAATGAGTACCCATGTAATTTAACGGTATAATGTGTGTAAATTATGTATTGGGGGGGCATGTGACATTCACAAAAGAGACTGAAAGAGAAAAAAAATCAGGGTTGGTGGAACGCTGATGTATAGAACGCTGTGTGTTTGCAGAGCTAAGAAGTGAATGTAACAAACGGCAATGTATACCGTGTTGAGATTATTAGACACGTCACTGGCTCTCTAGTGCTTATATGTCAGTCTGGTGTTTAAACATACAAAGCAATCCAAGATAAACTCTGGTCTGTAACGATGGTGCTTAGTGCAACACTGGCACTAAATACCAATAACAATAACAATAACAAGTGGCTGGGCTCTGTGTCCCACTATAGATAAGTGGCACTTAAAACATATTCTTTTAAAAAAAAACTGTTACAAAAAAAGCAAATATCAGACATAAAAATATTGACCTACGAAAAGGAATTAAACAGAATAATTTTGCATTTAACAGTACTATGAATGATCTTTCTAAGGCTGCATTTAGTTACAAATTGTTAAATCCACAAGAGTAGGCACATCACATTTAAAATGGCCCTTCCAACCTATAAACTGGACACAATCAAAAAAGCATACTACGTATTTCAATAACATTTTATCACACTAGATATGCAGTTTTTAATGCATCAGAAATTTGCTCTTTTCTGCATCCTTCCTCTGCTAAAGTAATGATGTATCCCAACATGTAATTGACCATTCTAGCTCATAAACTAATACTAACCATAATTGTATGGGCTATAGTGCCATAATGACATCACTTTTTTTTCCGTTTCATATAAGAGCTGAAATACAGGGATCATGATATCACTGGTGCCCTCCCCTCAATAAATGTAATGTTTAAAATCTAAATTAGATATACAATTTTTAAAAGAAATACATTTATTTCCTTCCTAATATGTTTGCTTGAGCAGAGCCCTCCTAACCTGTTTCTGTAAGTCTAATTGTTATGTCATACATTACTTCCCATGTCCTGTTTACTCTTTGTACAGCACTGTGGAATATGATGGCGCTATATAATGCAATGAATAATAATACAAAACAGACAGATGACCCTTCGTTGACTATAATGGCCTGAACAATGACAAGGGTAATGGGAGTTTCAGCCCTCAAAAGGTTTGTTCATAGATGCAAAAAGGTTGCTATTCATATACTTTCTTCCTACTATTTTGTTCCTTTAGCATGATTATGGAATTTAACCCCTTTTTCTGTGTGCTTGAACGGTGTTATACTGTGTATTGTCCCTTACATGGGCTGTGCGTGCAATCTACATCCCTGGGAACTTTCTGGCTCTGGCTAGGATGCAGGTAGGATGTCCCACTGACTTCGGTGAGCTGTCTCACACGCCATACCCGCAACCCAGAGCTACCCCTTAGTGACCTTGACACCGAGAAGCAGCACTTCACCCGGAGTCTCCGGACGAAACCTGGAGAGTTCCCAGGAATGGGAATCTACATACATGTACAACTGCAACTATTGTATAATTTTACCGATGGGTTTGGGGCTTTTAAGAAAACAATCTTGCTTCTGTTACCTTTTACTTTTTGGCTTGGAATTTTTTGGGGGGCAATAATAGGCGGGGAGATTGTTGTTTTTTTGTTTTTACTACTATACTATGTGATCAGATGTGGGTTTGTCTTAAACTATGCATAGTCAGCTTAACTTGTCTTGAATAAAAATATATATGTTTCCCTAAGCAAAGTGTACATTGTTTGATTCTCACCTAATTCTTACTATGTCAAACGTATGAAAATGTGCCCTGACTTCGGCACTCTAAGTGTTCAGCTTAACCCTTTTTGTAAGAGAAGGGAGAGTTCTGTGTAGGCTACCTTGGGAAGTTCCCAGGAATGCTGATCAGTTATTATTGCTGCCTGTACTGAGTCAGTCTGCCTCAGGCATTATGTGAATAAAAGGCATTTTCTGGAAATGAACTAAAGGTGTTAGTGTGTGTCTGTGAATCCAGTATAACCTAGTAACATCGTTAAGAGGCAAGGATGTGGTGGGGGTGGTAACATTCATTAGCAATGCATGTAAAATAGGTACATCGACAAAAACCAAATAGCTGATAAAGTCATCAGAGAGGGCAATGCACACTGCAAAGTCCCCTTCTACACATATGTTTCGGAGAGTGCCTGTATTGCCCATTGTAGAAAGTGTCCTCGGTGGTAGAATTTTAATTTGCAATAAAATATGAACGCACAATATATACTGTTAGGGACAGTATCTTAATTGATGTGCTTATGAGAGACCTGGAGATAGGGTTGCATAATCTACTGTGACATCAAGTGGAACATGAATTTGTGTTGTAATTTTAACACCAACAATCACACACTGGTTCTTCAAGGTTAGCAAACATGTATATTTTCATAAAGTTATTTCCTGGAGGGGGGGGGGGGCTCTGATCACTTTCACTTTGTGACTTTAACTTGTGTAGTTTTCTTATAAGTAAAATTACCTCTTACGACTAATGTGACAGAAGAATACAAAATATATCACCAAATGTACATGTGTGCTTGAAACATTACGTTAGCGAAACGAAATCCAGATCCGTGAAAGCCAGTCTAGGAAATGTAGGATTTTGCAGATGATGGTAACCTACTGCAGATATGCAGTGGCAGTGTGGTCATACCACTCCAACAGATACTTGGCATTGCACATATGTGCAGCTGATCGCTCACAGAAACCAATTTCATAAAGCTCCCAAAGCATAGTGCTTGTGCTGATGTTGCTTTCCATCTGTAGCCAATCATTATAAATTATGGGCTCTAAAAATGTGGTCTTCAGAAATTCTAAACTGCATGTTAGCACTTTACCTCACTCGCTGAATAAAATTGTTATCCTCTCCAAAGTTTTTAGGTTTAATATTAAGCTTACCCTTTTCAATTTTCAACACAAATATTACCACACTTTTTAAATGAAGATGATCAGTTGGTTAATGAGTTACATATGTTTATTTATAAAAGACAGAGAATATTGTACCAGTGCAAAAGTTGTTTGTGCTGAACCTTGTTTCAAAGTGCAAGTGTTCTGCAAGGACTAGGCCACTAGTTCTCAAATCTGTCCTTCAAAGACCCTAAGAAGCTCACATGTATTAATCATAGAGCATAGATATACCAATACATTCTCAGCTAGATTCTTACAGAATCACTGGTTTTCACAATTTGATTTATCAGGGCACCATCTTAAACACAATAAAAAGAAAGTTATGTGTTGCTGACATTTAGCTTTTGATGAACGATATCTAATAGATTAACATTTTCCTGGTGTAATAACATTGTGCTAGAACGCAGTTTTTAAGCTGGTGCCTCCTGCTGTTCTCTAAGATTAGTGGTAATGCAAGGTATGTTCTCAGATGGTCTGATTCCACATAACAGACCTCGGCATCCAGGAACCTGAAAAAGTAGGCACATTTTTGGCCATTATGTGAATTACGCTTCTGGAAACAACAAAGGAAAAAGGAATATTGCTGATCACTGTAACAAGTAGCCACAAAGTGATATATAAATATAAGGGGAAATACTTCCCAACTAGATACAGCTGCAAGCCATGATAAACACACTCCAAATGTCCAACATGGTATGAATCCACAAACGGGCGCTTGCAGTTCGGACAAAAAAAAAGATACCACACAATAGTATAGATTGTTTCAACAAGATGCAAAAGATGGTATTGTATGATTTATGCACTTACAAATGGACTAAATGAAAACGGGCTTTTCTCATAAATTAAATCATTCAATACTTCCATGATATGATAATCCTCTGTTTTGCTTTTATGTGGCTTCTTCAGGAGGAGAAAACAAGTTTTCATGAATAGATTGCAGTGTTTGGGTGTCACGAACACTACATTACAGGAGAATCCAACAGCAGAATGCAGTCACTTCTTCCTTCTCTACCTTTAGCTGCCACAGCAGGGCAACCAGCTGCTCATGCAAATGAGTATTATATTCATAAAAGAAGCACACCCATCTTTGGAAATCAGTTGCGCAAACAACTGACACCTGGGCAACCAGGCATTCTTTACTCAGTTACCTTATCCTGATCCTACTGATTGCCCTTCCATTGCTGACCATTGAGTTGGTTTGGCCATGGACTCCCAAGACCTTATCTGACCCATTGCTGATCATTGGCTCTAATACTGTGTCTTTAGTAGTTAACTAACCTATTGTCTTTGTTTGCAACATGACCTGTTGCTGACTACTGGCTTGTTTATCGACTCCACTCTTGTTCTAGTTCCTCTAGCACATTGTCTTTAGTGTTTGACTAACTCATTGGCTTGACCTAGTTATCCAATTGCATGGTCAAGACCAGTTTCCTGCCAGAGCCTCAAAACCTGCTCCTGTATTCCATGTAAACCTAATGAGGCCTTTGACATTGGGTTTGGATGTCAAATAGCTTAGTGAGAGGAGACTGAAAAGTTTGTAATTAATGGTGTAACTGTCTAGTTACTAGTGGGGTACCTAAGCTAGGATCCATACTTACACACTACAACAGGTCTCAAAGGGTGCTAAAGGGTAGACATTCCTGTTGGAATAAACCAAATGGCTACTTATTTAAATACATTTAAGAGAACGGATCAGAGGAAAAATATAGCACTTGGGGATACTGTGCTGTCAGGAACTACAGATGAGAGGGACTTGGGAGCATTTATATCAGAGGACTTAAACAGAAGCAGGGAATACAACAAAGTATCAGAAAAAAAAACAAGCAGGGTGCTGGGTTGTATAGCTAGAGGCATAAGTAGCAGAGGAAGAAGACGACAGCTACCGTGTTTCCCCGATAGTAAGACACCCCCGATAGTAAGACGTATCGGGAGTTTCAGAGGGGTCAGCTAATATAAGCCGTACCCCGAAAGTAAGACATATGTCTTACTTTCGGGGAAACACGGGGGATTTGCCTACGGCCTACGGCCGCATTAACGCAGGGCATAAGGGGCGCCTGCCCCTTAGGCCCGCCGCACCTGCGACCGGGTCCGCCACTCTAAGGGGCCGGGAAGTCCCCACCAAGGCCGGCCTTACGTGTCTGCGGCCGCACAGGATTTAAATTAAAACATCGGGGGTTTTTTTTTAACTTTATTTAACATCCTCCATGTTAAATAAAGTTAAAAAAAACTTTATTTAACATGGAGGATGTTAAATAAAGTTTTTTTAACTTTATTTAACATGGAGGATGTTAAATAAAGTTGAAAAAAAACCCCGATGTTTTTATTTAAACCCTGTGCGGCCGCAGACCCCTAAGGCCGGCCCCTTAGAGCAGGGCCGACCTTTGGGGTGTGCGACCGCACAGGGCGCCACACTCCAGGGGGTGCCAACCTGCGGCACCCGGCACCCCTCCAGAGACGGACAGTAATGTCCGCCGCTGGAGGAGCAGGCTCGCAAGGGAGCGGTATCGGAGGTCTTTAACAGACCTCCGGCTCCCTTGAGTGATTTTAAGCCGGGTTCAACCCGGCTTAAAATCACTCAAGGGAGCCGGAGGTCTGTTAATGACCTCCGATACCGCTCCCTTGTGATCTGCGCGGCAACAGCTGTTGTGCGCCGGGGTTTCTTGTCAGATCCCGGCGCACAACACTGAAGCCGCGCCCACCGCTGTCCGTGCCCTCTGACCCGGAAGGAGACAAGAACTGGCGAAGAGGAGGAAAAGAAGCTGAAAGAAGAAAGGAAAGGTAGGAAAGCATTAAATTCGAAAAAATTTTCCCAATATAAGACATACCCCGAAAGTAAGACATAGTGGGGCTTTTAGGGATAAAAAGAAAGTAAGACGCTGTCTTACTTTCGGGGAAACACGGTATGTCATACACATTGGATTATGAGTTATACAGGGCCAGGTCAGTCCTTCACGCTGGAGAAACTTGCCAGTGTTGGCCCTTCCTAATGAATAGTGAAAGGAGCGAGTTGAAACTGCAACTCTCATGCTAACTCTCCCTTTAGTGGACAAACCCCATTGACATTCTGGTGGGAGTTCAGAGAGAGGCTACTAAATGACAAATGGTTAAAGAATAAAAATTATCAGAGAAGACTAAGGACTTTTTTGAAGGAGGAGTAATGTTAGAACAAGAGATCATAATCTAAAACTAGGAGGGATGATTTATTAAAAATATATTAAGCCAAAGCCAAAATGAGCTGAAAACATCAAACGGCATACCTATGTCTGTCTTGCAACATGATGTTTCACAGAGACACGTCCAAATCAAAATAAAGGCATGTGTTAATAAAGTACAAAGGAAAATCCATTGCTGATAATTAACATTACAGAATGTCCTTGACAGTAGTTAAATCAATAACTAAACACTAATGTTAACTTTTAATCTCTCAGTATTATCTGCAACGTATTATGATTATACTACCACCCTGATTTTGGGTTGACTTGAATTGCTCTTCACAACATAACTGGGACAGTTACATATACCTGATTACATTTCATTATCTTTTCTTATGCTCACCTACACATATCTTGAAAAGTCAGCTAGAATGTATCACTTGGGACTATTCCCTAGAAAGTTGAGTGGCCAGGCAGGTAAGGGTTAACAAGACTGAGGTTTCATGCCTTGGCATGGTAACGCTTGCAAAACAGCTTGCATTTCCACTAAAACGTGAGTTCTTGGCAACTATGGCTAAGGCCATGTGAGTTCATGCCACGTGAAGCTCAAAAATGCATGAGCAATGCATGCGAACATAAATAAATTTGGAAAAAGGAACATAACTGCAGTGCTTGCCTGCCTTTCCCTGCGCCATGTGCAATGGGGCAGGGGTAATTAAATCAACCTGGGGGTATAGTGCCCAATTTTACCCCCCTCGACCCCAAAAATCCTAATTTTCAGAAAGTTAAGGAATATTTGCCACCTGAGTTGGCACCCAAACTTTTGATTCTTAAGTTTATCACTAAACATTTGTCATACAGCAATCGGCTTCCCCCATTCTGCGGATCTAACTTTGTTCCCCCACAAGTCTGTGGAGCAGGGGAGGGGGCATCATGCATTCCATGTTTTTGGTCCCACAAAACAGGTCATCCACACATAACCAAGTACCCATCAGATAAGGCAGTATAAAAATCTTTATATTTTTCATGGAAGCTGCGTGTGTTTAATTCAGATGCATTTGAGAGTTTTCATGAACAACCTTTCTCATAGTACCTCAATCAGATTCAAGTCAGGACTTTGACTAGCCCTCTCCAAAACCTAAATTTTTTTTAGCCATTCGGAGGACTTTCTTGTGTGCTTCACATCATTGTCCTGGTGCATAACCCAACTGAGCTTAAACTTTCGGTCACAAACTGATTGCTGGACATTCCAGCATTTCTGGTAGAGAGCAGAATTTATGGTTCCATCAATTATGACAAGTCATCCAGGTCACGAAGCAGCAAAGCAACCCCAGACCATCACTCTACCACCGCCGTGTGTGACTGTTGGTATGATGTTCTTACAGTGGAATGCTTTTGTAGCTTTATGCCAGATGTAAATGGGGCCCATGTTTTCCAAAACAGTTCCACTCTTATTGTGGAATAGTGCACAGTGACCTTAACTGAGGCAAGTGTGGCCTGTACTTCTTTACTTGTTAAACTGGGTTCTTCTGTGACCTCATGACCAGATAGGGTCGGATAGCGATTTTCCTTCTACACATCTTTATTATTAAAATTAGTTTGAAACATTTAAGCGTGACATGTAAAAATTGAAGAAATCGGAAAGGGGCAAATACTTTTGTATATGTATATGCACACCTGCCATAATCATAGATCCCAACTGCTACCTACAGAGTATCTGCCAGCACAAGAAGTACAGTATTTGCTCGATTTTTCAGAAAAAAATAATCGGAGAAAAAAACCTTGTTTTATAATCAGTCGTCTTTTATTCAATCCTCAGATCCATGGCATCGATGCACAGCTGACCAAGCCTATTTGCTTGACACCTGCCGACAGCTTCTGTGTCCCTGTCTCCTTTCCGCAGCTCCACTTCTTCTCTTGCCTATTCATGTTGTTCTGGTCTCTTCTGGTCCTTCTCCCAGCTCTGTTAGCCAGGTACTTCTGTAAGTGGCTGGAGTCTCTGCACACACACTCTACCCCGATTTGAGTAATGGGGACAGGCTGTCCCCATGATGTGCACTGTGGTTCCACGCTTTTACGGATTCACTTTGCAAATTTGTCTGCAATATTCTGGCCTCTTGGAGTATGTGTGCAAAAGGAAGAGTGTGAGTGAGTGTGAGATGGAGTGAGTGAGAAAATGAGTGTGAAAGCAAGAAACGTCTTACATTCAGGCCTTTTCATTTCTTCTTTCATTAAGATCCAAAGTTTGGATTGTTTCATAGGTGTTAAGCAGTATTTGGTCAGAGATGTAGCAGGTAATGAAACAAAGTATTGTGACTATATAAATCAAGACAAATCTGTTTTACAGAGAAAAGAAAATGCAGCTGTAGTAAGATCCTAAATAACAGATTGTCCTAAACAACTTTGGATCCCAGGGATTACTCTTGAGATTCTTTTGGTCATCGTAACTGGAAAAGAGCGTTCACAGCACCAGTATGTAATACAAAGGACAGAATAGAGGAGGCTGTGTGTTATATGAATAGAAGATAATCTGAGGTCCCCAAGGTCCTGATATTTTGATCATCAAAAAAACACTGAAGAACTGCTTATAAAAATACAATTCACAAAGTAGCTTTGATGCCCTGTTGTTGAAAACCTGTTGTTGTTTTCTGACAATACAATGTCACCGCCAGAAAAAAAAACACCCGTAATGTTTCAAGCACGTCTTTAAACTGAGTTCACGTAGAAAAGCTCAGACAATTTATATTTATGGTATAATGGGAATAGTATAAGATAACTGGTGGGATGTAGTATAGCAATCTAAAAACTGGACAAGACCTTAACCCATTAAGAACAAAGGTTGTATTCGTTAATTAAAACTACTTATCGATTAGCGCCGTGTTACATTTAAGCACAGTAGGCATGTGCCTATGGGCCCCTGAGCGGTTTTGGAAATATGTTTTAATTCATTAACCTTGAGGAATCTGAGATCTATTTCAGGGTGGCAGGTCTAGCATCTAATCAATTTCCTGTCCTAAAGTTCTTTCTCTCCTACCCTCACAAAGCCTGCCAGAACCCATCAGCAGCAATCAGCAATAAGGGAGACATAAGATAAGTAATACCATTACATAAGTTATGGTGGGTAAAGGTGATGGAAAACCCTTCCACTAAAATTTAGGGGTGTGTAGAAGCATTATTAAACACTCATCTACAGACACCAGACAAGCTAGAAGGCTTGTTGTTCCCTCAGAAATCTCATGGTGCTGCCACAACCACAAGGGATTCTGGGTAGGCGCATGCAAATAAGGTCAACAACGATCACCTTTTGCCTCTATATCCACTTTATACATGGATCCCTGTAAAGTAATTGCCCGCTGTACAGTACAGCCTTTATACAAAACTCGGGAAGAGGTGCAATAAAGGTGATAATTGTTGACCTTATTTGCATGCACCTACCCAGAATCCCTTGTGGTTGTGGCAGCTCCATGAGATTTCTGAGGGAACAACAAGCCTTCTGGCTTGTCTGGTGTCTGTAGATGAGTGTTTAATAATAAGATAAGTAAAGAAGTAAGCATGCACATCTTGAGCAAACTGAAGCTTTCTCCAAGATAAGCACGTAAGTTAATACTTACATCTTAAGAATGTATAGTGAAGTAAGTGACTTAAAAATCAAAACTCTCCTTTTAGTGAATAGACCATTATATAAATTTTGTAGGCATCTATGCAAATAGGTTGTAAGCGTGAAAGAGCAGGGCTCTTTCTTCTGTACCAGTTTGTTTTAACACGTGTTAAATGTCACTGTCAAGTTGCATATTATAAAATTGAAAGTAATTTTTCATTTCCACTGCCCTATTGTGATAGCCGTACAAAATCCCCTGGTGCTCTATAAATAAGTATAATGCATGTATACTTAAGAACTAGTGAAAAATCCTTAGCTAGAAAGTTGGTGTGTCAATCCTCGAGAAGATTTGTTGCCTGTGAATGTTGAAATACTTGGAGGTGTTGACACAGCTGGGTAGAGCGGTTTAGGACATTTCATAGGGTGGGTGCAATATGACTGGAAAGCCAGAATGAGAGTGAGTGATCAGAGGTGAGATAAGGTCTGAGACATCTGTAGAGTACAGGGACAGTACTGGGGATATAACATCAGAATTTACAATACGTAGTTCTGAGAAATTAACCAAAAACAGTTACACATATGCACCACTATTACAAAAGACAGGATACCACATCACTTCCCTATGAATCAAAGTTTCTTCTTTGTTGCATACTTGTCATCTTGGTATTACTGCTAATAGTTTAACAAATTTGCATATCTTGGACTCCCTTTGATCCTATTGACTTTGTGCTCTCACTATTCAGAAACATAAAACTAAAGAGGATTTTTATTATTAAAGGGAACATTTACTGTCCCTGCAAGCTCCACTAAAGAAGAATGCATTACAAAGTACTCTGAGTACATGCTTCAAAAAGTCAAGCTAGAGAAACAGCCAATGGGTCTAGTACTTACTTGAAGTAGAAGCTGCAGCTTAGCAGCTGCCCTCCTCATCTGAGATCCTCTGTGGTTTGAAGCAGCCAATAAGTGGCAGGAAAGCGCTCCCATTGAAATCGGCTTTGCAACCAGCGTGAAACCTGTGTGAAAACTTAAAGTAAAACCAGTAAGATTGGAAAGTTTATAAATAATATAATATAAGTTGGATTTAGAGCAATGTTGGATGAAACATTGTCCTTTCCATGTGGGCATCTAGATTCCATTTATGCCTGAATTCAGGATGAAGGAATGGCAGAGACTGTATTGCTAGTTCAATGTTTGTGCACTTTTGAATGAAGCCGTGTCTTCTTAGCAGATGGACAGCAGATACAGGATTTCTACAAGTCAAGTAGAATCTTAATGGCAGGGAATGTTTTTAAGAATCAGGGTTACTACAGATTCATTCACACCTGGATGTGGCATGAATACGTAGTAGGTATTGCTGTATTTGCTCGAATATAAGACTAGGATTTTTTCAGAGCAAACGCTCTGAAAAATACCCCATGTCTTGTATTCAAGGTCGTCTTATAATCAGACCTCAAAAAAGGCCTGACTATAAGACTAAGATCCAGATCCCCCGCAGCGCTGCAGGGGACCCAGATCTTCCTCTCTGGCAGCCGGTGGACGTCTGTGCACTTCTGCCAGGGCTTCTACGACCGACAACAAGACCTTCCATCATAGAAGCCCCAGCGAAAATGCCAGGGTAGAAGGGGAGGTTGTCACCGGTTGCCCCACTAGACACCAGGGAGTCTGAAGCAGGGGGGGGGGGGCAAGTCTGGGGATGCATTGGTAAGTAGGGGGGGGCAGACTGGCATATTGGGGTATAAGGCATATCTTGAGGGGGTCATCTTATAATAAAAAAATTTGAATAAAGTTACTTGGGATCAATTATGGATTACCAGCAGAAAAGCACCACACGGATTGCCCAAATTCTGTTGTATGGTGCTCTTTAATAAATAAAATGAAATATATATATATATATATATATATATATATATATATATATATATATATATATATAGAGCATTTACTTAATTTTTGGCACTTAAGTACTTGTTACCCAAAACATCTATCAAATATAGGTGTTTTGGGTAACAAGCACTTAAGCGCCAAAAATTATGTAAATTTTAAGAAAATGCCACATTTTAACCCAATTACTGCTAAATTGTAGTTATTTTGTATGTAATAATATGGATAGGATTTGTATTTTTATCACTGAGACACGGCATACTTACTTCTTAACGAGAAGGCCGTTTAACCAACTTGTAAATCAATCAAGCACTCCATCCGCAAACGATGCTTCTTCGTTGTGCAAAGTCGTTATTGGGGCGAGATGAGGGTGCTGATCCACACATACACCCCCAAGCCGCAAGGGTGCACTGCATCCAAGTACCGTGGAAGCACTGAACCTGTCTGGTGTGCCGAGACGCTCTCTCCATTCCTTCCTTCTCCATAGTTATCTCGTTTGTTTTCAGCTCAATAGTCGTCCAGCCGTTCTAGCTTTCCTTCTACTCTGTGGTATTTCTGGCGTATCTATCAGCAACTATGAGGGTTATTGTAGGTGAGATGGTACCGTCCATTTGTGGGGTGAAAGTTCTTTTGTTGGTGACCTTTGGCGCTTCCCTGACCCGTTACTCTATATATCCAGCACGACATGACACAGAGTACATCGTCGCTGAGAGGAGGGGCTGGCTGTGTGTTCATGTTATGTAATGTTTCCTATAGAAGTTTTACTAAAGCGGTACTGCTAGTGAAATGTAAAATGAAATTATTTACACTTTATATTAATTTGGGTTTTGGAATATTGGTATACCACCTCCTCCCTTTTATATATTGGTGTATGAAATGTAAAGAAAGTCATGTGTAGAGATTGCATTATTTGGCATGATTATATATATATATATATATATATAAATATTTATTAAGCGCCAACAAATTACTCAAGTGTTGTACAATGAGGTAGTTACCTCACAAAATAAATATACATTAATACATACAGATGCATCAGTAGATGAAAACCCTGCCTGTAGGCTTGCCATCTATCTGGCCTTATGTTACTTTTATACAAAGTTCCTGCTCGAGGGCTTACATATATAGAGTATATATACTTCTTTACCTATCGGATGCTAGGGCCATGAGCACATTTAGCCTCAACAGCGCCTTAATATGCTTGGAGAAATGTGCTTTTACAAAATTGAAAACTTCACTGTGGGTATCATATATTTTCATATCTCCCAAAATTCTTTGGAGCCTAAAATATCCCAACTTAAAATAACTGTTTTGCAGCAGCAACTTTTATAGCTCTGCACCAGCGATCATATATCTCGATTGCCACTCAATAAGAGGAGAAATTAGTAGTTGGCATAAATAAAATGACTGCTCCTGTTAATTACATCCTTCGATTGCATTTATTTATATAGCTCCAGCAGATTCTGTAGCGCTTTACAATCAGAGTCGGTAGGATAAATTTAAAATCACAAACAATGACACACTGGTACAAAAGCAGAAGAGGGCCCGCTCTTGTGAGCTTACAATCTAGTCTTTTGATGGGGAAGTGAAACGGTAGGAGAGGACTGTTTAGGTAAGGATGAGTTGGTTGAGTTAGGATGAGCTGTCAAAGTTGTTGGTTGTTCAGCTGGTTTAGTTGTCGGGTGTTAAGCTGGCTTAGACACGGTGCTGGCTGAGAATGTTATGAGGAAAGGTTGTATGCTTCTTGAAAGAGGTAGGTTTTCAGAGAGCTTTTGAAATTTGCATATGAAATCTGACAGAACGGGGACGGGAATTCCGGAGAAGGGGTACAGAACAGGTGAAATCCTGGGAGTGGGAAGAGGTAATGATGGTAGAAGAAAGGCGAAGGTCGTGAGAGCAACGAAGAAGACGGTTAAGGGTGTATTTGGATAGGAGGGCTCTGTAGGTCAGGGTCGGGAATTTGACTCTGAAGGGTGTGGAGCGGTTGACAGAGAGGAGCGGCAGATGAGGTAAGGTAACAAAGAAAGATCAATCTAGCGGCAGTGTTGAGGACAGACTGGAGCAGTAAAAGGCGGGGGAGACCAGTTAGTAGGGAATTGCAAAAATGCAGGCAGAATATCACAGGGGAGTGTATTAGTATTCTGGCCGTTTCTTGAGTGAGGAATGGGTGGATTTCAGGGGAAAGCTGCAGGATTTGATGAGGGAAATCAATGTGTATATATACACATACATACATGTGTGTGTGTTTATATATATATATATATATATTTTACAGGAAAATGTCAAACATAGAATCCCTCGTCTGGGTACAAAATACACTTTTACCTTTGTGTTGCATTTTTTGAATGTTATAAATATTCAAATGAAATATTCTTATGGTTAAACACATTTCAATGTGTAGATGGAGTTATGTAATAAAATGGTAACAATTTGTTCCTGCAGGTGGTGGTGGTGGCTTCATTGGGAAATTCTTATTGCAGTTACTGAATAAAAGAGGTCACAAAGTCACTGTCATCTCCCGTAAACCTGGGGAGAGGAGAATTACATGGGTAAGATGAGTGAACCCATGTGTTTCCTTTACATTAATGACACTACAGACCAAATAAAGGGTACATGTAGTTATTCTTGGGTTAATAAATAATCATTCTATCCAATGCATGTCCCTTTTGTTATGACCTTAATAACATAATAATGCAATGACCATTTCAATATGTAACTGATCCTTTTATTATACTGTCTGCTAACCATTCAAAGAAAAACAACTGTCAACTGTCTTTTTATGTACCTGCCAGCCCCGCCCAGTTGATGACATCATGCTTGTATGGAAGCCATTGTAATCCATCTAAGCAGGCAATAACAAATACTACACCTTTCTTCTAAGTGTGGTTCTGCGGTACTTGCAAATCTAACTCCCAAGTAACCAATCATTAAAGTACTAGTAATCATTAGAACTATAAGAAAGTCTGTGTGTTTAAAGGAACGGGTAGGCCTTTTTTTCTCCAGGTATCTCAAAAAACGCTGGGTTTGTGTCAGTGACCCCTGTTTAGTCAGAATAGGAATTGCTATTGAAATACTGCAGATTGACTTACTGTGTGACCGCTTACTGACATCTGTCACTAGGGGTGAGTGGGAGGGCTGAGACATTAGCTGAGCCAGGTCCTGGCTTGGTACGCTGGTATACCAGCTATGTCACCTCCTTCTTGGCAAATCTTCATGTGTCTTGATGGATTACATGAGGACATGTGCTTACAGCTGGTTCCAATTCATTAGTTGCACTCCTTTCCCTACAGCCAGGCAACTGGTACATTCAGCAATTAGCCCAGTAGTAGTAAAGCTCTTTAATATGCATTCTGTGTTGGGGCTGTATGGGTGCATTGGAGTGCCTCTTTAAAATATGTTCCTGACTATGGTGCGGGTAGTACTTATCTTTTGAGCATTATTGATCTATAACTGACATGTTTACCTTCTGTTGTCTGATAGGATGATGTCTCTAAGAAAGGAATTCCAAACTGCGATGCAGTTGTTAATCTGGCTGGTGAAAATGTCTTGAATCCACTCAAAAGGTGAGGAGAAAAGGCAGTTTTAGTAACATTGCTCCTTCATATAGCCTGCAGTGTCAGCACACGAAAATACAACTGTGCATTTAATTAGAGCAGGGGCGTCCAACCTGCAGCCCTCCAGCTTTCATTAAATATTTGACCTCAAGTAACAGTTTTATGAATAAACCCCAGTCTGTTTGAAGCTGTGAATGTTAGACCAGACAATGGTTTCCCACAGATTATCTCATGCCATAAAATGAAGTTACTTCAAATTCAAGTTTTCTTTTAATCTTCTAAAATTTAATTTGAAGAACGAGCTTTCAACCTCACTTTATTATTAAAAAACAATACTAACCACAAAACAAATACATGGGCAGCTGTTCTTACCTATATGTTTTATGGTTAGTACGGCTTAAAATTCTTAAAATGGAATGTTCAATAAAAAACGTATTTCATACGGCAATGCTCATTTCCGTTACATCCACGCTACTAGACTAATACAGCTGTGCAAAGCTCTATAATCTTTTAAGTATAACCTTTTCATAAGAAATGTGTCACTCATGAGAATGTCTCAGGTGTCCAATGTTATGAAATCATTTTAGTTAATATTGGATATAAACATTTAGAAGAATAGTGGAGGCTCATTTTAAGGACAGACTGCTAGATTAAGTAGTTTCAGGCCTCAACAATAAAAGTTAGACCTAGATAGTTTATAGGTAAGATTAAAATGAAGATATGTTAAATGTCATTTTCCATTCCAGAGATATTTCTGCTTCAGTCATCTAGCTATAAGTCTGGTAGAACAGCAGTCTCTACCGTGCAGCTTGAGTAACACGGACGATAATAGTGTGATGAAATGTCAACTCTTTGCGTGTGTACACTTGAGACCCCATGAAGTCTAACAAGACCCCACACACACACACACACACATGTATTTGCAGACCCCATTAATTTCAGCACAATGGGAAGGGTTGGGCATTGGAGCTGCAGTGTCTCCCAAAAGTAAGGTTTTACTCCCCCCACTTCTCAGCTAAAAGATGCATATTAAAGTACTTACAACAAAAAACTTTAAAGTCTGTGATTCTTTGATTTAAGATCTGGGCTGGGCAAACAAGTACCATACACTACATGATTTCTAAATAATTTCAGGCAAAATGTTTTTTGAGAGGTTTATCATCCCGAATGACATCACAAAAGGTGGAGTATGGACTCAAGCAACGACAATAACCCGTTTGTAGGCACATGAGTCATTGAAATGAGTAGTGCCTCTGCACATGTATAGTTTGAATCTTTAATAGTAATGGCTGTAATTTGGTTTAGACTTTAAGCTTGTTTCAGCAGAACCCGCCTTACCTTTTATTTCTGTAAATCCATATTGCCATGTAATGCAGTACATGTTATGTCCTGTTTACTGTTGTAATGCTGGCATTATATAAATCGGATACTATTGTTTTTCCAGTTTTGCAGGCCTCATGCACCCATCGACTTTTAAGGGTTTACTGCTGTGATTTTGTTCCACCGCACTGCCGATGTTTATTTAGTCTAGTACTTTGATCACTGTTAAATTATACTAATTCTCATCCGTATTGACATTGTTGCTTAAAGAATTTGCTAAGGCCAAACTTGCATCAAACAGGTCGCATCTGGCCCTTTAAACTTCCTCCTCTGGACACCAGGCATTCAGCTATGTATGATATTTTCTCCACCAGGTGGACACCACAGTTCAAGCAGGAGGTTATCTCCAGTCGAATTGACACTACACGCACTTTGGCCGAGGCTATCAGTCGTTCAGAAAGCCCTCCACGCTCTTGGATCTTAGTTACCGGAGTGGGTAAGTTTCAATTGTGACATAAAAAAAATCAGGATAAGAACCACAGGTTGTCACTGTGTTTGGTAGCAGAAAATGCATCTAAAACACTGGTTCACCAGTGAAATGCAGTCACAGTGTGCTTGTGGTTCTTGTAGTCTCTGGCTCTGTGCTGTGTCATATGGGGCAGAGCATTGATGGACATATTTATGTCTGGTCTGTTCAAATTTGCAAGTACTTGACTGTTGGATTCCAGGATAAATGGTAAATGGATAAAAAAAAAAAGCAAATGATATAAATACCCGAGGTGATCTCTTTTTTTATAGCAGTAAGGGGTCTATTTTATAAAAGAAGGTTTTATTGCTTTACTTTGTTTTATATTATGAAGGCCAACCCAACTGAGCTTATGTAATAGCTTGGCAGTTAGGGCTGCAACTAACAATTACTTTTTCGATTAATCAGATAAAGGAACAATTTGCATATTGGTTTTTTTTTTATTTAAAATAATTTAATGAACTAGCTGGGTGTTGAAAACAAACATCAGAATTAAAAATGTAAAATATACATTAACGTGCCATTGTACTCAGGGCACACTTTTATTTCTATCACAATGGGATTTCTCTAATCACCTTCTTATTTTACTGACATAATAATAAAAGCTACCAGAACCCAAACACAATATTTATCAAACTAGGTTTTAATACCTAAAAAAGGTTTACTAGTAAATATTAATTCACATGTAAACAATTTTTTCATATTTAATAAAAACTATCATTGAGAAAAATGCATTTCTTGTTTTTATTTCCTTTTATTTGCCTACTTGCTCCACCCAGAACATCTGCCCCTAGGCTTGCCACTGTGCCCCCCTAGTGTCTTATACCCCCTGTATGCCACTGTGCCCTCTCATATGCCTTATACCCCCCATATCAGGGGTGTCCAACCTGCAGCCCTCCAGCTGCTGCAGGACTACATCTCCCATACTCCTCAGCCAGCCCCATAGCTGAAAGAGCATTATGGGAGATGTAGTCCTGCAGCAGCTGGAGGGCCGCAGGTTGGACACCCCTGCCCTATATGCCACTCCACCCCCAGATATGCCTTATGCCCCCCTGATATGCCACTGTGCCTTATATGCTACTGTGCCCCCTGATATGCCTTATACCTCCCTATATGCCACTTTGCCCTCTGATATGCCTTATAACCCCCTGATACGCCACTATGATGGACCTACCGGGTGACGTCAGCAGTGACGTGACCCGGAAGGGAATGCGCGGGCATTTAAAAATGTAACATCGCGAACGCCGGAAGCTGTTACATGATCGCCCCTGCAAGAAGGGCAGGGCGTACAGGTACGTCCATAGGGGTTTCTTGGAATGTGTTTTATGGATGTACCGGTACGTCCGTAGGGGACTGAAGGGGTTAGTTTAGGTAGATCTGTACCTTATTGTTTCAGATTGCATGTCAACATTCATGAAGCCTTCACTTGTGCCTTAAGAAATGCAGCAATTATTTACGTAGCAACAAAATTTCAACATTTATTACATAGTTGAAGTTATGTTGTAAATTCAATTTAACCACCAGAGGGGTTAACCCCTGTTTAAGCTTTATACGTTTAAAACACAGTGTTTATTACGCGTGCCCTCAAGAAGAACTTAAACATGCATTTATACATGTGATTACATATGATTAAAATATTTTGTATATTGCCAAAAAATATATCTTGGCAAACCTAACCAATAGCTAAAAAATATATTTTTTAACATCATACAGTAGTGATAAACAATGAAATCATGGGAAATTGCTGCTAGCAGTATATTGGCATTGCTCGCATTCTTAAGAACTTTCACAAACACACATTCCAACAAAAGATAAGACAAAATAGGGTTTCTTAAGCAAGAGCCGTCCCCAGAGGCCCTTACAGTCCATGTTTATTACACCCCCATAGGTGACTAGAGTCTTTTTGCCATTTTTACTGTATCTTAGTTCAGTGGTGATTCTTGTCCATGGTTAACCTCTTCTTTACTGGGGGTGTTTTGTGTCCAAAAACCTGAGATTTTTGAGGCTTCCCTAACCATGTTTTAAAGAAATGTTTATATATTTGTGTAGCGGCCCCCCAGCTCAACCCCCCCCACTAAAATATATTTTTTGAGAAAAGACCAGGGTGTTTCACTAGGAGCATTTGGACAAATCGAAACTTGTCGCCAAACCCTCGCAACTGGAGCCGTAACCTTAATTTCCATTTCTTTTTTTCACTAGACTTTCCCTATTTCTTAGGATTGTTTGCACAGATTACATGTAACACCAAGCATTCAGCTGCATCTCTCAGTGACTGATACTCCACATGCATGGGTTTTTGAATGAGTTTTGGGCACAAAATGAAACATCCCCATAACCAAAAAAGAATGCTTCTTTCCTGTGACAGCTTTTTGTATAATACATTAGCATTGTACACAGCCATTGGGCCAAATAGGTGGCCAACTTTTGTACTGTATAATTGCTTTTCGGAGGGGCCAGGTGTTGCTCGCACACAGGGTCTCTTCTCTTGTTCCACCCAGGAACACAGCGGAGTCACGTGAATTTACGTCACCTCACATGACTCTGCTCCGTTCCTGCTTCCTCTGGGCAGAACAGAAGAAGAGATGCTGCGTGCGAACAACGCAAAGGCAGCCTTGAGGGAATGCGCGGGAAATCTGCAGTTCAGGTAAGGGGGTGGGGGAGTTTGTATGAACGAGTATGTGTGATTGAGGGAATGAATGAGTCTCTGTAAATTATTAGTATCTGAATGAGGGAATGAATATTTGTAAATGACTTCCGCCGGAGTTTCTATGAAGGGGCACAGTGGCATATCAGGGGGTATAAGGCCTATCAGGGGCACAGTGTGCTGTGACAGAATGTTTGTGGGAGCGGACACATATGTTGTGGGAGTGGGAAACACGTTTCGGGAGCAGGCTGTAATGGTCAGAAATTCAGCGGGAGCAGGATTAAGAAAACAGCCCCTGCAGGGCTCTACTCTAGGGGTGTAAGGCTCTGAAATCCTCACAGGCTGTTACGAGACATATCAGGCTGCCGGTAAGTGCCGGTAGCAGCGGAGGTTGTCTACGCACATCGCTGCGGGGAATTCTCTTGTCTGCCAGCCGCCGAACATCCGCTCGATGAACGCAGACAACCCCCTCTACTGCTTGTACTTCCGCCGTAGCTTCTATGACGCAGCACCAGCGTCACATTACCTTTCAGTGCTCATAGAAGTTCCGGCGGAACACCCACCGCCCCCACCATACACCAGGGAGTCAGAAGCTCTGGTAAATGCCTTATACCCCCCTCTATATGTGCCACTCTGTCCCATTATATGTCTTGTAACCCCCTATATGACAGAGTGGCATATAGGGGTATAACGCATTTCTAGAGGCAGAGTGGCATATCCCATATCAGGGAGGCATATAGGGGGGTATAAGGCATATCAGGGAGGCAGAGTGGCAAGCCTAGGGGCAGATGTGCATAACTGGGGGGGCAGGTTGGCAAATAAAAGGAAATTAAAAACAAACAAATCCTAATAGCTTTTAAATATGAAAAAATACTTTACATGAATTAATATTTACTAGTAAAACTTTTTTCCTATAGGGTCGTCTTATACTCAAGCTTTTTCTTTTTTTTCTAAATTAATATTCAGATTTTGGGGAGTCTTATAATCGAAAAAATACAAAAAAAATGTTTTGGTTTAGGCCCAAAGATCCCTGTGCACAATCCTGAGTAAAAGTATAAATGTATAAATAAATACATTTTTAAAATGGGGTAGACAAAAAGAGAAGGGGTCTGGAGGGTTCAGGTGGTATATACTGGAGGGCAATTAAGGGTTAAACACAGGGTTGGAACTTGTGAAATGACTGCAGCTACAGCAGAAAATGAAGGCAGAACACAGAGACAAAGGTAATGTGTAACAACACTGTCCTTGTCACGGGGATGCATGTGATCACATTGTTGTATATACTTCCCCTCTCTCAAACCAATACCGCCAATTGATGTGTGGAGAATAATCCATTGTGTGTTGTGTATTAATGATAAATGTAATACTCTTGTTACCTCCTCCAAGAACTGACATATAACCTTATCCCCTTTTCCAGGTGATATATATGTCTAGTTCTACTAAGGTTTTCTACCTGATATTACAATAAAACAGCCAACCAAAGATTCTTACCAGAGAGAGAGCTTTAATTAGAATCTGCTCAGATTAATATTACAGAAAAGACAAAACCAGAGTTACAGTAATATACAGATGACAATCATTCATACCAATCACAAACATCCCATCTATCTAATATCTGCTGCTAAGTGCGTATGCTGTGTGGATGATGTGCAAAGGGTGAGGTTCACCAATCTAGTGTAAAGTGTGGGTTTCTACAATATCTTTTTAAGAGATTTCTCTATTGATGTGTAAATTAGGTCCCTGTCCTATGTTCCCAAGACCCCACCCTGTGATGTTATTGACCTGCTGTGTTTCCCCACTAAGTGGCTTGCAGCTATCATACATACATACATACATACACACGTAAACTTAATCAAGCACATATTAATTACAAATATATTTACCTGGTATTTACCCCAATATAGAGGACTGCACTGGGAGGCGGGACCCGCCAAAAAACTTGCGGGCGCGGTCTTTCTGGGGCTGCGGGCGGGAGCCGGCGGTCAGGCACTCTACCTGCGGGTCCCGGTAATCCCGCACAGTCCCGCAAGGATGCCTTCTCGCTGCTCCATTACAGTGTCTCCTATCTTGCTCCGCCCATGAACATGGCGGAGTCACGTGATGTTACGTCGCTTCCTGTGACTCCGCCTTGTTCCTGGGCGGAGCAAGAGAAGAGACGCTGTGAGGGAACAACTCGAGGGCAGCCTTGTGGGACTGCGCGGGAAATCAGGTAAGGAGGCGGGCATGATTGGCCACAAATGTGGCGGGAGCAGGCGGGATTGGCCACAAATGTGGCGGGAGCGGAACACCCACATTGCGGGAGCGGGATTCAAAACAGCGGGAGCGGGATTCAAAAAGCAGTCCCGCGCAGGGCTCTACCCCAAAACACATGAGTATGGAATGCTCAGAGTGGCCCATTAGGGACAGCGAGACCAACCACTGTGAACCCATGGGTATTTATACATACACACAAGCACATTATATATAAACACGTGTATATTTGTGTGTTTTAAAAGGAATAATTCTAGTCCCCAGCATTAATTCTTTATTATTATTTTCCAAAGCTCAAGGCGTCATGCTTCCTGTTGTGCGGCTGATGCTCAGTGCTTCTTGCCAATGTGATGTTGAGATCACAGTGGACCTGGGTCACCAATCTTCTTCACAGATCAAGCTCCTCACATGGGGATATGTGGTCCCTTCCTTTCCTCAATAGCGAAAACCAGAGGGCGGGCCAAGTTTCCTAGGGGAACCTCTGTAGTGTTTATGGGAGGCAATGAAAGGCCAGCTCACCTCCCTACCAGAAACTCTTTAGTTGGAGTCTTCAAGGACACAGGGCACAGTGGCATTTCCAGTAAACTGCTAAATATTGTCAATAGAAACCATTATCTAAATAACATGTACTTAAAAGAAAAAAAGTTAACATGTGAACGCGCAAAACCACCTAACAGCCGCAAGCTAGGCTTGTATGTACAGAAAAAAAAATCACCTACACTTTTATTGTTCTACAGGTTTTTATCCTCCCAGTCGTACTCAACAATACTCTGAAGACAGTCCTGGGGGCGATGCTGACTTTTTATCTCGTTTAGTGAGGGACTGGGAGGCTGCAGCAGAGTTGGGAGTCACAGAGCGTGATTTTAAAACACAGCTGGTGAGAGTTCGCTCAGGTGAGTATGGGTTATTGAAATGATAAAAAAACATTTCAACAGTTTATTCTTATGTTTTCCCACAGTCCCTAATTGTGCTTAAGTAAATTGCTTATACTCATTGGGGGTTGCAATTCAGGTGTAAAATAGTAAAAGCTGAGCTGTTCCTGTTCCAGAATTTCTCTTTATACATAGTTCCTCTGTGTGTTATACATTAATTTGGTAGTAACCCCTATATGTATAATTTTGAAACATAGACCACTGGATACGTGAACAAAGACATGCGTTAGTTTTGCTGTGGATGGTTGTAAGGGAAGGTAACCAACACACCTCAATGCAGATTCCAAACTGGATGGTCCTACTTGCAAAATAGACATATGTTGCTAAATGTTTGCACTTAAACTGAAAAGGTGTGTTTTCCTCAAGGTGTGGTCTTGGGTCGTGATGGGGGTGCACTGTCTTCTATGCTCTGGCCGTTCCGCCTGTGCCTTGGAGGACCGGTGGGCTCTGGGAAGCAGCCTTTTCCTTGGATTCACATTGAAGACTTATGCCAACTGTTGTGTCAAGTAATAGAACAGGAGGGAAGGTGTGGTGGCATTCTGAATGCAGTGTCCCCTTCCTCAATCACAGATACTAATGCTGACTTCACTCATGCCCTGAGCCAGGCTCTGAGGCGTCCTGCCATCCTTCCTGCACCGGCCTTTGCTATCCAGGCCCTTCTGGGGCAGGACAGAGCAGTTATGCTGCTGGAAGGTCAGAGAGTTGCCCCCAAAAATACATTGGAAAGTGGATTTACCTTCTTGTATCCAGACCTCAGCTCAGCCCTTTCAGAACTCTTGAGTTAAGTATAAAGTGGACAAGAACATCAAAAACCAGTTTTCAGTTGGTTTCTACTAAGTGTTACTAGGTGGACACACAGGCGCCCACTGTGAGCAGCGAAGTAACAGTCGCTGTTGTATACTGTCATTCACAGGAGAAGAGGTTGCATAACAATCACTACAAGCTACTGTAAGAACCAAGAAATCCATAGCTTTTCCTGTCTATTATTGGTGTATACTGAAAGAGGTATTTACTGGTAGTTAAGGGCGGTTTGTTGGGAATGAAGGTACTCTGTATATCTATGACCTAAGGTAAGGTGGCTGGATATGTAAACTGCAAATTATTGAATGGTATACCTTTAACATGTAATATACTGTGTATTGTATTTAAATAAAGACTGTCTTAAGGGTGATGCATGTTTTTCTCCTGGAAGCCTTTTAAAACTGGCACGACTAAGAGAACACAGTTGGTTATTTTACCTCTAAACTGCTTAACAACCTACAGTCTGTGGTCCTACTAGAATTAAGGTAAAGTATTACAATAATTATTGTGCCAGGTTAATGATGCAGATACCGTGCAAAGCTATGTCTAACAATCATCCAGGTGCTAAGATAATGCATAAACCTAGGACAGAGTTTGGAATCAGATTTGTCTGGCTCATTAATGAGACTCCCATCAGCCTCACAATAACTGACAAGAGTAGCAAAAAACGCTGCTTACTTTGAAAGAAATGTTTGGCTCTCGCATTGGGCTACTGCTAATAATAAAAGTCTTTAAGTGGACCGCTCCGATGTGTAGTGCAGCAGCTCTGCCACTCTTGGCCATGTGATGAGCAAAAGCTTTTTAAAGAGATCTGTTGAGTGCAGTCTGTTCGGCATAGAATAGAATAGACATCAGCAAAAATGTATTTTTATCACCATCTGCTGTTTGCAGCAGATCATAAATACACATGTGGACTGAAAAAATAAATATATAAACATAACTTTTTAAATCTGTGTCATGGACATCCCAGTGATATGTATGTAATCTTGATTTGTTTCCAGGGGGCGGTATTATTTGGTGATCTCTGAAAAATGGAAATACCTTAAAATACCACATACTTTTACATGGTCTGTTTTGTTTCCGATGTTTGAGTGTTGCTGTAACTCGGTTCTCATGTGTTTGAGAGGTTTGTTTTTTTACCTCTGGGATTATAGTGTGACTCCTTAGTTGTTACGATTCTGTGAACTGTAGTCTGTGATTTGATAACTAGTTCAAAACTTAAGCGTAACTACGAGTTCCGAGAGTTTGTTAAGGTCATTTAGGTATGGCTCCCTTTGAAGGATAAAATCCACTTTTGTGTCTTGAGAAGGGAAAATGTGTAGTAGTTCTTGCCTAAGCCTTTCTGTTTCTTTTCTGGTACGAACATCAGTCTCTTCTTCCACTCTGTATACATCGGGTTTGCGCTCTCGAAAGTTAAGCACCTCAGTCTGTGATGAGGGTTTGGGTGGGCTGTGGGATATTCTTCGACCAGCAAATGAATGACCTTTTGACTTGGTCCTATCAACAAGAGAGGATAATAATGAAGTTTATAGTCACAGTACACCTACTGGTAATATAAATACACACATACAGAAAAACTTTACTTTTTTCGAGACGTTCTGCATAGGAACTTTTCCAGGGGTGGCCCATTTCGTCCCAAAGGGTCATCTGGTACCATGAATATATCACCAACAAACGTGAACGGCAGGAGTCTGTAATAGTTCCCAAAAGAGAAGGTCAACTGATGTTCAAGATCTCCTGAACAGGACCATAAAAGCAGTAGAAAGAATATTGTCACCACCTGCCCTTGATGATATTTTTCCAAGCATCTGATTCATCATAAATGTCTCGAAGATTATCGTTGGTGACTATCACACCATCTGTCTTCTCAGCCAGTTGCAGCATAAACCTGCATTCAATGATAACATTAATGCGGGATATAATTATCAGGGCCAACTTAACACCCAGGGTATTGTCGAGTACAAAACCTCAAGTTTTATAAAGACATGGTTGCGAGAAGGATAGATTTTATTTAGGGGAAAGCAGTCTTCAAATATAAAATGATATGCAGTGGAACTGTTATGGTTGCAGAATTGCATCGCATATGAAGCACAGAAGAAATCGATAATTACCTGTCGTCATAAGACGTAATTCTTTTGCCATCAACAGTTCTGGATGGTGTTAAAGAGAGTAATCCTATTTCGCTCAACTCTGTTAGAAAATGTTGTTCTGTGTACATAAAGGAAAAGTGGGGGCCATTACATATTACGATAAATTCATGTTTCATGTAAGCTATAGATTATAATAATTACATTGTGATGCCTTAAACAGACACATTTTTGTAACGTCTCAGTTCCTTTTATATTTGCTGGTAAGTTGAAGAAGGTATGTACAGAGTGAGCTAAAAAGGTTGGGAAGGAGGCCATTTTTTTGGCTTAATGAGACTGAGCTCTGCAGCTGCACCCATTATTTTTTGTTGCTTTCCTGTTGGGTCAACATTTAATATCTTTTTTCTGAAACACATTATTGCATAATCATACTACACTTGTAAACACAGAATTATTTGCAATTTACTTTAACCCCTTAAGGACCGGGCTCGTTTTTTCTTTTTGTACCCTGTGGGACCGAGGCTGTTTTAATACTTTTGTGGTGCTTGTGTTCAGCTGTAATTGTCTCCTCACCCATTTAGTGTACCCACATAAGTTATATATTGTTTTTTTCAGGACAAGATGGGCTTTCTTCAGATACCATTATTTTGATCGTATCATCTTATTTACTATAAAAAAAAATAAAAAAAACATGGTGAAAAATTGAAAAAAAAAACAAATTTTATGACTTTTATTTGAAAAATCTTTTACTCACCTAAAAAAGCAAGTAAAAAAACTAGCTAAATAGATTCTACTACTTGTCCTGAGTTTAGAAATACCCAATGTTTTTATGTTTTTTTGCTGTTTTTTGTAAGTTATAGGGCAATAAGTACAAGCAGCGTTTTATAATTTCCAAATCTTTTTTAACAAATCTGGTCAGTCTGCCTCCATCTCCTCTTTGGAACATCTTTGAAGCCGGTTAACTCAATTTAACCCATTCAAACCATATATTTTTGAAAACTAGACACCCCAGGGTATTCCAAATTCTGTTATTTTAACCCTTTCCATGGTCCAATTATACAACTACACTTTGTCAAACTTTGTAATAGTAATTTTTTTTTTCTTTTTCTTCACACAAATTGTACTTTAGTTATAGATATACAGGTCCTGGTATATGCCACTGTCAAACAACACCCCAATGTGTGTTCAGGAACATCTCCTGAGTACAGCGATACCCCACATGCATGGGTTTGTCAGATTGTTTGGCTGGTAAAGGGCTACTTTTGGGGCATGCGTAATTCAGGTAGTCATTTGGTCATTCTGCCTCCATCTCCTCTTTGGAATATCTTTGAAGCCGGTTAACTCAATTTAACCCCGTCAAACCATATATTTTTGAAAACTAGACACCCCAGGGTATTCAAATTGCTGTTATTTTAACCCTTTCCATGCACCAATTATACAACTACACTTTGTCAAACTTTGTAATAGTAATTTGTTTTATTTATTTTTTTCACACAAATTGTACTTTAGTTATAGATATACAGGTTCTGGTATATGTCACTGTCAAACAACACCCCAATGTGTGTTCAGGAACATCTCCTGAGTGCAGTGATACCCGACATGCATGAGTTTGTCGTGTTGTTTGAGATTTAAAATGCCACATTTGGGAAGTGCACTTTTTTTCTCCATTTTGGTCAGTCTGTACCTATGCCCTATCTTTGAGCTCGGCCACGCCAATTTACCCCATCAGCCATTTTTTTTTTTATATTAGACACCCCTTGGGTATTTGAAGTGCTTTTATTTTAACTCTGTTGATATTTTTGAGAAATCTTAGCACTTGCTCAAAATAATAAACTTTATTTTTTTATTTTATTTTTTTAATACTTTTTTTATATTTTTTTACACATTTTGCTGGTACTGGATGGTTCATCTAGTGACATCACTGCATAATTATTTTTAAATGTTAGCACTTTTTTTTCCCATTTATTTTTTTTATATTTTACTTATCACATTGTGATTAGAAAGCTGGGCTCCATTGACTTGCATGGTTGAGTCTAGGAGACCGTCTAGCGAACTCTTTCATCTTTATTGTTTTTTTTCCCAGGCCGCCGCCATCTTGCTGATGGCGAAGATCACCGGCAGCTGCGGCTGTGACCGCTCTCCGGAGCGGTCACAGCCCATCCAGAGGTAAGTGTTTGGTGTCGCTGGATGCCTCTTGATCGAGGCATTCCAGCAACACCAGTTAAGTTTAGGAGGCGATCTTTGATCGCCTCCTAAACGCTTTTAAAACGGTTTTTTACAATGTATGGCGGCTGTTGACGTCCCGGGGAGGGGCCAGACATGGCCCCCGATGCCGATCTCGGCCTTGCTGAACGCCTCGACATCGAGGCATTACAGTAACGCCGTTTAAGCGAAGAAAGTGATCGTTGATCACTTTCTAAGCTTATTTAATTTTTTGACGGTTCAGGACCGTCAAAGGTCGTTAAGCGACCGTTTTTCCATGACGGTCCTGAACTGGCAAAGGTCGTTAAGGGGTTAAAGATAGTGTTTCCCAACACTCCTAGCTAATTTTGCCAATGACTTGACTCACAACGCACACGTGTGAACAATAGGAAGAAATCTTTCACTCTTTCCTATACCACAATAAACTAGCTTTAGTGATCAGCCAGAGTCTAAGCACTTGTCAACTAGAGATGCACCGATAATAATCGTCCGCAGGGGCCAGGCTGCTTACCCGCGCGTTGGTCACACGGCAGGAGAAGCAGGAACCCAGTGGAGTCACATGAAAGCATGTCACATGACTCTGCTCCGTTCCTTCTTCCTCCCCGGGGGGGGGGGGGGGGTGTAAAGAGAATTTGTTCGCACAAAGCGCAAGCAACACAGAGGGAAGCCGCAGGGCCCCTGCGGAAGTCTGCAAGTGAGAGATCTACAGTTCAGGTAAGCGGGTGGGGGAGGGTTTTATGAGCAACTATGCGTGGTTAAGGAAATGAATGAGTATATGAATGAGTTTGCGAATGAATGTGTGTGTGATAGCATGGATGTGTAAGTGTGTATGTGTGTGTGTGGGGTAGCATGGCATTGAGAGGATGTAATCACACTCCTATCATGCTCAGGTTCCAGCATGTACTGGCTGCCTGGACATGGTAGGAGTGTGATTGCTGTTAGCAATTATATATAATAATATATATATATATATTATTGTTTTTGTTTTGTCCAATTTTGGTGGACAAAGTTTTATTATAAGTAACACACCAGAATTGGACAGAAGAATTTAAATTCAATAACAATAGTCACACACACACATATATATATATATATATATATATATATATAAATTGCTGACAGCAACTCCTATAATGCCGAGGCAACCATTACATTCTAGAGCCTGGGCAAGATCGGAGTGTGATTGCTGTTAGCAATCACACTCCTATCATGCTTAATCAGCCAGTAGATGCTGGAATCTGGGTATGCTTGGGCATGATAGCAGTGTGATTGGTGTTGACAATCATATTAGGGCTGAAACAACGAATCGATAATAATCGATAACTGAAATCGTTGTCGACGATTTCCGTTATCGATTAATCGAGTGATCGATTCGTTGTTGGAGCACTCGGCTCCTTTTACTTACCTCCGCGAGCGTTCCCCGCTTCTGCTACACGCTCTGCAGTCTCCGCCTTCTTTTAGTTGCGTGACGGATGTGACGCGTTCCGGAGGTAAGTATTCTTCATGTCTGTGCGAATCGCTCCTGTGCGAATGGAGCCACTCGCACAAGCGGTTCGCGGGGGTGGGGTTTCAGGGGATGCAGGGCAGAGTGGGGGTGGGGGGGCAGGCCAGGGTAGGAGACTGAGTGCAGGGCAGAGTGGGGGTGGGGATGCAGGGCAGGGTGTGAGTGTGGGGGCAGGGCAGGGTGGGGGTGCAGGGCAGAGTGGGAGACTGGGTGCAGGGCAGGGTGGGGATGCAGGGCAGGGTGTGAGTGTGGGGGCAGGGCTGGGTGCAGGGCAGAGTTGGAGACTGGGTGCAGGGGCAAAGTGCTGGGTGCAAAGTGCCAGGGCTGGGGCAAAGTGCTGAGTGCAAAGTGCTGGGTGCAAAGTGCCAGGGCTGGGTGCAAAGTGCTGGGTGCAAAGTGCCAGGGCTGGGGCAAAGTTTCTTGAACAGTAATAGTCCACCTCTTTTCAGAATGTTTGGGGTTATTTTGTTTCATAAATATTGTGTTTGGGTTCTTGTACTTTGAAAATATTGTTTTTTATTACATCATAACAAAATAAGAATGTTAATGTAAATTTTAAGTTGTTTTTTAACATCCAGTTCATTAAATTATTTTAAATAAACGAAAAATTTGCATATTTTTTTTTATCCGATTAATCGAAAAAATAACCGGCCAACTAATCGATTATTAAAATAATCGTTAGTTGCAGCCCTAAATCATATATATATATATATATATATATATATATAATAATATTGAATTGAATTTGGCCAATTTTGGTGTGTTATTTTTAATAAAAGCATGGTTATTTATTTTTTTAAAGGTGTGTGTGGGGGGGTCATTTTCTGTTTTGGTCAAGCGAGTGCTGAATTTTTAGTTTCAGTACAGAATTTTCATTTTGGTGCATCCCTAATGTCAACATCTAGTAATGTATGGAATCATCCTAGAAGTTCGCCATAGCTCATTATATGTTTCCTGTTGGCAGTTACTGGACAGTTTGATATTGTTGTCTATGAATCATCCATTTCTTTTTTGAGTGCAATATTAAATTCACATACACTATTGGTTTTACACTCTACACTATTGGTTTTATTTGCTTTTTTTTCCTCATATGTATCTGCGCCCCATTATTGTTCGGTTCGTTGGAATTTCCACACCCTGAGGAGGAGTGTCTGTTTTTTTGGCTTGCTGCAGTCTTGTCAGGGAAGTATTATATCACTTGTTTATTATATACACCATATGTGATTTGAGGTTTATTTCACGCTTTATTGTGCCACTAACACAGGTTTTAGCTTCTAAGCTGTTGGAGAGCTCACAATGCCCAAGCAACACAATCTGCTTCACTGATCTCTGTAAAAAAAAAAATCATATATACCATTGTTTCAGAGACACCTGATTACCTTTTACTTTGCTATCCTTCTTCGTCCTCCATTGAGGTACAAATATGGTGATATTGCGATGTCCTCTATCCCAGAAATACTGTGTAGCCAAAGCAATACCACGGCAGGAAAAAAAGCGCCTTAGTCCGTGTCTGTTGGGAGAAACGAGTGATAGAATGCTTTTACTTGTAGGTTGTATTCACTAGTGAGTTTAAGAGAATTTAACACTGCAGTGTTGGAGGGGAAATGACCCTAAGACTTACAGAGTGTTAAATATTGTCAATAATGCTGCCACAATTCCTTAGGTGCAATATTCCTATTGAGTGAACCAGTCCAATGGCTGGTAAGATGGTATGTCCGCTTTTCAAATGTTGTTGTATCTACATCTATATCTATCTATATCTATATATATATATATATATACACACACAGAATTTTATTTTATTTTTTTACACATAACCCCTATTGTGTATTTGAATTAGCAAGTTTTTAGCAAAAGGATGAACAGTGTGGCTCAACAAAGAGACACTGCGTTATTTAACTGAAGGGGAGTAGTTTGCGTTTTATTGTCAGAAGCATCTTAGATACTGGCTTACTGTGGGTAATATTTAAATTATGATAATTGTGCACATTTTATGAAGAATAGATCATATATATATAAATATATAAAATCAACATTATTTAGGTTAATAAAGATGCAACATTTGTTAATGTTCTGGACGTGCGTTGGTGACATAGTTAAGACCTTAAAAGTCACAAAACTGTCACTAATTATTACAATAGGAGGACAGATTCATGGTAGTCTGTGAGACTATGGGGAATAAAGATGTGCAAAGTCACTAAGTGAATTTACAAGGAAGTGTCATAATTCCAAATGACAGTTTGCCACAAATTACTTAAAAAGTAATCAGTGGGAATTTAGACAGTAGTACTTGTTGTGTAATAACAACTACATTTTAAACAAAGGTGGCCTAAGCAGGCTGCTTATATTTTCTGTTTAAGGTGGAAATTCCCCACTATGACTAAGTGCATGAAAGACAAAAAGAATAAATGAAATGATTAGAAAATGAGTCAATCTAAATTTCTGATTTCAATTATATGGACAGTGTGACATTTCAACCCAGATCCAAATCAGAAAAAGAAAAGCTAGTAATTCAGCTTTACGGGAGTCATGTTTTGATTTCCTTACAGGACCAAGCTTATAACGATGGAATATTTACCCAAATGTTTAACCTTTATCACTCTTTACTCACATCATGGCCACATTACTTCCATCTATTATGATATGCCTCAGCTGGTCATTCCCCTTTTCATTTCTTAAGTTGAGTCGGAAAGGATTCTGCATGGCTTCATTAAACCTTTGTGCTCCGGTCACCACTGGCGCGCTTGAGTCTTCCTCAACAGCTACCTTTTTGGTTCCATCTACATCACTAATGTCTTTTTGAACCCCCATAGGAAAAAGGTCCTCCACTGGATGGTTGCCGAACGCTTTATTTGTTTTGATCATGTCTGACTGGGTTGTTGATTGGGTATTGGGTGTTTCTTCAAGCCCCCTACTGGACTTTGGCTTTTGTGATCTCTGAACATTAAGTGAAGCCATGCCATCTTCAGAAATATTTTTTTCATTGAGTTTTCTAAGCAGTCGTGCCACTGAGCCATCCCCAATATCGACAATTTCTGTTGGGGAGTAGCCACAATTCGTAGCTGCAGATTTCATTACCTCCAAAAGATAATCATCATTCTTATCGGAATGCCTATACGATCTGTCATTAGAATTTAGAGGGGGGCTGTCTGGTTTTGTCTTTACTTGACACCTAATAGATTGCTCAAGCTTAACTTTGTCCAATATCTTAGAAGGCTCCTGTATTCCATTCTCGGACAGTACTTTAAGGACAATAGCCTCCTGATACCCCATGGTTTTAAAAAAGTCTAGAAGCATGTTGAATTCTTCCTGTGTGTCTAATGCAAATTGGGCTTGGGACCCTCGATCTCCTTCCTCTCTGCCCATAATGGTATCCAGCAGTCCAGATATTTGGTGGAATTCATCATCATTATCATCATCAAGAGCAAACTGTACTTTATTTTCATTGGACCTTGGATTTTCATTAGGAAAGTGATGCAGAAAGTCTACTTGAGTAACCTCCATCACAGGCCTTTCCCTTGTGTCCGTTCTTTTAGGCTGAGTTTTATGCTTGCTAAACTCCAATACATCATTTTCCATGGGGAAATGGCATGGTTCAGAAGCTCTGTGGTGCAGGACCCTTCCATTAGTTCTTGAATTTGTTTGACATATGTGTTTTGCAGGTTTACCAGGTTTTTCTTGTGTCTGGAGTTGTGCAAGAAAGAAAGGCCGATTGGCTGTATCAACATCACCACGGCTGCCAGAATATTCTTGCCCAAACTTGTTTCCTGTTACTTTTTTATTTGTTGACCACTTGTAATCTTCTTGTACCAAAGCCAGTAACTGCTCTTTTACAGAGGTGGAAAGAATCAGAAGATCTAGTTCATGGTTATCACTGTATTCCCCAACAAGATCTTTGAAGTTTCTTTTGATATGGGTTTCTCTGTCCTCCGCGGTAATGTTCGATTTACAGATGTCTGCAAAAGCATGAACATGGCTCTGGGCCATCACCGCAGCTTCTGCTAAGCCAGAGATCCTAATGCGCCCAGGATTTAAGGGCTTCAGACATGCTGAAGTGGCACGGGTCAGACAGTCCAGAAAGAGACCCTTGGCCCCAACAAAAATGCAATGCATCTCACGAGGGTAGGCAATATCTTCTATTATTTCCGGCGTGCATATCCCTTTGATATAGTCCTGTATGGGGGGAAAAAGTAACATTTCATTATAATTTCCATTATCTGTGCTAAAATGAGAAAATCGTTCTAATCCTTAAATAAGAACAACAAATAAAACAGTCTGTAGTTATGAAACAGGCCACTGTGCCTTTCCTGACTGGGTGCATCTTCTGGGTGTCTAACTTTTGTTCCCACACATTATGTTTGGCCATAGAATGAAAGTGAAGTAAGGAGAGTGCTACATAAACGCTACTGATAACATATAACTGCTACTATAAATACCATATTTACATTTCCCTACATGTCCAGTCTTGTTCCTTTATTTAAAAATATGACTGGCCACCAAGCTTCCATTGTTCATCTTACCTTTGCTCTCTGCACACTCCTCCTGTCTCCTTGAAGCTGAAGCCACATCTGTTGACATCTTGCATACTCCAGAGGCAGCTCTGTCTCGTCAAGCACCCCTAAAATATTCAGATTAACCCCGAATAGCCTCTCCACGTGAGGGCGCTGGTCCCGCAGCTCCTTTTCACCCCCCTGTGGTACAGCAAACTCGTCCATACAGCTGTTGCCTTGTCCTGCTTCATGCTCTTCCACAGCCATGAGCATTTTTTTAGTAGCCCAGGGTATACACTTGAACGGCTGGGGAAAGAAGGCACATGTGTCTGGGCCACGGGACTAACAGGCTTAAATTAAGTGTGGATTGTTATCTTACTCGATTTACCCTCCAGCTCTTCCTTCGCTCGCCCTTCCGTCTCGCGCTGGCGGGGCTCTCCGGGCTATGTGTAGGTTCGCTAAATGACGTAGATAAACATCTCCTTTAACTTGGGATCTCCTTCCTCAGGCGTCCGCTCCCAAGCTTGGCCCGCACCCCGCTATACGGCCACTTCACCTGCGCGTATACTTTGCTTTCGGCTTTCGTTTCTGCGAGCTTTCCTGGGCGCACATAGCTCTTCCTGTTGCACCCCCCTCCCCTCGATGAGTGATGTGGGAAGTTCCTGTGTATTAGAGCCGGGGAATTCCATTTTGTGAGCTGACGGGAGGGAGGTGCGTTGAGGAACACTAAACAGTAATTTCTGTGGGTAAACACACCTTTTGCCCTTGAACGGCGCACATTGGACAATGTACTACATTTTTTTACTGGCGGTAGATATTGTTTGTCTCGTTACACCACATGACAGAAACCTGACCTAGAAGTCAGTATACAGCCAGCAGTGCACTCTTCATGCAGCATTACTAAAGAGGGTGATCCTTACATATAATTACGTGTTGCACAAATATGTGGGACTGCGCCCCGCATACTGCAGGGAGAACTTTACATACGCTGGACAGTAACGTGTGCCGCGTGTCCGGTGAAAATAATTCATGCGCTCACCATGCCTACTAGATTCATTCATAAATGCGCCAACACTTTGAGAGAAAAATACAGTGTTTGTCAGGCCCGGACTGGGACAAAAAAAGGCCCGGGCATTTAAGACTGAGCAGTCCATTTTTATTTATTTATTTATTGTTAAAGCCCACCCTTCATGTACCATCTCTGCATTTCCCCAAATCACTTAAACATTCATGATAGACACAAACACTTACTCATTCATACAAATCATTAACACATACTCATTAATGTAGTCTCACAAATAATTCAAGCAATTCATCCACACATGAATTCATTAATTCTAATACACATTCACACACTTCATCCACACATTTACTCATTCATTCTTGTACGCATTCACACTACCCCCTCTCCCTATCCCCTTCTTATCTGCCCCTTCTATGTTCCCCCTTATCACTATGTACCCCCTCTCACTATCTATCCCCTCTACCCCTTTCTATCTAACCCCTCTCCCCCTTCTCACTGCACCCCCCTCCCTTACCCTACTTACCTTGTTGCTCGAGTAAGCAACTGCGACCGGGTCCGCCACTCTAGGGGGCCGGGCAGCCCCCACCAGGGCCCTAGGGGTGCGCGGCCGCACAGGGCTTAAATTAAAACATCGGTGTTTTTTTGTTGTTTACTTTATTTAACATCCTTCATGTTAAATAAAGTTTGTTTAACTTTATTTAACATGGAGGATGTTAAATAAAGTAAAAAAAAACAACAAAAAACCCCCGATGTTTTAATTTAAGCCCTGTGCGGCCGCGCACCCCTAAAGCCGGCCCTGGTTGGGGCTGCCCGGCCCCCTAGAGTGGCGGACCCGGTCGCAGTTGCTTACTCGAGCAACAAGGTAAGTAGGGTAAGGGAGGGGGGTGCAGTGAGAAGGGGGAGAGGGGTTAGATAGAAAGGGGTAGAGGGGATAGATAGTGAGAGGGGGTACATAGTGATAAGGGGGAACATAGTTAGAAGGGGCAGATAAGAAGGGGATAGGGAGAGGGGGTAGTGTGAATGCGTACAAGAACGAATGAGTAAATGTGTGGATGAAGTGTGTGAATGTGTATTAGAATTAATGAATTCATGTGTGCATCCTGACTGAGCCTATTTTAAGGTAGGGGCCTGGAGCTGCAGCTCCATCAGCCCCTACGTCAATCCGGCCCTGGGCCGCCCGGCCCACCGGGAAAATGCCCGGTGTGCCCGATGGCCAGTCCGGGCCTGGTGTTTATCAACCACAATTGTATACATGACGTGAATGTGGGCACTTGTGAAGTTATGTCGTATTACTGAGTGTCTGTGCAAAGTGTCTGTGGCAAGGTTTGCGAAGGTCCATAGAACTATTAAATTGTCCATCATGGACCCCAGTCTGCCTGTGATTACGGCCTACCTGCATTATGCTCGCATGGCTACACAACTCCACTCACAGGCATCCCAATTAAAATGACTTCCCGGCCCAGGTACATACTGCCAGAGACTCTGCCAACGGGAATTAACTCTGGGCAATAGGGAATATCCCCCAAATCTTCACCACCAAATGTGCGTCAACCCGTGTTCTGATGTATTTTTGGGGGCATGTCACAAAGCTAGTGCATAGCTCAAAACTTGTTAATGGTATTTCATAGGAAAGGGGGTATTTGGTTGGAGAGGCTGGGTACAGGGGGGGGCATCAAGTAGAAATTACTACTGTTCAGCACTGTTTTAAAAGGATGGAACGGAACCTCAACCTTTTCGTAAATAGAATAACAATAGGCATTTAATTCATAACACATTGTTACAGGCTGGTAGTTAAGTCTGTTTTAAAATCCATGACAATCGTAGTCCGCCGCACTCTATGTTTGAGGCTCAGAACGTGCCGTTAAGGGAAAAATTTAATTTGCTATAGTAGATTTTAGAAATATAAAACGGCGACAGTTAACATTAAACATTTATTTAGGGTATAATTTCCCCATGTCCCTACATTAAAAGGTTAAAGGATGTAGATGACAAATTATTTCCGTGTGTTTTAGTACCACTTCTGCTTTACAATTTCCATTTCCTTTATATTTTAGCATTACTTAAATTGCATGCGACCTTCATTCTTTTTTGTGTGTAATTATATTTAAATCATATTTGCAGAAAATAAATACGCGAACCCTAGAACTACATCACAACAACTGACAAACGACGTCTGCTTCAACTTACATACAAGATATTGTACTTGGCTGCCTCTATACGGGATGGTTAACAAGTACATAAGAAATAATATTTTCCTAATAAAATGACGTTTTTTATTAATACAGATCCAAACGCTTGGAGCTTCATTTCATTTATTTGGGTTAGTGAGAGTAAGCATACAACGCATGCCTCTGTGTCATGCTTATCTGGCATCAATATAAGGGTGAAACCGTCCTCGTCATGGGTTCTATGACTCAACAGAATAACATGTATTTTTAAAAGCTAGAATACAGCATACAGTGTTTTTTTTCAGTACAGTACATGCTAGAACATGCTTTAGAGGCAAAATCAAGTAACCTACTTTGAGTCTGTGCTCTTTGTCTCCGAAAGAAATGTACACAATAGGTATCCAGCTTATTTGCCAGGCCTCCCAATGCAGGGAGATATAAAAGTAAACCAATACTTTTGGAATATGGTTAAAGCTTCCTTGTGCCATCAGCCTATGAAACTCCATCTTAAGTGGGCAGTGTAAGATTTAAACTTGTGGTCGCCACCGAACAGAGAAAAGATTAAGGCATGTGAACATGTATGGTATTTGTCAGTGATGGAAACAAATCAACTGCCCAGATTTATAAAACAGGGAAACTATTATAGCCATTTTTGGTATGCCTGTGTGGAGAGAGGGGGAATTTCATCCCTGGTAACATAACAGACTTTACATGCCCCAGCCTCTTGGTGCACGCTTAAAAATTCACTGCTTATAGATCATGGAAATGTCCAAACAGATCTCATTTCACAGTAACCTTTAGCCAAGAGATATGAATAAAGAGGAACTCCTACCATTTATTTTATAACCGGTAACAGATTTAACCCCTTGGTGACTATGGACGTGCCTGGCACTTCTTGACTTTAAATGAATGTAGAAAGTGATCACTTTCTTCTCACAAACAGTGTTGCTGAAATGCCTCGATGTCAAGGCATTCAGCAACACCAAAATCTGAAGCACGGGCCCTATCTGATCGCTCAATCGAGCTTCAATGTGCTCCATATGCCGGTCACCTGCTTAAAATAATCTAGGAGGTGATCAACGATTGCATACTATGCCAAACATTGAGGTGTCCCTGAAACAACCTGCCTGTGCCCCCTCTGCCCCTTAGGTAGTCTTCCTGTCCCAATTCTGTCCCCTAAACTCGTATGACATTCACTCACTCATTTGAATGCGTTCTCTCTCTTTTATCTTAACCCATTCCACTTGACAAACACCCTGACTCCTTATCATACTCCTCCTCCTCACAATCTTAAAATAATGTTTCATGCATCTGCATATCGCCATTTATATGTATTCTGTTATGTTAGCTCAGCCTACTAGACAAACACTTAGAATACTGCCTTGAGGTAAACATGCAATGGCTCATGCACATAAGGGATGTAATTCAGGTTTTGTCAAGTCTAACTGACATTTGCAAAATATTGTTTTTCCCCTTTAAGATCCCCTTTTATGTCACAAAATTAATTTGTTGGACCTGCATTTAGTGGAGTAATTGCAAGGGACAAAAGAGCTCATGTAACGTTCCTTAGTAAGGGTACGTATCATATTTAATCTTCTTTGTTTGTCCATAACTCTGTGGACATAACCCTGAACCTTCCATCAAAATGGTGATGCCGCAGTGACGTCCTCCCCGATCCTCCAATCTGCGCAGTGGATGTTACTATAAGCACCACCATATTGCCCTAAATTCACGTGAGGGCAAAGTGACAGTGCTTGCAGTGACCTCCTCATCTCAGATTGGCGGATCTGGGCGATGACATCAATGCAGCGCTGCCATTTTGGTGAAAGTTGCCGGGTTATGTCTGCAGAGATCCAGATGAAGAAAGAAGGAATGAAGATAGAAGAGAGGATGCAGAAGAACATGGGGAAGTGGAAATGGTTGGCAGAGAAGGTAGGGAAACATTTAGAAAGAGTGAGAGTGAATGAGTAGATAAGCCTCCAAATTTTTTTTTTTAACTTGATAACCAGCTCCTTGGGATACAGACTAAGATCTATAGACAGGGAATAAAGTATGGCTATCAGAGCCTCAGCCAGTCAAGACAGAGAGATTTGTATACAAAAATATATTTAATACAATCTGGCAGTTCTTTAGAGAAATGTATAGTACAGTTTGATGTACTATCATACAGTCCTGTATTGATAAAGTTCACCCACTCTTGCTACATAATACGTCATTTCTCACATAACTTATCAGGAAACTGTAAAAGCACAGGCCTCCACTACATATAAAAAAGATAAAACTTGAGGCTAAAGCATAAAGGTAAGCAACTTCGGAGTACAGCATTATTCAAATATGTTTTGGAAAGTTTGCATAGTATCATAGCAAATATGAGGTACACTGGGTGAGATGACATCTTTTTCAGTGGTGGACAGTCACAGTGCCCCTACATCAGCTTCACACAGAGTCTCCATAGAGTAACATTTGCACTTTAAGCCTTTGATTGCCAAAGGCACCATAGGATAACAAAACTCACTTGAAGCTTCCATGTAGTCTGAAAATCAGAAGAGCTTCTTGAAAGAAAGGTTAAGAGACATGCAGTTACTTGTTTTTTTTGTTGTTGTTTTTACATTAAGGCCACATGTTGCTAAACAATTGCTTGACATCTAATTCAGAAGCAAGCAGACTTTACTTGTGGAATGCAGAAATCATTGTCAAAAAGTCTCTACCAAAGGTTTGAAGATGAAAATAGTGTAAAAAAAAGTGCACATATTATTTAGAGGGCCTTAATTACCACAAGTAGAATATTGTCTATACAATATATGTTCTATACACTCATTCGCAAAGCACTATTAAAAGGCATACATGTGTCCAACTCACTACAGATTAGGATTTGGAAGCAATACATTCAGTTACGAATTTAAGAGGACACCGTTTGGCACACTAGATGCTTCTATGCTTCTAGTTGTCTTACATGCAACCTTTTACTTGTAAAGGCTTAGGTCAGGACTATAGTATAGGCACATGTATGCATCAGACAGTAGCCGACGGACATATGTTGGCATGTTCTTTGGGTCTTCCTGTTGCAGCTGTTCAGGGGTCATTTCAAGGTACTCTGTAACCTCAGGGCAGGGGGTAACTCTTGGAATGTTAAATCCATTCTCTCCTCCTACAACGGAAAATGTAAATAAAAAGAATGATGAACATGCTAGATTATCAAATTATGCACTCATATATTTCTAAAAATGGGTCAACATGTTGACAAACTATGTAACCTTTCATGAAATACATTTTGTATATTACTTGTTCAGGGGAGGAGATATACTGAGTTAAATAATTTATTTTCACATTTTAGGAATTTACTCCTTCGCAACCAGCAATGTTCCAGGTACCTCATGAGAAATTCATTTTAGGACCAGTGACATAATTGAGGCCTTCGTACAGGCTTAACCCATTCAATGATGCATTTTTGTGTGGGGGCAACATCAGTGAATGCAGTTAAAAAAAGAATGTAAATAAAATCCCCATAACCCTTAGGCTTATTCACTAAGCCGTTAGCACCAACTAGAACACAAATAACTAACCTAAGAGACTAAAAACAAACTTGAAAAATTAACCCCAGACACAGAGAAGGGGACACACCAAAGCATTTAAAAAAAATGCCCCAAAACCCAGGGAAGGATTTTAATCAAAAACAATGCCATGTGTACAAGAAAAAGGAAATCTTGATGCATGCAAGAAATGTGAAATGGTAAAGTAAGTGAGTTGTCTTTGAAATTCTCAGGTGATGTACTTTTAGGGAACACATACTTTGTTGGGGTTATTTTGGTGGTTAGGTGTAAATTTACCACCAAAAACACATGGTAGAGCTTCCTTATTCAAGTATTCAAAAAACAAGTTTCTTGTGACTGTGTAATGATTACATCCCATAGGAGAAGTATGAGATTTTTCTTTTTCTTTTTCTTGTTCCAGGTAGACCAACATAAAGCATTCATCCCAAAACCTGATTAAAATGTAAAAAGTACACCAAAAAAAGAAACAAAAAACTCCTGTGTTCCCATTTAATTTCCAGTTGAATGGGAATATACAGTTTCATATGAAATTAACTTGAAGTATGGGACCTCTACTGTGCTTCAAATGAGACATAAGCGCAGTAAAGTGATTTGTCAAAATTCCAATGGAAACTGAATATGCATGCTCCAATTTTTCCCCTGGAACATCTGAAAAATATGCCATACCAATGCATATGGAGTATTGTACTACTCAAGGGGAGTTGCTGAATATAAATCAATGGAAAGAAATTTATTGAAATACTATCTTTGTATATAAATGTGTTTGTGAAGAAAAAAAATGTAAATGCAATGTTTGGGTGAGAACTGTGGCTTTTTTCTTAATTTTTCCAACATTTTTAGATTATATTCACAAACACACATTATATATATATATATATATATATATATATATATATATATACACATATATATATACACATATACACACACACACACACACTGGCCACTTTACTAGTTAAACCTTGGAAGTACCGGGTTGGACCCCCTTTTGCCTTCAGAACTGCCTTCAGTCTTCGTGGCATACTTTCTACAAGGTGCTGGAAACATCCCTCAGAGATTTTGGTTCATATGGACATGATGGCATCACGCAGTTGCTGCAGATTTTTCAGCTGCACATCCATCACATCCCCTTCCATCACATCCCAAAGGTGCTCTTATTGGATTGAGATCTGGTGACTGTGGAGTCCATTGGAGTACAGCAAACTTATCGTCATGTTCCAGAAACAAGTTTGTGATGATGTGAGATTTGTGACTTTGTGCATTATCCTGCTGGAAGCAGCCATCAGAAGATAGGTAGACTGTGGTCATAAAGGGATTGACATGGTCGTGTTTAAAAGATGCTTAATTGGTACTAAGGGGTCCAAAGTGTGCCAACAAAATTTTCCCCATACCATTACACCACCGCCACCAGCCTGAACCATTGATACAAGGCAGGATGAATCCATGCTTTCATGTTGTTTAAGCCAAATTCCGACCCTGCTATCTGAATGTCACAGCTGGAATTGAGACTCATCAGACCAGGCACTGTTCTTCCAGTCTTCTATTGTCCAATTTTGGTGAGCCTGTGCGAATTGTAGCCTCAGTTTCATGTTCCTAGCTGTCAGGAGTGGCACTCAGTGTGGTCTTCTGCTGCTTTTGTGTGTTCAGAGATGGTATTCTGCATACCTTGGTTGTAACGAGTGGTTATTTAAGTTACTGCTGCCTTTATGTCATCCCAGTCTGCCCATTATCCTCTGACATCAAGAAGGCATTTTCATCCACACAACTGCCGCTTGCTGGATATTTTCTCTTTTTTGGATCATTCTCTGTAAACCCTAGAGATGGTTCTGGTGAAAATCCCAGTAGATAAGCAGTTTCTGAAGTACGCAGACCAGCCTGTCTGGCACGAAAAACCATACCATGCTCAATGTCACTTAAATCCCCTTTCTTCCCCATTCTGATGCTCGGTTGAACTTCAGCAATTTGTCTTGACCACGTCTACATACCTAAATTCAGCGATTTGTGTTAACAAGCAATTGAACAGTGGTCAGTGAGTGTGTGTGTTTATATATATATATATATATATATATATATATATATATATATATATATATATATACATACATACATACATACATACACACACACAAAAGACAATCGTACTTAATTAGTGGGAAATCACAGTTAAATAGACAGCAAAAACACTAAAATTGCTCTGGTCCTGTAGTGCAAACATCGTAAAATAACCCTGGTACTGATGGGGTTCAATGATAAACAGGCAGAAATATACAGGAAGCAAGCAATCATTAAAATAAAATAAATATTGCAAGCACATACCCTCTCGATCAGCCATGCTGTCAAAGAAGACCCAGAGAGGAGGATTCTGAGAGCACAGTCTAATAAAAGCCACGTAGTGACTGGTTTCTATACATAATACTGCATATAGTTCCATGTACTGTCGTTGAAACATAACCTGTCCATTCAGATCTTTAGGCAAAGTTAGATCCTGTGGGCGGTGTCCACGTCGTTGGCTGTGAAGGTGTACCTATCAAGATAAAAGTTTGTAGTAAGGACCACCCCACTACTTAGCTGAATCACTAAGACACAACAGAGTGTGTTTACTACAGTGAACATTTCACATCAGTAATTCACTGCGCATTATGAAATGCCAACTTCAATTAGGTTGTCCTACAAGAAGGACTGGGCCTGCGCAGCAATTCATGAAGGAGATCCTCTCTGTATCTGGCTCAGTGAGTTAAAATAGTTAACTTACTTGCAAACTCACATTTTGGTGGATACACATCTTTGTTTTGATAATGGAGAATGATGTGGTACCTGCTTACTGCATAGTTCGCAGTACTGCTTTATGCGTCCTGGGGAAATTCCAGCATCCTCGTAGCAGTCTGGACATTCGACAACTGCAAGCGACTCACAGATGCAGCACTGGCGTGGGGCTAGAGGAGAAAATACTGGGTAGCAAGCACACACAAAGCTAATTTTCCATGTTACTAGTATTTTCAGAGCACTTACTGTCTTCCAGGAGGTCAGTAATATCTAACTCAAGCGTTGGAATGATGGTGGGAAACATCTTGAAATTCTTCCCATTTCTGGGCATTTGGATTATGAGGCAAGAAGGGGCCTATGAGATATTAAATTACAATGTACACATTGTTTACATAATCAAGAAAAAAGGCATTTGCAATAAAAAACAAGAGACTATACCTGAAGGAAGGAAGTATTAAGGCAAAAGGGACCCTTTTTCCCCTATGGCTCCTGGTAGCAAGTAGCACCAACTTGCTTCTTGATGTTGTGTAATTGATGTGTTTGCCTGCACTGCACAGCAGGAATACAAGTGTCCTGCTTTTGCAAGCATAAAAATTAATTAGGAGATTGAAGGGGACTATGAGAATAAGGTGATGAACTACTTGGTTGAGGATTTGATTGTGGAAAAGTCAGTGGTGTGAAGACCTCATTTGTTTTCTTCTCAAGATCCAGGTTGTGGGTATTTAAGAGGATAGATTGTGTGTTTCTCTGAACAGAGAGCACTTAAAATTAGAATAAAAGTAGGGTGACATGTTGCTCTCGGTAAAAGGGGAAGCTGCATTACCTTGTATTGTCTAACTTACATTCAGTGGGTTGCACACTTTTAAACCACTGGAACGGAATAAAGTTAGATATTTAGGGAAACAATAACAACGATCAGTATATTTACAAGTTTGAACTATCCATAGTCACATGAGCTATTTTTTTGGCAGTATAACAGGTCTTCATTAGGGATCAATGTAATGTTAAATCAAAAGCTACTTATTTTGTTGACTAACATTTGGTATAGAAACATAGAATTTAGGAGCAGATAACTAGATGGTTGTTTGACCGATTGGTTTTCATGTTTCTCCTGATGTCTTTATCCTTAAATCAGTTTCCCCTTAGATTCAGAATAGCTTAATGTCATGCATGTTTAAATTCCATCATTGTATCAGCCTCTAACACTTCTTCTGGGATGATGTTCCACTTATCTACCCCTTTTTGAGTGAAGTAAAGCTTCATAACATTACATCTAAGCCTCTGACCCTCTAGTTTTGATCATGGCATTTTGTTCTAACATTTGTCCTCCTTTGAAATGAACTTCACTCCTGTACTTTGTTAAATAGCCTTACCTATTTAGTTTCTACAACATCCCCTCTATTTCTTCTCCCCTACAAGCTATATATAGAGATCCCTTAGTCTTTCTTGCATTTTTATCCTGCAAATCATTAACTATTTTAGAATGTGTCAGCAGGTAAGAACCATCCAGTCAATCTGCTCTGCCCAATTTATGATTACTTTCATTGGTCCCTGGCCGTATCATTTCCAGAACAGCCTTAACCCCTTAACGACCGTGTACGGACTTGTAGTGCAATGTGATAACGACAAAGCCAGTATATGTACGGGCTGCTTAGGAGATGTTACTGAACACATATGGGGGTGTTGTTTGACATGGACATATACCAGGAGCAGTAAATTCATACCTAAAGTACAACGTGTGTGAAAAAAATACAAAAAAAATGTTTGACAAAGGCTGGTGGTGAAATTAGTGCATGGAAAGGGTTAAAATACCAGCATTTCAAATACCTTGGGGTGTCTAGTTTTCAAAAAGCTTTGGGTTTGTTGGGTTATTTGGGAGGTAAAAGACCCCCTTTGTGAGGTATGTATTTTTTTGACATTTAGACATCTGGTCAGTCTGTGCCCACGTCCCATATTTGGGACATCATTGAAGCAGGCCAATTCAATTTACCCCATCAAATCAGATTTTTTTTTTTAAAGCTAGGCACCCTATGGGCATTTATAATGCCAATATTTTAATTCTTTTTAAAAAACATTATTTTACATGTTATCATATTTTTTTTTTACACTAATCACACTGATTAGTGAGTTGGGCTCCATTGACCTTGCATGGTTGAATGCAGTACCTGCATTCAACCTGCAGGAGGAGCTCGAGAGTTCTCAAGAGGGTCTGCATTGTTCAGTTGCGATGCCATTCACTTGATGGCGCTTGTGGTAACTGTTCGGAGCAATCAGAAGGCGATCAGGGTGGGGGAGGGTTGTGTTGCTATATGACTCGATATCGAGGCATGTCAGCAACGCCGTTTATGCTTAGGGAGTGAATGCCGATCGCTTTATAAGCTGTTTTAGCCGTGATCTTTGTGGGGAGAGCTTTCCTACCCGGATCCACTTGTGAGGCTTCAGTGGATGCTGAAAAGCCGCCGATCACGACAATGCAGCTGTTTAACAGCAGCCCGTACATGTACGGGCTTTGTTGTTAAGGGGTTAAATCGGTTTTGCTGAATGCCTCGGAATTGAGGCATTACAGCAACGCTGGGTGCAGAAAGCGATAATAGATAGCTTACTACACCAGTTTAAATTCAAAACATGCCTGGCACGTCAATAGAAGTCGAGGGGTTAAGTTATCAAGGACTCATAATCATGTCTCTCACCTCTGTAAACTTCAGGTCACCAGTAACCATTGACCACTCCAGGAGCTGCTGAACACTGGGTACATCCACTGACTGTTTCTTCTCCATGAAGATTTGGTAGAATATACAGCCCTGGGGCTTCTTCTTCAGTGTCCTGGTTCAATGGAATAATGGTAAAAATCAGATGATGTAGAAAATAGCTAAGCAAGCTAAAGAATTAGGAATATGGTTACCTTATATAAAATAGAGGTTCTACCCTAAGGACCTGGAACAATTGGTTTAGGAATTCCTCAGGATCTGTAAACAACATATGCAAAGCATCACTAATGAATATATAAAATTAACAATCATGACTGAGATTTTCCTAGATGGCTTGAATTGAATATTCATTTTAACCCCTTCAATCCCCTATAGACGTACCGGGACGTCCAAATAAAAGCCTATTAAGAAACCCCTATGGACGTCCCAGTACGTCCAGCCCTTCTTGCAGCATCAGGGACACATCCCTGCCGCTGCACGGAAGATCAGGCTGTCGTTTGACAGCCTGGACTCCCCACTGACAGCAGAAGCCGGCATCGCCGGCTTTCTGCTGTCCGATCTGCTGTAACAGCTTCCGGAAAGCTGTCATATTTCAAACTGCCCGATCGGGCATTCCCTTCCGGGTTGCGTCACTGCCGACGTAACCCGGAAGGTCTGTGAGGACCTGCATAGAGATCACAATGTGTTCGGTGCAGGGGGATCGCGGGGAGGGGAGTGAGAAACCATGTCCCTCCTGTCCTGAAGCAGTGAATGGAAAAAAAAAGCCGTTAATTCATTTAAAAAATATGAAAATATGAAAAAAAATCACTGGCATGTTCAGGAGGTCCCTAAGAGGACCTCTAACCATTTTTGTGTGAGAAAAATATAGATATAAAAAATAAAATATAAACAAAATGAAAAAATATATAATAAAAAAAATAATTATAAAACCTTACATCCCATTGCCCTAGCATAACATCTAGCCAGTATAACCCTCCTGCCCCCGTTCACAACCCCCAAACCCGTTAAGCCATAGGCATAAAAATTATACAAAAAATGTACACCTTACAGTATGCTCCCTGGTGCTGGGAAAGTATGGAAAATCTATATACATTAGGTATTTCTGAAAGCAGGATACCTGAATTGATAAACTTGGAGGGGATTTTCCATCACTTTACCTAATTTTGTGAGGATTCAGAGGGAAAATGTTTTTTTTTCAAATTTTCTCTAGCTTTTACTAAATTTCTCATTCTAAATTTTCAGCTAATCATCCAACTATGGTATCAAAAGAAAGCTCTATCTCTCCTTGAAAAAACAATATATAGTTTACATGGGTACACTATTCACAGGAAAAGAGAATAATCTCTGAACATAGCGCAAAAATGGCAAAATTGCTCTGGGCTTTGAGGTACCAAAAACCCCTGGGATTGAAGGGGTTAAGTAATATTAAATACATTTTTAAAAAAGCTTATTTTGGTCAGCCTTCAATTTATAACATTTACACAAAACATATGTAGAGATGCTCTATTTTATGTATTCACCTTTTTCTTCATTGGTGAATCCTGTACTCTTTCCAGCAGCTTCTAAAATCTTCCTTAAGGCCATAATTTTAGTGGCACACACATATCCATTCCTGAGAGAAGAGAGGATAGCATGTGAGAGCACGGTAGATATGTATAATGACAGAAACAACAACAACATTTGGACCACAAACGCCATTTTCTTTCTGCACTTACTTCCGAAGGGGGTTCACGATTTCAGTGCGCAACAAGTCCCGCGTGTCAATGTATGAGTCGCTGTCATTCTTGTCTGGAGGACGCAGGAGCATAGTATCCAAAACAGATGAACAGGCAAACATACTGAGAAATAGTAACATAGTCTTATTGCATGGGAATGGAATATCAGAAGCTTATGTTGCATGCAGGTCTTTATAATAGGATAATTAATGGAGAAAATAAACAAAAAATTATTAAAAAAACAATCTGGAAATGCTGATGGAGTCCTTTAAAGATAAAACAATATTATGCTGAAATGCAAGTGAAATAAATAGGCTACGTGCATTAAGTATGTCAATAGGGACTTTGTAAGCCATTCTTATTATGGAGCAATAGCTGTGAACTCTCTCCTGACATCAAAGCTTTCTGGCTTTAGGTTGGCATTTCCATTAAAATGATATTCATTTGTGGGACTGTGGCTGGAGAAAATGTTTGACCGATAGATACAAAGTGATGTGGTTTCTCACCAGAAAAGTGTTGCATCTAAGTAGCAGGAATTGCAATGTCCCTGGATGCCCTTTTTCCATCCTGTCAGACGTTCAACTGCTTCATTACCTGTGGCAGGTGGGGTATTTTCCTCCACACTCTTGCTAGCATAGTCCTGGAATGCTGAGACAATACAGAAGTGGATGTTGAACCACTAACAAGGTACCCTACCTAAGCTCAACATGAGCAACGCTATCAAAAGATTCTAAAGGGGATAATAGGTCAGGGGCTGGATTCCATTACTGCCCAAAGTCCCTCCCAGCAGGGCCGGCCCAAGACTTAATGCCGCCTGGGGTGAAGTTTAAAATGATGCCCCCCCCGCCGACGCCGGGGAGGGGGGGCGTCATTTTAAACTTCGCCAACGCCATTATCTACTCTCCCTCCCTATTATCTACCCTATCCCCCCTTTGTACTTACCTTTAAGTCCTGCTGCGAGTCTCCCTGCTCTGACACGGTGCCGGCTTGAAATGCTGAGCGCCGGAAATTGACATCACTTCCGGCGCTCAGAATTACAAGCCAGCACCGAGACCGAGCTAGAGAGCTCGCAGAGGAGAGAGAGGGGCGCCGAGCGGGTAAGCGAAAACCACTCGGCGCCCCTCTCTCTCCTCCGCTTAAAAAACAAAACAAAGCAAAGTGCCGCCCCTTCAAAAGTGCCACCTGGGGCAATCGCCCCACTCGGCTCCATTGTAGGGCCGGCCCTGCCTCCTAGGCCATCATTGTGCAGACTGTGACAAGTGACATTCAAGGACGGGACTCACAAACATACACAAAGCTTGTAAATACTATTTGCGTAGTAGAAGAGCCGGGGAAGAAAAGTAAAAAATAAATAAAAATTTCATGGTTATGGGGCTGCACATAAAGAACACCTTGACAGTTTTAGGGGAACTATCACCATCATAAGCTTTGGAAAGACTAAATTCATCTAATAAATTTACTTAAAGCTTATGTTGTTTTGATTACTGAAACTGAGAGTTGATTACTGAAAATTGAGAGTTACACTTTAAAAGAAACGGACTACAGTACCACTTTACATAGGTTAGTATACAATACCTAACAGGTAGGAATTTTAAAGTTATAGATCAGCTTTAATGAATAAAGGAACTGATGAGTGTACGTTTGCATGAATATTACTGGTTATAGAAACAAAGGATCATGTATGATTATGTAGGTTAGTGTAAGCGGTAAACCTGGCTTGAGGAGTATTGTTTACTATTGAGCATATGATAACACAATGAGATCTGCAATGTTAGTATGTTATCACACCGCTACATATAAGGTTGAATCTACTGGCATTATATACACAGAGTGGAAGAACTGTGCAAGCTTTTAGTTACTCCATGCTTTTGCACTTTTTTCCTTGCAGCAGTTGCATATATAACCCTTTATATGCATCTTTATTTTAATGCTATGATTTAGTATTTGCTTCCCCTAATGTGTGTGTGTGTGTGTGTGTATATATATATATATATATATATATATATATATATATATATATATATATATATATGTTATTATACACCAAACTGTTTTGTGTTTACTGGGCATTAGGAAAACTAGAAACCTACTGTTTTTCCCTGTGATTTCAGACTTTTTCACTAGTGTTTGTTGAAAATTCTTGCATGCTAATTAAAGTATATAAAACACAAAACCTATTAATCAAGAATGCAACAGGAAGTCTGACTTTTGCATTGCTAATTTCAGAGCCAGTGTTCCTAAAATGACCATCCAGTGCAAATAAGAATACTTGTGCAAGCAGGACTATTGTATTTTTATTTTGTTTAGCAAGGAATGGCATAATGACATACTAACCAATGGAGTTGCATCTTTGGATCTGATTGATTTGACCATGCACAGAGGAGAAGCGAGAGTCTGGCCGGCAGTTGCGCAGCTTGACAAATAATGCTTTATGGGGACCACAATGAAAATATCGATTTCCTCTGTATATCCCATCCGTACAAGCAGTTGGCATTTCTTCTTCCTGATGCAGCAAGTGTAATAAATATAAGTCAATTATTAATCTCCAAGGACAACAGCTGGCTCCCAACACAATGGGATTCCTCTTGAGTAAACCAGTTTCAAGGAATTACACTAGGGGCAAAACCCAAATGTCCAGGAACTCCCAATACATCAAAGGCTATCTCTCTACCAGGTGGGAACAATAAACAGGAGATACAATCTGCAATCTCCTATAACAAAAGGACTGCAGGAGACAATATCAATATTCCAGAGACCCACCCTGAATTTGCCCTGAGGACCATCAACTTCACTGTGGGGGCAACCTAACTTCTTGGACAAGAGCGATCTCTACAGGCAGCTGACACAAACTCAGAAGATGATTGGCTGGGACTGTTTGGGCATGGTGGCTATAAAGGTGTTGTGTGAGCAACACAGAAAAGAGAGGAGAGAAACAGAAAGAAAGAAAGAAAGAAAGAAGGATAACATCAAGGTGACAGCGACACCCCATCCTTACATGCACACATAGAGTCACTAGCATTGTGTAGTTAGAGTCACAGAGCCTTGTATTTCAGATGCTTCTCTGTATACTCATATATATATATATATATTTGTTATTTTAATAAACCCATAGTGTTAAGCCACTGGCGTAAGTGGAGTTTCATACGACGAAGAATCGGTAGCAGTTAAAGGAAAGCCAGACGGGGGAAGGTTATATATCCCGGGATTTAAAGGGGCTTTCTACAGCAAGGGAGAGAGAGAGAGAGAGAGAGTGTGTGTGTGTAGTAGTAGGTTCAATGAATAGAATATATCATATTTTGCTACATTAACAGTCAGTAATTTCAGAATACAATAATCTCATGCTGCACAGCCAATACAAATTATGTTCATTATAAATAAATTACCATTTCAAGTCCAGCAATGAGCTCCGGAGACTCTGCAATCTGCCCAATCCAGCGAATTACTCCATAGATGGGTGGGTCATCCACTTCAACCATGGAGTTCACTTCTAACCTATGGCTTAGAGTTGCAGCTTCTAGTTGCAGGCTTGAGGGGCACAAACTACTAGGTGGGCTATACAGACTTGAAGGTGGATGGTGATCCTCAGAGGCAGGACAGAAGGAAGATTGGGAGTCTGGTGCTTCAGGTTGAGTAGCCAAACATTTGGGTTCCTCATCTGAATTAATGAAAGAAGAAGAAACTACTTAATTGTGACCTTTCTAGCTAGGTGAATTTTTTTTGATTTGCCCCAGCAAATTAATAAAAGCTATGCTCCTAGAAGTCATCTCCCCTGCCACACCTATTCATCTTCTCTTTTCTACAGAAAGTTATCCTTGTCTTTTCGTGCTTACATCTAAACTGTTATTATGATACTGGTCAGTTTACCCTCTAGAGTGTGCTCCTCTGGAATACGCCTGACCTTCCTTTCTTCTTCTGGGGGTCCGAGTTCTGCATAGGAAAAGTAAAATACAGTAATTTGAAGTAAGTAAAGTAACTTTTCTCTCTTCGGGATAAAGATGTATAGAAACATGGCACTGATGTCTTTGTGGACCATTCCAGGATTTTCAAGACGACTTAGGCGAATGGAAAAAAAAAATGCCTTGTTTCAATTGCTCTGCAGATTCAAGAAGAAAAAAGAAAAGCATAAAAGTCTCCGAATGTCAAATACTGGTATCCTACCTATGTTTCTCGTGCTAATCTTCTGGTTCTGTAAATGGAGCTTTCAGAGAAGACACACACACATAAAAAATTCCTTCCCTGGTATACCGTATTTGCTCGATTATAAGACAAGGTTTTTTCCAGAGCAAATGCTCTGAAAGATACCCCTCGTCTTATAATCGAGGTCGTCTTCTAATCAGACCTCATTCTGCTGGGGCCAGGCTGCTTACCGGGCTTTGGTGCGAGCAGCGTCGCTCCTACTAGCTGCAGGGGAACAGGAAGCTAGCACAGTCCTCACATAACTCTGCCTCCCCCTCCTTCCTCTGGGGGCGGGGCCAGAGAAGTTGCTCGCACAGCCGGGCCCCTGCAGAAGTCTGCGAGTGGGAGATCTGCAGTTCAGGTAAGGGGGTGGGGGAGGGTTTTTGTGATTAATGTGTGAAGTATGTGTGATTAATGGAATGAATGAGTATTTAAATGTTTGTGAATGAGTGTGTGTGATAGCATGGATGTGTAAGGGGGGTGGTGGTGGTAGCATGGCATAGGGAGGCTGTAATCCCACTGCTATCATCCCCAGGTTCCAGCATGTACCGGCTGCCTTGGGTTGATAGGAGTGTGATTGCTGTTAGCAGTTATATATATATATATATATATATATATATATATATATATATATATATATATATATATATACCTCCAGAAATGCATTTTAACCCCCTATATGCCACTCAGCCCCATGATATGCCTTTTAACCCCCTATATGCCACTCTGGCATATAGGGGGTTAAAGGCATATCATGGGGCTGAGTGGCATATAGGAGGGTATAAGACATTTCTGGGAGCAGAGTGGCATATAGAGGGTTAAAAGGCACATCATGGGGCAGAGTGGCAACCCACCCTGGGGGCAGATGTGCATAACTGGGGGGGGGGGGCAGGTTGGCAAATAAAAGGAAATAAAAAAATATATATTTTTCTCAATCATAGCTTTTATTAAATATGAAAATTAGTTTACATGAATTAATATTTAGTGGTAAAACTTTTTTCCTATAGGGTCGTCTTATATTCAGGCTTTTTGTTTTTTTCCTAAATTAATATTTTGATTTTGGGGGGTCGTCTTATAATCGAGCAAATACGGTATATATTAGTTCCCTTTACTATTACACATACTTTTTTTGTTGCTTCTCCTTGCATCAATTTTGGTTAACCATGTTAAATTATTTGCTAATTGTATAGATGTATTTTGTATACTATTATGTAGACTATATGGACAAAAGTATTGGGACAGCTGACCATTATACCAACATTCTAAATACAGCTATACCAACTTTTCTGGGAAGGGTTTTTGCAAGATTTTGGAGTGTTTCTGTGGGAATTTTGCCCTTTCATCCAGTAGAGGATTTGTGAGGTCAAACACTGATGATGAACGAAAAGGCCTGGCTCGCAACCTCCGTTCCAGCTCATCCCAAAGGTTTTCAATAGGGTTTAGCTCAGGGCTCTGTGCGGAACAATCATCCAAACATGTCTTTATGGACCTTGTTTTTTGCACTGGGGCACAGTCACGCTGGGATAGAAAAGGGCCATCTCCACACTGTTCCCACAAAGTTGGAAGCATAGCATTGTCCAAAATGTCTCTGTATGCCACTGTCACCCAAGTCAGGTGTCACAATACCCTTGTCCATATAGTATGTTTAAAGGGCAAAAATTGTGATGATATATGCACACCAATGAGAGGGTCAGTATAAAAGGTCAATGTCAAGAAAGAAAAAAAATATATATTTTATTTAGAGCATAGCATAACTAATTCTGTGATGTGCCAGCCTCCGCCAAAATATGCAGCTTGAGCTTTGTTTTATGTCTTTGATATTGCAAAAAAAAAAAGGGGACTGCTGAACACAGACTGTATGTAGGATTAAAAAAGCCAAATCTAGAACCTAACGAAGATTAAACCAACATTCAGGAAGTCGAAATTGTATGATATCTGCGACTTGTCAATCAGGCGCTTCCTAAAGCTAAACAGGATCATTAAAATGTAATTTATAAAATGTAAAATATAAAAAAATAAAATAAAAAATAAAAAAAGGTTAATACATATACAAATGTTATGTTAATATGTTACCACTGATTTGTCCTTTCTCTACAGTTTGCAGGGGGTTCTTATGTGTAACTCCTCGTGGCAGAAAGTTCAGTTGCTTTGGGCGTGATTCTGCAGGGTTCCTAGAGGCCAATACTGAATCTTCATATCTCCCTTTGTTGGTGTCATCCATTTTTTCTGTTCTTCGTTTAGGGGATTCTGTATGCTCCTTCTCCAGCCTGCTTCCTGGAACAAAGACCCCACAATTCTCATCGCATTGGAAGAATCGCTGGCCACGAAATGAACCATCAGTGAAACCTTTACCAACTGCTGTGCCCTGAGATGGAAGATGGGACAGAAAGGAAATTCATGTCAGTCTCTTCAATAACATTTTGCCTTATTAGCGATTGTTTGTAAAAAGCTTGGAAACACCGTAGTAGTTATATAAAAGTATTTGTTGTCTGAAGAAAGCAGCACTTTTTTCTCTAAAAGACAGATTGCCTTGGATAATAAAGGAACTGCCCAATAGATGCTGGTCATATTTACAAATACATTTAAATGGGATATCCAGCAGAAAATGACTTACCACAAGCTGGACCCCAAAAAGAATCTCTTGCTTGTGGCATACAGGTCCTCTGTAACGCAGTATACCCTTTTCTTTGCGTCCACTGGATGAAGTGACCTGAACCCTCACACAGTCCCCCTGTTTCAATTCAATCACTTCCCTCATTCTCTGTTGGTCCTTGAAGAACGCCAGACGCTCTTCCGTGTCTGTCACTGCCACCAGTATTCTCCCAACTTTGGGCCCCAGCTCCAATACAGACTCTACAGCTACGCCGACCACCTTCTCCGTTTCCAGCACCTTGAGCCACAATGGGGTGGGTGGGTGTAGTGGGTCATCCACTTTGATAATGGCAGAGTGGGGCGTATTAGTTGGAGTTAGCAGGCTGCCCTTTTCCACTCTCTCATACACCCCTTCAATCGACTCAGGCAGGGCAGAAAAATCATGGGTGGCAAAAAAGAAGCGTTGAGATGACATTTTACTATTTCTAGATCACTGCAACAAAGCCCATATAAAACATATAAACAGTAAATAGGCATAGATATGAATGAATCCAACGATGTTCCTGTCACTCCAGGCAGTTGTTACTTTGCACCATGTTCTGGAAGAAAAAAAAAAAAAAGAGCAATGAAAATATTAAATTGGGGATCCACAACCCCAGTCCTCGAGGGCCACAAACAGGCCAGGAATTCAGTTTACCACTGCCTAAAAGCAAGTAGTTAAATACATTTTTCATTGGGATGCTCAAGCTGGAATATATATATATATATATATATATATATATATACACACACATATACACACATACATACACACACACACACAACAAACGGTGTCTATGTATATAAGCATTATGATTAAGTCTAATTACATAAGTTACTGTAAAACAGACGCTTAACCCTTTGAGTACCGAATTACGAGCAATGTCAAATGTTTCGCTCTGATATGAACGCAGACTTCATGATTCTGGAATGGTTCTGCCGCCCGTCACACCATGGGAGCCTCTTCAGATAAGTACAGTTAAATCCATTAAATAACACACTAATAGTTACATGTGAACGCACATACAGCATTTAGCTTCTTGTCTTTTGCCTGCCGCTTGGTGGCATTACCAGCTTCTCCCCATATCCGACGAGATAGTTGGGGTTTATGGATCGGCTCACCTGTCAAGCACGGCTGAGGTTTACTCATCCTGGCTGTTTCATGAAGGGATTTCCATTTAGAATTCAACAGACGAACTCCATTGTTACCTTAAAATACAATGTAACTTACACCAAGTTACAACCAGGAAATGTGCGAGAAAACGTGGGCGGCCAAATCAACCAATCAAAGACGAGGGGGAAGGCGAATGAGCCTATCACGGAGTTGGATTGACAGGAGGGTGCGGAAGCGGGAAAGTCCCGCTCTACAGCTCGATGCGTATGCTCCTGTCACATCGTAGGTTGTTTTTGGGCGCTTGCTTGTTAGTCATACCTCAATTATAGTTATAAAGAAGACTTTTATGAATTGTTGAAGCGGTCAAAAACCGTTCTGCCAAATGATCGAAGGCAGGATTTCAGCAGGGAAAGGTGGAAAAAATGACCCGATAGACACCCGACTGTTAAAGTAATCTGCGTCTGAAACAAAAATAAGGATACAAAGGGACAGGGAAAAGCTGGCAGCCGTGGGCTTGAGGGCCAAGCCCAGAATAATACTCCATCCACGTAGGATACTTTTAACACATTATCCATAGCATTCATATGAAACCTTAATAAGAGAACGCATAGGATCCAGCCATGGTGTAAATTCAGACTACGTTCATTGTCACTCTAGGCACCTCAGTGGCTTCGTTTGAAACCATAAATAATGGCCCCAATGATTGTTATCTGCTGTTAAATTATATTTTTCTGTGTTTCAAATAAAACACATAAAAGGCTCAAGCTGGTGGCTCATAACTTTAAAATCCGCAGAGCTCAGGGGCACCTATCCCATTGCCACGTCTACCCTGAGAAGGCCAAACATAGGAAATTAATTTGAAGGTGACGCAAAAGGGTACCGTACGTAAAAATACATCGCGAGTGAAAAAAGGAATAATTTGTAAGGAGTAATGAAAAATAAGGAGGAGGTTTATGTATTTTCTTTAAACGATGTGTATGCAAAAGTATAACATTGGCCCGTTATTATAAAATACCAGTTTCAGTTTGAAGAGAAATTGTCTATCCTCAAATATAATAATTTTACTTTGAGACCAGAATCAGGTTTTCATGTGTAATACAATTATTTTTTCATTAACAGCAGGTATACGCTTAACATCACTAATCCCTTGTAATTAAATTCATGTGTTATTTTTAGTAACATTAATAAATATTGATGGAAATGAAACATTACCAGCATCTAATAGCGCTATCTGTCTACATACAGTCCAAGAGTGGGCAGAAAGCCTGGGGCTAATTCACAGCGAAGAAACGTATCTTTGCTATAAATAGTATCCTTGGAACAAATCTGTGCCTGCAGTGGATTTTTCTAGACTCTGTATTGAAAGTTGCAGCCTGGCACAACCAGCAAACAGTCCCAGCAGCTCAAGGGAGGACCATCTGCCCACCCCAGCAACCTCACAAATGAAACATCCTGCTGCAAAGCACCAGCCTAGGAGGTTTCCAATAATAAAGAAATGTATAACAAACTACCTTGGCACAACCGCACAGTGCCACATAATGCGTCGGTAACACCTAATCCACAACAGACACCATATGGTGGCCTTTCACTGTTTTTTTATTTCCATGTTTTATGTTTTATCCCCCCCTCTTTTTTCTTGCTCTTTCTCTTTGTTTTTTTAATTCTGATGCTGCCAGCCCCCATAGATATCCATACAGTTAAATTTTTGCTTGTACATACTGGAGATTGTTGTTGCCCATACCCATATCTGAACAGATACAAAGACAAAGCAGCAGTTATTTTAAAATAGCTGGTATCTTTGGCTTTTCAAATGTTTAATGAAAAACTTCCCTTTATCATCCTCTGGAATCACTATGAGCTCCATATTATTTACTGACCTATAGTATCTGAGGCCACCTGTCGTGGGTATGTAAATCACATCTACCCTGGATCCCAGAATGACCACCTACGAGCTTTCAAGTACTACTACCAAGCACACCTATATAGTAAACAGTCATCATAATTAGTTCCAAAGCTCTTCCTCAAATCTCTCAAAATAAATCTAAATTGCACACTGCATCAGTTGTTACTCTCACTTGTTTGATAATGGTCATATGAATGCAGCAATCAGCCTGGCAGTGGGCAGGATGGCCTCAAGGAAATCCAAGTTCTACAGGTCCTCATCTAATGACAAACATCTGCAAATTATCTGAGTGGCTTCACTTACACTCACTGGCCACTTTATTAGGTACACCTTGCTAGTACTGGGTTGGACCCCCATTTGCCTTCAGAACTGCTTTCATTCTTTGTGGCATACTTTCTACAAGGGGCTGGAAACATTCCTCAGAGATTTTGGTCCATATGGACATGATGGCATCACGCAGTTGCTGCAGATTTGTCAGCTGCACATTCATGATGCGAATCTCCCGCTCCACCACATCCCAAAGGTGCTCTATTTGATTGAGATCTGGTGACTGTGGAGGCCATCTGAGTACAGTGACCTCATTGTCATGTTCAAGAAACCAGTTTGAGATGATGTGAGCTTTGTGACATGGTGCATTATCCTGCTGGAAGTAGCCATCAAAAGATGGGCACACTGTGGTCATAAAGGGATGGACATGGTCAGCATCAATACTCAGGTAGGCTGTTGCTTTTAAACAATGCTTAATTGGTATTAAGGGCCCCAAAGTGTGCCAAGAAAATGTCCTCCACACCATTACACCACCAGCCTGAACCGTTGATACAAGGCAGGGTGGATCCATACTTTCATGTTGTTGACGTCAAAGTCTGAGCCTGCCATCTGAATGTCGTAGCTGGAATCGAGACTCTTCAGACCAGGCAATGTTCATCCGGTCTTCCATTGTCCAATTTTGGTGAGCCTGTTCAAATTGTAGCCTCAGTTTCCAGTTAGCACCAGTTCTTAGACAGGAGTGGCACCCAGTATGGTGCTGCCCATCTGCTTCAAGGTTTGACGTGTTGTGCGTTCAGAGATGGTATTCTGCACACCTTGGTTGTAACGAGTTCATTTAAGTTGTACCTAATAAAGTGGTCAGTGTTATATATTTGGAGTCCAACACCCATCTAGTAGGTATCATAGCTTTTTTCAGACCTATTATTCCAACTGAAGAATAAATCCAAGACTATCCCTCCTTCATTGGTCCTGCAATGATAAGGAAAATGACATGATCGGATCTGCTGGAATTAACTTTTCTATTGCTAAACAGATGATAAAAATGTCCATTTGTACAATGTTGATATCGCAGAGAAATTTGACCTAGAAATACATTTGTTTAACATAAACTCTATTCCAGAAGTGTTTTGCATAAACATCACACTACCTGATTCCAAATGAGCTTCCAAATCTGTTACCAAAATTGAAAGAGACCTTAATAGGGCCAGAAAAGAAATTACAGGATATTTGCTTTTGCGCTTGCAGGGTTTGGTGTTATTAGATCAGAGTAGTCATTTCAAAAATGTTACTGTTAAGATAAATGTGTATATGTATGATGTCTGTATAGAGGTGGGTCATGCAGAACAAAATTGATGTGTCAACTGTTTTATGATTAATCAAATAAAGCCGATTCTATGTTGTTACGTAAACCAAGAAGCCAAGCTCTCAACAGACTTATCTCACACAAAATTTAATTTTGCTCCATTTACTATGCTTTGTGAAGGTTTAATCTGACCCTTCTGCAAGGGAAACTCAGTTCAAAGTTCTTTTGAATGCCCCCCCCTTGTTGATAATGGTAATCATAAGCAGAACACACTCCGTTGCTCTTTATGCACTGCAACAGCCTCATGTAGTTGTTACAATTCCATTCCTCAGTGTAAGGAAATGTGACTAGATTCGTCACTGATCTAGGTTTGCTTCTGCTAATAGATGCCCTTACATTTACACTAAATATTGCCATTAACAACTAAGCTAACGGCAAAGCAGAAAGTACCAGCTGAGGTTAGTTAAAAGCTGTGAAGGTGACAGTTACCCTTTGAGCCAGTAGTAAGACACAGCTTAGATCTGATGATCAAATATGGAGCAGAAGTATATAGATACAGTATCTCACAAAAGTGTGTACACCCCTCACATTTTTATAAATATTTTATTATATATTTTCATGTGACAACACTGAAGAAATTACACTCTGCTACAACATAAAGTAGTGAGTGTACAGCCTGTATAACAGTGTAACTTTGCTGTCCCCTCGAAAAAATTCAACACACAGCCATTAATGTCTAAACCTTGGCAACAAAAGTGAGTTGGAAATGTATTGACCCTTGCATTTCGTGACTACTCTTTGCCATACGATTCTGTACCTCTGCCCGTGATTCCTGTGTACCGACCCAGCTTGTCTGACTACTTCCTCGTGTTGTGAACCTCAGCTTGTCTGACTACCTGCTTCGTTACCGATCTGGCTGCCCTGACCATTCTTCTGGAATTAACCCCTTCTGTTCTGATCCGTTGGTATTCCTCATATTTCTGTTTCACCTTACAAAGTTACATTCGGCAACTGGAAGTTCAACATGGCATCTCATGGCAAAGATCTCTTTGAGGATCGAAAAAAATGAATTCTTGCTCTACATAAAGACGACCTAGGCTGTAAGAAGATTGCCAAGACACTGAAACTGAGCTGCAGCCATGGTCGACCAAAGATGTTGAGTGCACATGCTCAGCATCATATACAGAGGTTGTCTTTGGGAAATATACCTATGAGAGCTGCCAGCATTGTTGCAGAGGTTGAAGGGGTAGCGACTCAGCCTGTCAGCGCTCAGACCATATGCCGCACACTGCGTCAAATTGGTTTGCATGGCTGTCGTCCCAGAAGGAAGCCTCTTCTAAAGATGATGCACAAGAAAGCCCGCAGTTTGCTGAATACAAGCAGATTAAGGACATGGATTACTGGAACCATGTCCTGTGGTCCGATGAGACCAAGATAAACTTATTTGGTTCAGATGGTGTCAAGCGTGTGTGGCGGCAACCAGGTGAGGAGTACAAAGACAAGTGTGTCTTGCCTACAGTCAAGCATGGTGGTGGGAGTGTCATGGTCTGGGCCTGCATGAGTGCTGCCGGCACTGGGGAGCTACAGTTCATTGAGGGATCCATGAATGCCAACATGTACTTTGACATACTGAAGCAGAGCATGATCCCCTCCCTTCGGAGGCAGTATTCCAACATGATAACAACCCAAAACACACGTCCAAGATGACCACTGCCTTGCTAAAGAAGCTGAGGGTAAAGGTAATGGACTGGTCAAGCATGTTTCCAGACCTAAACCCTATTGAGCATCTGTGGGGCATGCTCAAATGGAAGGTGGGGGAGCGCAAGGTCTCTAACATCCACCAGCTCCGTGATGTTGTCATGGAGGATTGGAAGAGGACTCCAGTGGCAACCTGTGAAGCTCTGGTGACCTCCATGCCCAAGAGGGTTAAGGCAGTGCTGGAAAATAATGGTGGCCACACAAAATATTGACACTTTGGGGTGTACTCACTTTTGTTGCCAAGGTTTAGACATTAATGGCAGTGTGTTATTTTGAGGTGACAGCAAATTTACAGACTGTACACTCACTACTTTACATTATAGCAGAGTGTCATTTCTTCAGTGTTGTCACATGAAAAGATATAAAATATTTACAAAAATGTGAGGGGTGTACTCACTTTTGTGAGATACTGTAACATACTCTATAGCCTAATCAAGAAGAAAGTATTTATAAATCAACTATACTTCCTCTTCCTCTTTTAGCTGTGAACTTTGTTCCCGTGGAGAGAAACCAAGGAAATTACCATGCTTCTCAAAATAAGAGACTGCCTCCCACTAGTATTGTTTTGTAGCATTTTTAAAGGTCAAAATAAAGGCTTTGAAAATGGCCCCCACATTTAAACATTTGAAGAAAATCAAATAGTTTTCCCAATGTCTTAATACAGTTTTAACTGTTTTAGAATTCATGTTTTTTTATCTCACATGGAAAGCACCTGCTTATACAAATCACATTGATCTGGTACTCCTGTACATGGCACGATGAACTCATTGCCTTGTAACATTTAATGAGATGGGTGTGGATACAATTATTAAGACATGTTTGAATTTCCACAAGTGTGAATGTTTTGACACTAATAGGAAGGTTGCAATCATCTTTTGGCCATGCTCCTTATTTTAATAACTATTATACTACCGTGTATCTGCACTATAGCTTTACTATGAATTGCACCAAAATACCTTTCCCAATCCAGTAATGGGTCAATCTAATACATCTGAATTGGTTTAAAGGAAATGCAGGATATCAGGAAACCACCATACACATCGATTAAAAAACTACAAATGATTACTGTTTGTGGAAACCCTGTAGAAGCATGGCTGTCATAAAAGCATGGTATTGGCTAAAATGAAAGAGGAAGTTCCATCTCGAAATAAAACTGCCGTGGGGGATATTTTATTACACAATTTGTGTTATTCCAATGAATAAATATTTAATGGTTTAGGTGTAATAAAGTAATAATGAATGTTATATATGAGTGTGTTTTTTTGTATCAGACTGCCATTTGTAAATGTTAAGTGCTGGAAACTCATTGTAAATGTATAAATTGTAAAAATAACAAATCTGTTTGCTGCTGAGAACAGAAAGAATGAAGATGGTCAATGCAACACACTTTGGAATTCGCAGCACTTATAAATAAATTAATCTTAATATGATCTTCATCTAAGTTACAAACTTGTTTTAACTAATAACAGGCGCATTATTGTATTGTTCTTGTCCATATTGAATACATCATCCAAAGATTCAGTGTTGTTTGGAAAAAGTATGTGAACCTCTACGTTTAACTCTTGAACCCCTGGAGTCAAGAGTTAGCAAATCTGATTGGTCCAATCAATGAAACAGGATGAAACAATCAACAACACACTCGAGTTTGCTATTCTTAAGAAGCATCTGCTGATGTGAGCCATACCTTACAAAAAGAAATCTCCGAAGATCTACAATCAAGAATTGTTGATTTGCATAAAGCTGGAAATGGTTATAAAGTTATCTCAAAGAGTTCATATATTCATTAGTCCACAGTTAGACAAATAGTTTATAGAGACAATTTAGTACTGTGGCTACTCTCCCTAGAAGTGGGTGCCCAGCCAAGATTACTCCAAGGGCACAGCACATAATGCTCAATGAGATAAAAAAAGAACCCTAGAGGAACAGCTAAAGACTTGATGGAATCATTGGAATTGGTTAACATCTGTTCATTAGTCTACCATATGCAAAACATTAAACTGGTATGAAGTCCATGGTAGGACACAGAGAAAGCCGCTGCCCTCCAAAAAAACATTGCTGTTCACCTGGAGTTTGCCAGAACACTACTGGGCAAATGTTTTTTACTCATGAAACCAAGGGTGAATTGCATGGGAAGAACGCGCAAGCACTACGTATGGTGTACAAAGGGTGCAGCGTACTCACATGAAAACACCATCCCAATGGTGAAGTAAGGTGGAGGGAGATATGATTTGGGGCTGTTTTGCTGCCTTTGGCCTGTACAGCTTGGCATCATTGAAGGAACAATGAATTCCCACGTTTATCAAGGTATCATACAGGATAATGTCCGAGTGGCTCTCCCCCAGCTGAAGCTCAGTAGAAGTTGTGTAACGCAGTAGGGCAGTGACTCTAAACATTAAAGTAAATGTACTACAGAATGGTTTTTATAAATAAATAAATAAAAAATGCCTTGACCTTAACAAGAGATGCTGTGGAAATACCTTAAGAGAGTTGATCACACCAGACATCCTAGGAATGTGGCTGAGCTTAAGCCATTCTGTGAGAACGGTCTAAAATTCCTCCTGATCGTTGTGCATCCAAAACCTTACATTTAGCTCACCCTGTCTGTGCAAGCTGCTGCACTTTTATTGCAGGGTCACCATGTCTTATTTGACCTCGCTGGGCACCTCTCTTACAGTGGTGCCTGAGAGTGGGAGAGGTGGGAACATGGGGCCCTCTGCCTCCACCCGGTTTTGCCCTGTATGTACATGTATCTAGGTGTATTTGAATAGCATATTTTATCAGATGGTAACAGTACAAAAACATGTATCGCTAATTTCTAAACATATATATATATATACACACATACACACACACAATTATTTAGTTTTGTGGCCAAAAAGCAAGTGTTTCATTATAGACACATAATAGTTTACCATACTTGGGAACTTCCCACGTGAGGCTGCCTAGAGTTCGGAGGGAGTGGCTTTATGAAGCGTGGGGCTAACTGGACTAGCCCTGCTCTAATCAACAGTGTTAACAGTGTGTTGGGCTGGTATAGCGCTGCATAGTTATCCAGACTAGTGCTAGACAGTCTTTGAGTAGGACGACTGGGCTGAAGAAAAGTGTGCTTAGCTAACCACTGCTACCCTGCTGGAGAAAGAGGAAAGTGACTCTGGGTCAAACATGGAGCATTATTAGGTTTGCATACGACTATATACGTCTGGCTGATCCTGTCACATGACAGGAAGTAGTAAGCGCCCTCTGTCATCACTTATCATACTCCAGAAATGGAGTAAGTGTGTCTCTGCAAATAACCTTGCTGCAAGAGAAGGCTCCATGCACCAAGTGAGCTACAACATTACACAACCAGCATTCTGCTTTAGGAAACAGGCAAATAAATAAATCACAGAGCATCGAGTAAGTAACAAATGGGGGCCACCATTGTTAATCCGCCTGTAAAGTCCAAGCTGCTATTATATATATAAAAAAAAATAACAAGAGTTTATTATGATGAATAAATACAATGGGAGTGGCATTGATGTATGTATATATATATAAATATATATTACAATATGTGCAGTGCTGAGATACCTCATGTTTATTTAACATCTTCCTTTCCCTTTCTGGCATGTGTGGCTGTCCCAGCTTGCTTGCTTCTACTTTTAGAAAGTCACCTATTTATAGGTGTATATATTTATGTACAGGCTAATATAGGACTGATATGCAGCGCACAACTGGTCACGGAAAATCATAACACTACATTTAAACATTTTGCCTTACATCTGTTGTTGAGTCCGTGACACAATTATGATGGTTACACAGTGTCATAATATTCACATGAGTATGCTTCTCTTAAAAAAACATTCCTTCGTGTAATCAAGGTGACTTTATGCTACACTTGGCAAAATCATTACCACTTGGGACTTATGTCTTGACCAGAGGGTACATCGCAATAAATCTCATGCTTAACAGTGGTAAACAGTCATTTTTCTCAAGATGTGATGTCTTTGAAGCACCTTGAATGAAATATGTTTCCTTGTTTATGTATGGTAGAGGTGGCTGATGGGAGGCCCCATGGGCTAGATGTGTCTTGCAAGCACTTCTCTTTGGCCTGCCTAAGCACTCCATGGGTTTATGTCACATCAATGTTTTAATGTGGCCATCCATGAAACAGCGGGACGATAAGCTGTGTTCACTTTGCAGACTAGCCACATTAAACCTTTATCTATCCAAACAGGATAATTTTGCTCGGGTCATTCCCCTCTTTCAGGCAAGGTCAAAAGCTGTTTGATTGTTCTGCATGGTGAGACCTCGCTGACCCAGTCGGTGTAGTTCAGTTTTCCGCTTGACCGTTTCGGAGGACTCTTTACTCTGTAGTGCTCTTTCTGTGGTCTAATTTAGAACATTGCCTTGAGAACCAGAACGTGCCATGTCAGTGGAAACAAAATAGGTGCAGAGTTGGCCTTTCCCTTTGACTTTTATGACTCCTCGTCGTTCACAAGTATATCCAAGTTTTTGTAGGACCTTGCTGGTTTCTTCCGTGACCTGTGGATGAATACAGTTTTATAAATTATATATCATTCGAAGAGATGGCTAAGGGGTCTAATTATTGAAGACTTAGCCATCATTATTTTTCACTTCCTGCTGGTACACGGTATTCACTAAGTTGAAACTATGGTGGACTTTTATTTGAACTTGGTGGATTGACCATTGAACAAGTTCAAGAGCAGCTGAATTCATAACAACTGCACACCCAGGTTCATCTGAAACTAAAATCAATAGGGAAACCTCACAAAATAGCTGTTCCAGTAACTTATTGAATACTAAATTTTTGGATCCTATGTACCAATGCAAGCTAGGCTAGGAGGAGGAAAGATTTTAATTTTTTTTTTTTTTTTTTTTTTTTTAATATGGGTGCTCAGGGGATATACAGTACTAGCAGCACTTCACAGCTCTCCAAGCAATATAAATTTGTTCACAGGTTTTTATTTTTGTAGATTTTCCCCTCTGCTTAAATAACGGAAACTTAACATATCTACGGTAGTGGATGTTACCTGGATTTTACCCAGAACTCCTGTGCTGTCCATCCGACTTGCAACATTTACAGTGTTTCCCCAGATATCATACTGGGGTTTCTGTGCACCTATAACTCCAGCCACAACAGGACCATGATTAATACCTATAAGGAAAGAGAGAGAACTGTATCATATACCTGTAGTAGTTGGAAAGATAAAAGCAGGACATTTTCCCAGAACATCACAAATATCCTCGCTCAGGGAGTAAAACAGCTAAGTGTCAATGAATCTAAAGCATGCCTCACCCCTGCATCAGAGGTATAATTCTTTGCCACTTCCGGACCAGTTATGCATTTTGTATCAATTAAAAGTACGAAGATAGAAATGAAGGACAAAAACAAAACAATGAAAATAAAGCTATGCATAGACTACACAGAGTTACTTACCTATGCGGAGTTTAAAATTGTTAAATGAGTGTTTATTGATGACATCCAACTTTCCAATCAAAGCTATTGCAAACTCCACCATGATGCCAACATGATTGTAATTCCTATCTCCATCCTGCAAGTAAAAAGCGAGTGCCAGAATAAAGTTGTGTTGCACCTGAGCTGACATAAAAAGCTACAGAAAATGTGAACATTATAAAAAAAAGATACCTGGGGGTTTTCTTGGCCAGATGTGGCATTTAATCCTGTTGCAGCCATATACGCGCTTCCGATGGTCTTGATTTTTTCCACACTGCTGAATTTAGGTTTTGAAAGAAGCTGCCAAAAAACAGTGATATGACTTCAACCACTAACCCTGCTAGCCAACCTATGCATGTATAACCATTTATTCAGTAGACCAGGGACACGATAATAAATAGCAAGTAGACGTCACTGTGTACCTCATCAAAGTCTGCTATAATCTCATTGAGCAGCCGTAGACACTCCAGGCCCTCGTGATTCTCATCACATTCAGTGTAAAATTCCTTGAAATCGGGGATGGAGGCAAATAAAACACAAACACAGTCATATGACTGGTGGTACAGGTCCTGAAAAGACACAGGGTGTGGTAGATCTATAAATGTCTCAATAATGCGGAACAGCAAAGTTGTAAACAAAAGTTGAAGAGCCCAGATTCTATTAAGACTATACATTCCTCTACCATTTGTTATAAGCAATGGCAGTTGTTTAATCAAAGCACCCAGCGTGTTGCTTGTGTTACCTCATTTCTAAGGTTCTGTCCGATGAATTGCTGTGCTACGTCAGCTGGTAGGACGTTTTCTAACAAGACACGATTTAGATTTTCCATTGTTTCAATGTTCTCTCGTTCCACCTTAAACTTCTTCTTCCACAAAAAGTCCAAACGGCAATAATACTCATTCTGTAAAGAGCAGGTAAAAAAGACTCATCAGTTTACAGTATGCTGACCCTTTGTGGGGTGTATTCCTTCAGATGACTGCTAGGTACTGACTTCTGGTAGATCAATCAACTTCAATATACTTACAAATTGTAACACTAATGATAATCAGAAGGCTGATCGTAAAATGCTTAATGGAAACTATTGCAAAAAAAAAAAGCTAAAACATTATACATATTGTAGGTAATGACAGCTTCCAGCAGCTGTGATGTCATCTAACTACACCTGCTGAGACATCCACTTAAAGGTTAAATTATTATTTCTCTCCAAAGAGCCTACTCCATGCCTGTCACTCACCTGTCTAGCTAGTGCCAGGAGGGTGAAGAAGAAAATGAATAATGAGATGCTACCCATGAGTTTTGGTTCTTTTAGGACTGCAGGTCTAATGAGAGAGAAATCAATCAATTACCACAACACAAGCAGATGTAAATAATCATGATGGTTACTGGGATGCGTGAAAAGAAAACCTAATGGATGTCTGTAAAGTAACACACCTAGGAAGACTCTGGTTAACATACAGCCACTCCATGTAACAGTCTGAGAGCCAGCTGTGCGTGTACAAGAAGATCACATTGTATATCACCAATGCGACAGTAAGGAGGATCAGCTTCACTTCAAAGTTCATAAACAGGAAAGCAGAGCAGGCCAGGAGTCCCAGAATACAACAGTACGTGTAATACTGAAACGTGAAAACAATGAAGTCAATAATCACATGAAAAACATAAGTGAAGTCAAAACTCTGCAACTTTTTAAGGCATAATCGCAGCCAAAATATTGAAAGATTATGACCATATAAAGCATATCAGTGACTGTTTTTGTGTCATATGACAAGTAAGCTTTCCCTGAAAAACTATTTCTTTGAAGGGTTTCTGGGTTCAGAGCCGGCCTTAAGTGTTCTGGCACTCTGCGTGGACTACTCACTGTCTTCCCCCCTCTGCCCCTTCTCACTATCTACCCCCTATCCTTACTTACCTTGTTGCAGGAGTCATGCGGTGGGAGCGGGAGGCGTCAGTCTTCCCGCTCTGCCGTGGTGGAGTCATGGAGAGTGAGGGGCGCCGAGCGGTTGCTGAAAACTTCACGAGCAACCGCTCGCTGCCCCTGCCCGGGACTAAAATTAAAACACCGTTTTTTGTTTGTTTTTTTTTGTTTTAACATGGAGGATGTTAATAAAGTAAAAAAAAAACCAAAAAAAACCCCCCAAAAAACACCCCCCCCATGTTTTAATTTAAGTCCCGGGCAGGCGCCCCTGTTGCCGCACACCCCTAAGGCTGGCCCTGTCTGGGTTCATCAATACCAGGAAAATGTGTCTAATGCTATATTTACCTATAAAACATAACATGTTAATGAGCACGTTTAAGGCAAATGACTGAATAGAGCTGCAACTCTACTCTAATTCTCTCATTGTTAGGCATAAACCTTATTTTTTTGTTAAGATACTGTGAAAGCAGGGTAACCTTGTTGGTTTTTAAAAAAAAATTATTTGCTGATTCAGTAAAATGAGTTATTATTAGTTCTAAAATTGGCAGCTGAGCCTATGTGGGCTGCACCTCCATGACCATTACCAGGAGAAGCATGTGCATTTGTGAAAATGCATATTTTAAGCCTAGATTGTGTCTCTTTCACAAACATCAAAAGGCAATGTCCTCTACATAGTCCTAAATGTGTTCAATATAAGCACTGTATGCAACCTGCTTGTGTGTAGAACCACATTATTGATACATTTTTTATGCGTGGTTAGAGCTTAAAAGAGAAATACTTCAGTTTTGTTACCTAGCTTATTTGATTTGGTCAGGGCCAGCACAAGACATTGCTGCCTGGTTCCCAGGATGAAATGCAACCCCCACATCCATTATGCTATACCTTGTTTAATAAAATCACTCTCATGCTCTCTCACACAGGCTGCCATCAGGGGGAAAATAATTACAGTTGTGAGAGGCCCAGCTGTCCTGGGGGCCCCAGCTCAGGGAGATTCCAATACTACAGCAATTAGAGGGGGCTGGAGGAGAAGCCTTCACTGGCAAAGTGTCACTAGTCACCTGCAGAAGGAAGGTGGTTGAAACATGCTGCAAATAAGGTAAGGTAAGGTGCATTCTCGAAAAAGAAATCATTACAATTAGTAATGAGAGCCCAGTGTCAGCTTGTCGTGCCATCTTTGTCCCTAAATTGCTTGTCTGTGCCCCAAACAGCTTGCCTGTGCCATCTTTGGGGGCACTGACCAGCTGTCTGGGGACAAAGGTGGCACAGCAAGCTGGGGGCACCAACAACCTGTTTGTGGACAAACAGCTTGTCTGTGCCACTTTTGTCCCCAAACAGCTTGTCATTGCTCCAGATTGCCTGTGCCATCTTTGGAATTAAACAGCCTGTCAGTACCCCAGAACAGCCTGCCTGTGCCATCTGTCCCCCAAAAGCCTGTCAGTGCCTTCCTTGCCCCCTACAGCTTGTCAGTGCCCTCAGATTGTCTGTGGCATCTTTGCCACAACACAACTTATCAGTACCCCAAACAGCCTGCCTGTGCCATATTTTCCCCAAACAGCTTTTCAGTGCCATCTTTTGCCACCAGGTTGTCTGTGCCATATTTGTCCCCAAACAGCTTGCATGTACCATCTTTGCCACCAAACAGCTTGCCAATACCCCCAGTCTGTGCCATATTTGTCCCACAGTACCCCCAAACAGCTAGATAGGAGAGAGGTCCAAATTGTCTGAAGGCAGCCCTGCTCTCACACTATCACTCATTCATGCTCTCTCACACTCTCAATCAAGCTCTCTCAAGGTCTCCGCCTCCCAGTCTTCTTTTCTGCAGCTGCGGAATTGCTTTTCCACGATTGGAGGAACAGGGAAGAGGCTATGCCAGTGGCCCCGCGCTTTTACGGAAGTGCACCGAGAGGCAAGAATAATTCCGATAGATTTACGGTGAAAGAGAGGTGGAGAAAAACTCTCTCTCTCAACATATCTATAACGAGCTGCTTGGGTCCCATAGACCCACCAGGACCCATCTAAGGGCCAGCTCTGGGTTTGGTATACACTGGGAAAAATAAATATGACTATATTTGATGTGGTGAATTGTTAATCTTTAACTGGGTATTTAGCCTGTTTTGCCTTAAACGGGTGTCTTTTGACTGGTAGTCGCTGAACTCTTGCTCTGGTTTGTGTATTTGTAACTTAACTGGTCTTAAAAAAAATAAGTGTTTCCTTAAGTGTAAGCAGTTCATATAGTGTTCAACCAAATATAGCTATAGCACAAATACAAAAATTGGTCGATCCACCCTTGACATTACAATGATTAGAATAATGCAGGCATTGATGCAATAAAAATCCAGTAAATTAAATAGATTTACACACACTGGTTTATAATTGGATGTTGCGTACACTCATGTATGTCATACAGTTGAGAACAAAACTTTAGACCTAGGATAAAGACAAGCTCAAGTTTTCACAACGCCAAACACTACTTTTGACAAAATCAATTAAGGCATCTACTCTTCATATCAGAGGTAATTTTAAAACAAACAAACAATCGATTACAGACATTTGCCCAGTTTGCTAGATGGTCATTATTGGCCAAAATGTGAATATTTACCATGTCCATATGCATGCAAGTCTTAAACATTACTACTTACTGGCAGGCTGTACAGCTCCTGAGGTTCTGGAAACGAAGACAGGGACATATTCAGGCTAACTTCTGGGCAGGAGTTAGGTGACACAAAAAACTAAAAGATAAAAATTGAAATTCAGATGTCAGAATAACTTTATAACAGCACAGTAATCATCGATCAGAACATAGACAGTCAACAGAAAAACAAAGACAAAATAGTAATATCAAAAGATAACAATTCAAACAAATAACAGACCTCACTGTTTTAGAGAAGCTACAAAACATTTACCATGTTAAATACCGCCATAACCAACACGCTGATAATAACAACGACACCAAGGGGAACTCTGAGACAGGGCCGGCTGGAGATAGCTGCAGAAAGAGAGGGCACCCAATGCAGGAGCTGAGGTCCTTTGAGTATACACCGCTGTAAGAAAACACAGGCCACATAGCAACTACAAATAATTTCTCCTGTTTACACACGGTCATGGTTCCCATTTACCAATTCGCCTAAACTAAATAGAGTACATGTGATTCTGATAGCTTGTCATGTCCCTGAACAATATTCCTATAAACTGGATTCATTTTTATAAAGGGTTGGGTTAAGTCCATAACAGGTGGTTTTGCCTGGATAACAACAAAACCTTTTTATTAACAATAATATTTACAGATAATAATACCCTTTGTACATCTCATGGTGCTATATAAAATAAATAATAATAGGGGCAAGAAAACGAAATCTATACAGGATAGCTTGGGCAGTGAGATTGGGTCAAGCCTTGGGCTGAAGTGGGGCAATAGACACTACTTACCGCTAGGCTTCCAGCAAAACAGGTGAAGAGGAACAACAGGAAGAAGAAAAATGAGATGCCGTACGAGATCCCTAGAGCAGCATTTCTAAACACATAAAACAGTTTAGGACACTTGAGAGGAGAGCTCCGTGTGACACAAACATGAAAAGCGTTTCCAGTAAATAACGAAATAGATGATTCTGGCCTAATGCCTGATTAGTGGTGTTGTCACTCTAAGCAACAGAATAGGTCTGCAGATTGAGCTGTTTAATTTGCTGCTGTTATAAGACAACTTTTCAAAGGTAGCATAACCCCCCCTATTGTATCAATTACTAAGCTAGGCCATTATAAACACCTCCCAAAAGTTTGCTAGATAGAAGTATACATTTTCTAATTTATGTTAATATTTAAATTAGGTACTACAGGTGATGGCTTAGTTAGGTTCCACTTACTTGGGAGACACCAGCATCTGGATAACAAAGTTGCAAGTGAAGATGAAGAAGCAGCACGCTGTGTAATACTTAAAGGATGGTAGATCTGAGAGTCGATACTGTGGAAATAACCATGCCAGAACATATATGATGGGCTGATGCACTGACCCTTGTACTTTCTTTTCACTTCTTACAGCCTCCTACATATTCTACCACCCTATATATATTTATAAAAAGGTCTGCAAAAGAGGAAACAGCTTACGTCCTTTAACTATGTTTTATAAGTCAGCTCACCTATTCTCGCAGGGCTGGCCTTTCATGATGGATACTGAAGTCTCACAGGTGAAATATTGCAACTTACAAGTTAGTGAATAAAGCCCCACAATCCCCCTGTTGCTAAAACACCATTAATCCTCCTATTAGTTCATACTGCAGATGTGCTACTTCTCAATAATACAGCTCAGAACGAACAGGAAAAAAGACTGGCTCATTGAGGAAACAAGTGTACTCTTCAAGGAACTCATAAGCCAGAGCATCAACATGCCTGTCAAGCAGTAGCTTTATACTTGCCCAAAATATCTTACCTCTTTCTCTGTGGCTGGTTCTTTAAAATATAGGGTGATAGGGTTAAAGTCATCAGACTTTTTCCACTGCCTGAGAAAAACAAGAACAATGGAATGGCCATTACTTTCAATATGGAAATGCAGAATTGGAGATGTACTTCCTCTTATGTCCAGTTGATACCTTTGTGCGTCGAGCTGCTCTAATATATGGAATGGGTCATCATTCAATGGCTCATTATTTTCTTTGGGAGGGCGTGCCCTGTTTGGGTTTGAGAAAGAGGACTCATATAGAAAACATTACAGTAATAATAAGACTGAAGGGATAGTTATGTTTACAAAGCACTGACTATTAGAGAGGTGGAGGATGTGAACACACAGCTCTGAAGATGCACACAGGAGGCAAAGCCACAGACACAAAACACATGTCCACTGTCACAGGTGGTTGGACAAAAAAAACAGAAAGGGGGCCAGAGAGGGACCATGAGGCAGCAAGTATAGAGCATATAGGAAGTGGAGGAAACCACTTTTATCTCCCTACTTGTCCTGGACGCCCGATGAGGGTAGATGTGACATTTGGAGGTCCTGGAGAGTGGGGGAAAAAAAAATAAAAAAAAATGTGTGAGTAGATCATAATAGATAAACAAAAAATGTACAACGTAAAATTGTGAAATAAGTGCATAGTACTTGACATGCGGACACCTAGGTCTTTTACCATACTGTTCGAGCCATTCATTGGCTCCGGGGCCAAGCTGTCTCTGTGGTTGAGGTGAGCAAAAGGCTTAGCTGCTCCCCAGGATTCCAGATAACGTGTCATCCGGACAGATGCTCTCATCTTCGGGACATCAGCAGATTTGGAGGGAAATATGTCATCAGTTTCACCATCAGTAGCCTGTCAAATGAGACATGAGGAACTGGTATTTATCATTGAACAGCAATTCAGAAAGATTCTCTTAGGAACAGGACTGCTGCAAAAAAGTGTGGCTCACGTACAAAGCATATGAGCACCTAGGAAACAAAATATTATTATTGCCAATTGGCAAATTATTTTTCTACAACTGTAATGAAACATAAGTGTTTGTTGCTGTGCTAAGTAAACAAGCAGCACTGCATGACCCATATCCATCAATAATACCCACAGAGGTAGTGGAACAAAAAAGTCTATGTCTCACCATTCCTTCACACATAACATTGATGCGCCACTCATGGACAATTGGATTGCCATGTGTTCCTGTGGAAGGATGTGAGCAAGAATCCTTTTAAAGAATATGATATATATCAAGCCAAAATAAACATAAGTGGCATTACAAACAAGTTTTTTTTACTTCCAGTGTCCTCCAGAACACACACAAAATGCCACAGGAACCCACATGATGTTGGCATATTCACGGACACACTATAGAATTCCGCTGTAAATCTGGAAAATCTATTTTCATTTTTGAGGGTAGTATTAACATGCCTTGGAGAACATATGTTTTAGAAACTACTAGGTACTTACCCTAGGATCAATGACCAGATATGTCTTAATGTTATTTTCTCTCAGATAGGGATCTCTTTGTGCTGACGTTACTTCTTCCACCTCATATTCCTTTCCAAGGTGTAATAGAGTAGCCTTTGTGATATGGACTCTCCTACAGGGTATGGTGGAAGCGTAAACTTAGTCTCAGTGGAGCACAGGCCAGAGGGGATGTGCAGATCTGATACTTTCAGAATACACACTCACTCTCTTACCCTGGGACCCCTCCAGCTTCCATATGATTGGCCAGGGTTACATCATGCGACCAAACATCATATTGCCATTTCTGTAGCCCTATTACCCCACAGAGAACATTTCCAGAATGCACTCCGACACGCATGTTAATATCCACTCCGGTGGCTTTCCGCAACTTTCTGGAGAAAAATAAAAGGAACAGAAGATGCCTTTATGTTTATCTGCACATTAAGAGACATCTCACAGCAATACAAGGCCTCACATGGCAGCTAAACAGGGACACAATTAAATCCCACGCCTTTTTAATTAAAAGGTACAGTCTACTGCCCCAAAACAGCATGACCAAACATCAATGCACATGACAGCACTAAGTAATATGTGCAAATCCAAGTAGTTTCTTTCTTCATAAAACCTATAGGGCTTAACTGCTTCTAACATTGCGGTTGCAGAGCTGCCCAGGATTGCCCCCTCAACTTTCCACGATTCAGCTGCTGCTTGCAGTCAATCACAGTCAAGGAGGGGGCAAATGCACGTACAAGCTGAGGGTCTCACTAGACTGAATGCTGGTGCCAGATGGAGGCTAGCATCTTGTGCAGGTGCATTACCGACAAAGAACATTCTGTGCTTCCCATGTAATCCATTGGCAAAGCCCTTGAGATCAGATTCTCCAGGTAGGGGACAGGTATTTTGCCATGCCCACGAACAACCCATTAAAGGCTGTATGGGGGTAGCTCTGACACTTTGTGTGGCTAGCCCTGCACCTTCATGAAGCCATTCCTTGAGATGTTCACATGCTTGCCTGTACGAGACTAGAGTCGGGGAAGAAGAGGGGGACATGCAAAACGTATAGAGGAGATTCATAGTAACCTCTTTATTACCAGGATGCAAAGAACTCCACAATTCTCAAGTAACTCTCAACTATCATATGCATTATACAAGTATACATTTAATACAGTTCGTGGTTTACTTTTAATGTGCGCATTCAGATATGTAGAGGTTGAGAATGGGCATTGAGTCTTATGGTTCTCAAGATCCTCCCTCATCTTGTTATATAGCAGGGGAAACATTAGCTCTGCACCACTTTTGCCCTGCTCCCTTGTAGGCCAATCACCGTATTCCAACCTTGCCACAAGAGCAGGCACTATGGATCTCATTCACTGAATTTACATATGAATAGCAAAATGCATAAAGAAGATGGTAGCCCATGTTCTACTAATATCCATTAGAGGGCAATATCAGCACACCAAATGAACCAGTGTTTTAAGGGCAGGTCTATCAAGATGTGAAAACTAGTTTTCCAAATTGGTGCATTGACCCCTGACAATCTGTTTTATTTCTTAGTAAATCAATGCATTGAAGAGACTGAAGTGAGTGCTTACCGGATTGCTTGACACATGTCCAATCCCATCTGCACACAGTTCTTGGCATGATTTGGTAGGTATTCAGGCAAACCAGACACACAGTAATAACAGTCTCCCAGGATCTTAATGCGCATGCACTGATTCTCCTGTTGCAAAATAAGGAAAGAAGCTAAAAGATGAACAGGGCGCGAAAATATAACAAAAAAGTAATGGGTTAAAATGGGCATGTCCATTAGCGGCAAGGACATAGCGATAGTGATCTATAATGTTAGCAACTCAAACCCTTCTCCATTCTCAGCCTGACCTTTCTTCTTTTTTTGTCTCTCTGATGCAATTTATTTAAACTTGATGTCACTGCCTGACCAGGAGTAGGGTTGAGTGTCACCTGACACAGTTTGTATGCCCACACAGAAAAATTAGAAAAAACACCTACATAAAGATCTTATTGTCATATACTAATGAGGCGCACATGTACTATAATACATATTTTGAAAATGCTCAAAAATGTATTGAAAAGTAAAAAATAGTTGGATGCAGCGATTTATGTAGCCCTTTAATTTACTGAGAGCACATATGCCTGGAGAGCTATAGACCTGTGTGTGGCTAGGTAACAATGCTGTACAGATCAAAACCCACTTTCCATAAAGTGAGTTAGCTTCTATTGTTCTTATTTAAGGAAACCAACAAAGGCCAAATGATCATGTGAAATGCAATCACAGGAAAGCTCTCATGCACCAAAATAAAATATCTTTACACAAAAACAATTTACACCAATACGCTATAGCGTCTAACTCATTACTACCGATGTTTTTATTGAAAATTCTCGAGAACAGTCTCACACTAAAGCTAAACACTCAATTTATTACATTCATTAACTTCAGCCAACCCTTTATGCAACTTAGTAACTATATTTATGTAGCTGCTTTACACTAAGAGTGCGCAGACTTAACTGCATTTCAAGTGACTGAATGCCATAAGCCTATGAATAACACTCTCCCGGTGACCTGCAGGGCCAGTTCTTCTGGCTTGGCAACAGGATTAAATAGCGTTGAATAAATCACCATCATTAAAACCATGGAGGGAGCAGCAAAACAAAGATATAGATTATACAATAAATGCCTTGGTCATCAAAGACTCCTACCCAACTTTGCATTGGCTCAGGTACTAGTGCACCAGTAGGATGGGGTTTTTTTTTTCTGTAGTCTCTTACTTTTGCAATCTGGTCAAACTTGCCAAAGAGTTCATTTAACATGAGGACCAGCTCCTTGGGAGAGCATTCGCTGGAGAGTAGAGTGAAGCCCACAATGTCTGCATAAAGAATGCTGCAAAGCAACAACACCATAATGAAGCAGTGTAACGTGACTTTATACCTAAGTATAACAAAGAACTACTACAATAACAACTACCCACCATCACGCAGCGTTAGGTGTTTTACATCGCAAAGCAAAAGACACGAATGCTGAAGGTTTTTGCTTTACCGTCGCTTACCTTACGTCTTTGTGTCTTTTGATGTACAGATTATGAAAGTTGTTAGTACTTTCGGGCTGAGGTCTCTTTTCTTTCAGTCGCTCTATGATCTCTGCCTTCATTTCTGTTGCAATGTATTCAGGAAGGATTGATAGCAGCAATTGTTCCTAAAATGTAATAAAATTAACAAATAATGTGACTTTTTTGCCGAAAGGAGCCATTCAAAATCTATAACGTAAATGTGCCATGTTGTGTGGCATGATACTAAACATGGTATGATTATTCTTTTAGAAGTTCCAATAGAAATCGTATTAGCAAGGATTGTTCTGCCTGTCCTACCAGAGTTATGTGTTCCCCAATAAACCCCTACAGGCTCGATCATTAGAATTACTAAAATGCTGTCAACTAGCTTTTAACTAAAGTTGTATGATAGGTAGCAGTGTACATTTACAACACGGTACATATGGTTTTCATTTTAAACTGGCAGTGTTTACAGCTATATATCTTTGACCCTGCTTAAAAAGTCACTTAAACTGATCCTTACATATAACATTGCTATATGAAAAAGCTAAGAAAACGGGCTCAAAATTCATTGTTTTCAATGGGTTTAGGGACCGCCCATTGTCCTTAAAGGGTTAACTATATATGTTTTACAGGGCCTCCAAAGTTCTTCAGTAGAAACGTATTGTGGGATGTAGCTTCATAATGTATAAGGAAGTTAAAGATAGAAAACCATAGCTCCCATTACATTCTCCATCATGCAAAAGAAGCAATTTCCTGGAGTACCAACTTTCAGGTGTACAGTATAAATAAAGAAGTTGCTCATAACAGATAAAACACATTAAGGAATAACAGGGCCTGTTGCTAGGATTGGGTGATGAATTAGTTATTCCTAGTTTGGGAGTTCACTGTACTGGTTAAATGACAATAGGTGCCTCATTAAGAACATAATGTCAACAATTACATGCATAAAAAAAAAACAAAAAAAAAACAAAAAAAACCCCACAAAACTTCAAATAAGGTCATTATGGGGATATAACAGCCGTCAGTGGGTCACTATACTGTGTAATGTATGGTTTAAACAATACGTTTTAAAAAATTAAGCAATTATATACAACCAAATTCAAACAGAATGCTTTTGACATTGCCGGTTTCTCTGATGGAAAGTACCCACTGAAAACTTTAATGTGATCATTGATTCTTTTTCGTAATGAGACAACCATGAATCAGGACTTGTTTCCTTTATTTTCCTTTTCACACCCGTGTCACCCAGTAGACGGTTTTCTACCTCACCTGCTGTCTTTCTTGGGAGTCCAGTTTTCGTCGAGAGTGAATAAAGTTGATGGCCTCATGGTAGGTCTCCTTCAAGGCACTTTCTGTGGCACGCTTGTGAAACCCGCCGACAACATTTCCACAGAGAAGGATGACCACATCAGCTAGCATCTGTTGCAAAGGGTAAGTGGGGGAAAAAAGCATTACTTAAAATGCCAGACTTAAAACTTAAAACCTGCACTGTGGACAATTTGTGTAACTGAGAGAGAAGACATGCAGGAAGGAATTCTGTTTTGTAATTTAATTCTTTTAAGATATCGATGGCACAAGTAAAAGAGTTTTGTTAAGGGTTGTATTTTTATTTACAAGGATTCTTACAAGAACTTTGGGGGCAATCAGTATTTTTGTTTTGTTAAAAGGTGGCATGATCTATGCGTATTTGTATGTTAAAAAAAAAGCAAAAAAAAAAAAAAAAAAAAAAAAAAAGCACAAGGACTGCTAAATGGACTGTAATCTGATGGCTATGAAACATGTCATACCTGTGTGGCAATGTCCCCTGCAGGCAGGTGACGTGTCAAAGACACATAGACACCGAGGACAATTATATGGGACACGGAACAGCAGATCCCAGCAACGATAGCCCCTTTCATACACAGAGGAAGCATGGTGTACAAGCTGATGATCACAAATAGTGTCCAGTAAACCTATGCACAATAGATACCATTTGAATCATTAATTACATGTACACCTAGATATAACACTTAGAACCCACTAGTACCACAGCAACCAGGTTACAAATTAATTATAAGAGGTATATGGATAACGAAGAACAGAAGCAGAAGGCAGGCCACAGGTTCCCATGTGTTACTCAGGTCAGCTGATATTAGCAATATTAAGAACCGACAACTTTCATGACAAAAATATTACACCAAATCATTTATAATAAAAAGATCAAAACATTGATATCATGTAGGTCTGCCACAGCAAAACACAATATGTGAATATTCTGTGGTGCCAGAAGGGGGGTGTATGAGAAGAGCTAATTAAAATATATGAGCGAAAGACAGAAGTCTCTGGTGACAAGATTTAAATGTGATGCAAGAGATGTATAGAGCAAATCTGCATACATCACTTAGCACAAGAATTACACTCCATCCCTGTATAGGAGGAATGCTTGCAGTGTCACTAAATGTAGAATATTTGGCATATAAACAATAAAAATTCAAATTTTGCACCTCTGTATGAGTGAAATCCATTCAGACCATCTAAATATCCAATGGCAAAAGTAGCAGCAAAAAAGCACATTTGTTTTGTCACATCCTCCCCAGAGCATCTGCTTAGTCTTACCTGGTCCCATGGAGTGACAATGCCGCTAGTGAAGATGAAGGTGTAGCCCATGGCCACTAGGCAGCCCCAGATAATGACAGCAAGTATCTTCATGCACCTCTGCAGCAACTCTTCTGTATATACCAGGATAAACAAGATGACAAACACCCCCGCAGCACAGAAAACGCTCACCAGGAAACCCAGGTTGTCTGAAAAGGTCTAAAGAAGCATATGTGTCAGCATATGTGCAGCATTATGCAGTCACTCATAATAATAGAATAGTACAGATTAAGCTGGAACCCTTAAAAGCTCCGGAAAGTCATTCTGACCCTTTGGCCGCGTATGCAAAAACAACAGGCCATTACTTGTATGCTGTTATCATGGCAAATTATTTTTACAATTTTGTATACAGGATTGACATTTCAGTACTTTTACCAGACTGAGAAAAACAAGAACATAAAAACGACTGGGGCGTAAGTGTGCATTTTATAGTCAAAAACCACTCTACTAGATTCTACAACCATGCACAGAGTTTTTTTCCCACTCACCCGGCCAGTGCCAAACGTGATAGCCACAAGTGCACCGCATATTGCCACGACAATGAAGAGCAGGAGAAGGATAACTGGGTACTGCTGGCTCACACGATAGTAGGTCTCATAAAGGAGACCATCTTTCTCGTTGACACATCTCTGCGGATAGCGTCCCAGATTAGCTCTTGTGTTTTTGTGCATCTGTACTCACTGGCTGTATCTTCTGGTCTTGAGATGTGTGGGAGAAAGCTGTGTGAGGTACTAGTACAAGGGCTCCTACCACACACTGGAAAGGGAACAGCATGGAAGGAAATACTGAGCCCATCACAAAGGCCCTGGTACCAAGACACACGATCTGGGAGGACAGGTCATGATGCTCTTGACAATTCAGGACAGCGGGGCTTCCAGAGAAAAACAGGATCTGTATAAGAAAAAATGCCGGTCAATATAAAGTCCTCTTACAGCGAGTTTACTTTTGTCTACTGTTTCTACTCTATTCCATCCACGTTTAGAGTCCACACTCCTAAATTGAAGACATCCCTAGATTGTCTCTCTGCAAAAGTTACTTCATTGCACATTTCCACTGCCTACACTCATTTGTGCGCACACACACACAGACACACCATTATCCCCCCCCACACAATGTTTCATAGTCACATTCTGTTGGAACCACCTTTCAGAAATCCATTGCCAACAGTTACAGCCAATACATTACACACTCACTTACTGTTATGGTCACCCTTCCCATCCATAACTTCAGACCCACTGTCTGTGACACTGCCATCCGATATGACCTCACCTTCTGTTATATCCACCCTAGCTGTCATTATGCCTCAGCACTCCTAATCTTACACTTCCTGTTATAACCCGACACCCCACACATCTTCTTTTGTGTTCCACTATATATGCCTAATACACCCACCTCCTGACCACAGCAATATCCATTTCTCGATAAATCAAATCCTAACCCTTTCTTGACAATTAGCTCCATGCATCTCTTTTTACATACCTTCTTTTTTCTACCTCCACCTTTTCACTCTCAAGACCACTCAAACCAAACTCTCAGAGAGTCCCTTTAGAATCCCTTAATTCAAACAGCCTTCAAACGACTCTCTTCTTAGGCAATATAGCATTCAGCTGTCTGCCCTCTCTGCAGTTGTTTGAGCTTATTAATAACTAGGATAGTTCTCTAAGTGATAAGATAAACCTTATGAAACACCAAGTCAGAATCAATCGAATACTCAGATCTATCATCCACTGCGCAGACACATTTTCCATTACAGCATGTTTAGTTATAGTACACGAGACATCTCCCTGCCAGGTGGTAGCCTGTAACAAATTGAAAATATCAGTGGACGCCAATGTTTTTCTCCAAGGAAATTTTGTATGCCATTAGTCTGCAGGAGGCTCTAACACCAGGGTTCAAAGTGTGAGTGGGGAAAATATCTGTGTTTTGCAGGCTAACAGGTACATGGAGATACTAAAACGGAAGGGAACTTTGATCTGAGACTCCTAGGGGTTGGTAGAGTGCAAAGGGAGAGAATAATGAGGCTGTGACTGAAATGAGATATGACAAAGAAAAAAAAAAAGAAAAAAAAAAAAAGAGAATAACCTTAAAGAACAGGAGAAAACAAAGATCAAAGGCTCTCTGTGTTCCATTTCTTTTATGGTACTCATTCCTAATATAAATACTCTAAAGCTGGTAACGGGTACTGTATTTTTAGGAAGTTAAGCTTTTTCCTGCCTTTGTTCAGCTCCCGTAGTGCTGGTTTCAGTATACTAGCTCTCTGCTGCCCTAGATTTATCAGGCTTTGAATATCAATTTCCTGCAGACTCGGAGGTGCCAAGGTCAGACTTTCAGAGCTACGTTTCTAGCAGTACTAGACTCTGAATCACAGTCTTATTGGGCCCCAAGGTTTCTGGTTCCAAATCGCAGTTCATTGAAGTAATTTTGTTCGGCCTCTGAATCTGATTTGCGCATCTCGGAGTCTTGGCTATGAAAACCAGCTCTGTACTTTAAAAAAAAAAAGAGATTTGTTTAAAATGAACTTGCCATCTGAGGCAGCGGACAGAAGGCAGTAATTAACAGCGTATATTCCAAGAAAGGCCTAGTTACTAGTGGAGTACCTTAACAGATAAGCACGGGGACCCATTCTTTTTAATACAATATTGCAGTAGCTCTCAAAGGTAAGGTATTTTTGCAGACAAAGTTCTGGGACAGGGTAGACATATAGGGCAGAACAAGCAAAATTATTGAAGTAAATTAGAAGACTTGGAATATAAAATTCCAATGGCAAAATTAGTGTTCTGTTGGCGGCAACAGAAGAGAGGGGCTTGGGAGTATTTCTGAAGACTTAAAAGAAAGCAGTCAATGCAAGCAAGCATCGGAAAGGCAAGCAGTGTGCAGAGTTGTAAAGTTAAGAGGAATAAGAAGCAGAAAGTGAAAGGTATTGTGTACAGTTCTGGAGACTCCATCTCCGGAAGGATATTGACATTCTTGAGACAGCTCAGAGGAGGGTTATCAAAATGGAGAATGGTTTGCAGGATAAAAATCAGAAAAATATTATCTTAATATGTAAAGCTTGGAGGATAGAAGAGAGAGAGGAAATGTGAAACATTTAAATACATTTAAACAAAATACAGGCAGGTTTATTTCAAAGTTGGAGAAATGTTAGAACTAGAGATCATACTCTATATGTAATGTGAGAAAGTGGTAGCTACGTTGAACAGCCTCCCAGCAGAAATGGTATAGGTTAATACAGTAAGGCAATCTGAAACATGAATAGGCTAGGGTTACCCAAACCAAAGATCAAGGGCTAATTAAGGTGCTGCCCTGCAGTAAGCATATATTTGTCCTGGAACAAAATGGCCAATATGGTTACCCTAATTATATCATAGTATTTTAAATGTTATTCAGGACTGCTGGGACATGTGCAACATAGGGTGAATACATTTTATTTCTGCCATTCAGGGAAAACTCTACGATGCAGATGAGATTACACACAGACGTATATTACACTGATTCACATATGCACACACCGTCATACACACAAAAAAATACATTTTATATTATACATATCTCACATACACACGGATTCATGTATACACACCGTCACATACAATGCATTTTATATTAATTATTAGGAAGCCTTGGGAACAATATTGATTTCAGATTTAATATTTATATTATGATATACATACAATCATTACAGACATGAGCAGTTTCAGAGAATTAACCCTTCTATTAGCAGACACACAGTCACGCAAGGATACAAACACATTCACATACAACTTATGAACACTGAAGTCAGTGGACTCAACCTATCATGAGAGGCTTCTGAACTCTCAGCCAGCTGAAAATGCTCTCCTGATTGGTTGAGACCTCCTTCACTCAGAAGTCCCATTCCGGGACAATGTATTGTCCCAGATTGAGGCTGCCCGGGACCAGGGATTTAGCCCATTGTGGGACCATCCCAGGCAATCCGGGACATGTGGTCACCCAAACTGTGATGTAAGGGGATAATGGCCTTTTCTGGGGAAACATGCACAGATTCACTGGCATTTACCCTCAAAGTCCAGGCCAGTTACAAATAAATAAATTACTATTTAGCATGTGGAACCAATATGATACAATATTTAAGTGCTAATGGGACTAAAGCTCTGGGTCTTCACTTATTTTGCAGTCGTGCATTTATCCACCCCCAGAATTCATCACACTACATTCCATTTTCAAAATGTAGATAGATAAAGCTCGGAATCTGGACATTCAGCAAACCCACAAAGGCCCCAATTGGAACATCAGGTCTATATGGTCTGAAACCAGGCCACCCTCTTATTGAGCCATCCTGGTACCGGGAACACATACTTATTCTCCAGAGTTTTGTGTTTATTCACTAACAGATGCATTGAGGTTTTAACTCCCTGACTTTGGCATTATAAACGGGCAACCCCAGCAATGTTCTTCTCCAAGAATGGATTACTCCGTATAGTAAATAGATAATTCTGTGGAATTTCTTCTAAGTCTCCTCTCACACTGAATTATGCAGGTTCAGCTTAGTACTTCTTGCTATTGTTGACACTTTATAATGAATAATGAAGTGAGGGAATTGAAACCACAACTCTCATGCAAACTCTCCCTTTAGTGAATAAAATCCTTTGTGATACCTAGTGTTTGCGAAAATGGATTGGCTTTACCAACACAGCACTCATCAGCACAATTCCATTGGTTTCTAGGATGATTAGGCTACCAAAATATTTTTATATACATTATGTGAAGGCCAACCATGTCTAATTATATTGCAAATGGATGTTTTATTGATAGACGTTTAGGTTAATAGGATGGAAAATATTACAACCAATATAGAAGTCTTGGCTATTTTGCATAGGCAGGTAACCAAGCCACATGGACAACAGTTCTAGCATACAAATAACATACTATCCATCAGATATCTTGTACCAGATAATCATTCCAACAAAGTACACAGTAATGTCTTTCAGCATCTTAATATTCCCACAGGAGCATTCCTGTGCCAAATCAAATTTACAAAACTCTTACAGTAACATGATATCCCCAATGAAGGGTCCTGTGCCAGATAAATGAACAATACCAGTGGTAAGGGATAGTCCACTTCAGCAGCAGTGCTTGTGAATCATCCAGTAATACCAGCCACAGAAGCTCCACTGCATGCTTTCATAAGCTATAGTTTTGCATCAAGCACTTGTACAAAGCTGTCCCTGAGCCCAGTGTGACATTCACACACATATCCTACCTTAACCACTAGCTGGAAACTCCAGCACCAGACAAGACCCCAGGTTCCTTTCCCAATTATTTCAGCACAATGTGTTTCAAAGTTGCCCTGTCAACCTGGTTAAAGCCACTTTCTCGTATTATCCTAGGTCAGCTCGTAAGATTACGCATACAAAAAAAGATTTCCTATACTATTAGAGGTGCTTGTTCAGTGCTCAGTTCTTTTATCAGTTGAGATTCTCAGCAGACATTAGAAATCACTGCTCACTACCCCCTAATATGTATACAAAATACATTGGCTGTTAGCTAGATCCTTCCAATACCAGCTACATCCAACGATCAGGCGTGATACACCTATTATCACCTGTACGATTGCATCCATATAAATTGTATTCGAGCCTTTCCAGTATTACTTGCATCCAAGCTTCAGGTGTGAGCCTTCAATATCAGCTACATGGAATACCAGATGTATATAGGCATCAGCTACAATTCCCTCAATGTTTTTAATATCCAGTCTTCTGGTTTGATCCCCCGTGGCAGCTCGAACCACAGAATCTACTCAGACCTTTCCACGCAGTCTTGAAAGCATTCTATAGTCTCAGTTTCTCTCGTTCTAGTCTGTCTCTTCTCAGAGCCTACCTCCAGGTTACCTCTCAGATGGAATCTTTAAAGCCGAGTCCCTCCCCAGCACTCATCCCTCCTTCTGTCTCACTAGCCCTCTCTGTTACACAGCTCTGGGTGTGCACTGTCTTTTCCTTTCCTGTATGTCTTTTTGAATTGTCCGAGTCCCCCCCACCATGTCCGTCTTTTAGTCTTTGTCTCACCCCTTCTCTGTCTTCTGTACTCCCGTCCACATCTAATTACTTGTCATTAGCTCAGTTTATTAGTATGTGCCATATTTTGCATCTTGTTGCATGAGGTCCACCCTATGGCTTCCTGTGTATCCCTTAACCCTTTACGTACTGCTTCAGGACCTCAGTCTTGCTATTCCAGGACTAACCCGTCCACAAACTGTATCACAGACGCACCTCCATCCTATCCCAAAGTCTATTTCTGTGCTGATGGACGCCTCCTTCCTTCCACACACCATAGTCAGCTATGCCAGCGCTGAATGATAACCCCATCCTGCCATGCTATGCTACTTCCAATCTCTTTTATACACAAAAGGTGTTCAGTTTGTAAGCAATAATTTACTTTTCCTGTATGCCTCGCTACCACCGAGTTATAGTTTTCATCTGATACTTAAAACAAACCTCCATATTTTGTCCGCTGATTTTCTTTAAACAGCTTAAAATATCATTAAAGTCCTATAGTCGCATTGGTTACTAACCTCCCTTCCAGAGTGGTCTGTCACAGAACTGTTAATGAGGTTCTGCTGATGTTTAGAGAAGCTGGTTGAATGAAAGGTATGGGCATTGGGGCACAAATAATAATTATGTTGTTTGGAGTCCACACAATGAGGAGTCAGCAGATGTTAAGCTGGGACAGGAACATTGTGTCAGAATGCCTGGTAACCCTGCTCACAGTGTGCATGCAGTGGCAAGCACCTCTGGAGGAGGAAACATTAAGAAAAATCCATATTAAGTGCCATTACCATGCAGAATTAAGTGGGGTATTGTGATGGTTACTGAGTGGCTGCCTTTAGGTTTCTATCCGAGTAGAAATGTTAGGTAGAATGGCTGGGGAATGAGGTCAAATCATATGTCACAGGTTTCTTATAGCAATTGTCAGCAAGGATCTGCTATATTAAAGGGCCATTAGAGACACAATGTAGGCAGATAGTATCAGAGGAGGGAGGCTCGAGACACTATCAGCCGACATACTGGAAGTCATTACGCTGCGATACTCTGCAGGTGCCTCGTAAGCACCCGGTAATTATTCCCATCTGTGTTGTAGATGATTCAATTTTAATAAAGATGTCACGGAAAAAGAGAAGAAGACATAGCTTCAAAGGCAAAGACACAGGTAGGTTATGGAGAGCTGGGAAACGGGCAGAGAGTTTGAAAGAGAAACACAAAGCAGGAAGGTAGACGAGTAAGTCAACTCACACAGTAAAAAAAAATCCACGATAAAAATCCATTTTGAGACACACACAAAGTCAAGTAGGCAAGAACCAGGTAGCCGAGAGTGATGATTACAAACATGCAGTGAAGAGACTGTTCTGGCTTAGCTCCATCAGATGCTGCCAATTTATCTGTGCTGATTTTTAAATTACCAGATTCATTTGGAAAGGAGCCCAAAAGGAAAATGACATCAGCTCCTATCGCTCTCCCTACTGTCTGCTAATCCTATTACTTGCCGTCTTGCTACCCCCACCAGTCTCTTCTGTATTTCCTCCTTTCCTTGTCATGTCTCTGCTTGTTTTACACTCTCACGCTCCCATTAGTTTGAATACCACAGCAGCCTTGTTCTGGAAACCTCATTAGAACTTCTAACACTCCCTAGTACTCAATTAGTACACTCCTCTTATTACATCTCTTTCTCTACCCCACATCCATTTGTCATTTACACTCATAGGATCCCATATTACCTACCTGAAACTCAGCCCTCAGCCAGTTTTCACCATTCCCTGTCTCTTCAGGTACCAGATCATGGATTCAGCTCTCACCTGGGCAGGAAGGAGGCAGACAGACGAGGAGAAGAGCCGGCCTGGATTTAGGACTTTAGGGTGTCAAAAAAATCATCATTTGCCCGACACATGCGCCCCACACCTGACAGCCAGAGACTTCTGGAATGAGGTAAAACCAGTCACTGCTTTAATGGAGACAGAACATTTCTCCTCTCTTGTGTCTATTTTTAACCCTTTCTCAGTCAATTGGAATCCCTGAAAAGGTCAGCAGTTGTAGCGCAACAACAAGGAACAGTTGGTGTAGCATTACCGTGTGTTACAGGAGCAGCCTCTTCAATCAAGTGAAACCAGGGATATTGTGAGACCATTGTGACTACAATTAACACATTCACTGCTGCAACGGATGAGTGAGCAAACAGACCACATGTTTCAAGTATTGCCATAAAAAGGGTGTGCACGCAGGCAAAAAAAACAACAAAACACCTACTTATCGGGAAAGCAAGCTTCATCTAACTAATGGGATTTTATCAGAAATGTTGTGCGCTCGCACATCAGGCTGGACTGTTGGTAACCTAATTAACTAGGATATGTGCAGATAAATGTGAAGAAAAAAACCATGTTTTTCGTGTGTCTGCAGTAGATCTGTTTCCATTTTTCTAAATGCCATTTTGATGAAAAGAGTTGTGTCTTTGATATCAGTGCAGGCTGATACATTTGGGAAACCAGGAATTCAAGGAATGGGATACAGGGAAACCGACAAAGCAGAAAACGGCATGAAATGGCCTGGAGCGTTAAACTGGTTAGAAACGAAGATTAGATTTGCCAGGTGGTTATCAGCCATCAACATCTATGTTTACATGTGGAGAATGGGGCATGTAAGAGGAACATGAGCCCCTGCAATTGATGCCACTGTGTTTAAATAAGATTTTCTTTTCTTCCCCTAAACTCTTTAAGTTTTATTGTGCATATGATATTATTTTTTTTAATGAGGTTTGCTATCTACACATTTTATTTGTACTACAGAAGAGTTAATTAGTCTGAATTAAAACAAACTGCATCCACTGATTGAAAACACAATTGTATTCAAGGCTCCCTAATAAGTATTCCATTGAACACTGTTTGAATGCAAAATACTTCAATAAAGAACAAACAAAAACAAAAAATGATGTGACGTTTTATTTTTCACTTTATTGCACATGGTATGTGTATGCTATGCTGATTAATATAACAACCTGCACAATGACAAAGTATAGATGAAAAGTGACAAACAGCCCAGCCAAACCAACTCGTAATTCAAATTGTTTGTGAAATTCTCCAGAATTCTTCTAGATTCCTCTGCCTTGTGGGGAACCTCGCTTTGGCTGGGGTTTAAACTCTGAAGGCATCAGTCAAGCAAGGGTTAACAGATCTCATCTTAATCTAGCATGATTATGTTACACACATACTGTGTGTGTGTGTGTGTGTATGTATATATATATATGTATATATGCCAGGAATACAGTATGATCATTTTTATTTTACAAGCGTCCTCGCTAAGAGTGCTTGGCCACCCTAGTCATGGGGGACTTCAGACTGTGAGTCCCTCCTGCAAGTAGACCACTGCAATTATGTGATAAGTGATTACTCTGGCTAAGAGAAAAAATTAATGTTCTCAGTGTGCTCCTGGTCTGCCAAAATGAATCCTTCAATGAAATATTAATATGGGCTAATAGAATAGGAAGATAGTGTATACATTGCAGCAACTGAGAAAAGCTGAGCTGTGCCTGACAATGCCACAAACCCACCCGAACTGTTAATATGCCCTGCCGCACGCTATGTGGGCTTACAGTGCCAGGGCCGCCTTCACATCGCCAGCCCGGCCCAGAGAAAGTATCCACCAGAACATAAAACTGGATGATGCTTCAGTACAAAAAAGTACTTTCTTGATGGAAGTCTGAGTAAGCATAGCTAATGTAATATAGATACAAATCACAATTGCTCCATAAACACGGAACTCTTCCTAGTACCAATTACGATTTCCAAATTTATTAAAACAAACAACCCTCTGGTTCTTAAAGCCTTTAATCAAAACTGTACAGGATTCTTCTTAGCTACTTCCATTTTCTGTTTTCATTCCCTTCTCAACAGGGGTCTGCCACTCTTTTCCTTTCCCTGCTGGAACTGTCACTAATTAAAGCCCCTCCATGCTCCAAGGCCCAGGCTCCCTCCCAGAAACCTCTGCTCTGCCTCCATCTGCTAATGAATAGAGGAACAGCGGTGTCTGTGTGTGGCAAGCATTGCAGAGGATGCAACAAGGACGTAACGTTACCGTGGGCTGGGGTTAACGCTGCAAAGAGGGAACAACAATAGTAACACGCAGAGACAAAATAGTCTGTTACTTGCTTGAAAAAAACAAAATGTTACATTAATGCTTTTCAATAGGCTCGTACTGTTCTCTTGGTTTGCTATATTATAAACCTGTTAAGCGCTATGTTTTCCCTATTGGAAAAGGAATGTAATAATAACCTAATTGGGTTTTTTTTACATAATTTCTAGACTGGTAGGTGGGAGGGCAGGGTCATTTTCGTTTGGCGTGCGTCCGTTACATATAATTCAGGAAATATCCTCTAAACTTTCACTATTTACATACCCTCTTTAAAACCCATATCATAATGACAGTCTAATTGTCACCCATTTCATAAAGCACTCTCCCGCTCAAGGTGCAAGCTGACCTCTGCCCCTGCAATTAAAGCCCATTTCAGGGTGGGTGGAGTGTTTTCCTGTTTGAGGGAACTTCAGACGCGGGATGTGATGAAGAGGACACAGACAATGTGTTTGTACAAGCTATTATCAGGGTGCCAGGCTTGCTATCTGCAGAACAATACTGGAATAATTGGCATCATTTTTCCGGTGCCAGCACTGTGGAGAAAAAAAGAGATCTCATGTTTAGCATTCAGCTGTGATGTATTTAACACACTCACAACCAGACTGGTCTTTATCACTGATGTTTTTAATCTCCTTAATCCCTCATTAATACCAACAGCAAAAACACAGAAACATGCAAAAAAAAGATTTATCTTTAAGTCAGGAGAGGGTATAGTTGTCACAATCATTTTGGGGGCCAAGGTGATAAGCACTTGGTGAAAACATATACTATATGACCAAAAGTATGTGGACAACCCTCCTAATTATTGAGTTTAAGTGTTTCAATCCTTGCCCATTGTGAATGTGCTTATTGTAGTCACAATGAAGCACACGGGGAGGAAGTCTGAGGGCCGAATTTGGGTTTGGTTGATGCCAGGAGAACACTACCTATCGGAATGCATAGGGTCTACTGTTAAGTTTGTTGGAGGAGGGATAATGGACTGCGGCTGTTGTCCCAGGTATAGGGGAACTTGAGTAGCCTGCACTTAATCCCTTCAAACACCTTTGAGATGAACCGAAACTCTGATTCCGAGCCAGGCCTTCTCATCCATTATCTGTGCCTGACCTCACAATTGTTCTTTTGGCTGAATTGGCCCAAATTCCCACAGAAAAATCTTGTAGATAGCCTTTTCCAGAAGTGTGGAGGCTGTTATAGCCATAAAGTGGGAAGTGGGGAGATGCCATATTAATGCCCATGGTTTTGTAATGGGATTCCACCATATAGATGTGATGGTCAAGTGTTCACGTACTATTGGTCATATAGTGTAACTTGCAGCATTAGAGTGACACTCTTCAGGTCCCTTAAAGGAAAAGTACTGTATTTGCCAGAATATAGGCCGCACTCCCCCCCCCCACTTTAAAGTGGGGGTGCGGCCTATAATGAGGGTTTAACGCAGGAATAAGCAATTCGTATAGCGGATTCAGGGGACCTGGATCCTACTCTCTGGCAGCCGTGGACATCTATGCGATGCGCGAACGTAGGAGGTTGTCTAAGCATATCACCCAGATGTTCCCCGGCTGCGGCGATGCGCGTAACCAACCTCCGCTGCCGGCACGTCTGCTCGATGTGTTTTAACAATATCCCTTGCATGGACTTACCCCGGCGGAAGTGCCAGCAACGGAAGTTGTCTATGCGTATCGCACAGAGGTCCTCCGCCGGCCCCGCTAGACACCCGAGAGTCTGCATTGGTAAGTACAGGGGGGGGGGTGCATATCTAGGGATCAGAGTGGCAGCATATCTGGAGGGGGCAGAGTGGCAGCATATCTGGAGGGGGCAGAGTGGCAGCATATCTGGGGGCAGATTGGCAGCGTATCTGGAGGTGGCAGGGTAGCAGCATATCTGGAGGGGGCAGAATGGCAGCATATCTGTGGGGGGCAGAGTGGCAGCATTTCTCGGGGGTAGCATATCTGGGGGGCAGGGTGGCAGCATATCTGGAGGGGGCAGAATGGCAGCATATCTCGGGGGGCAGCAGATCTGGAGGGGGCAGAGTGGCAGCATATCTGGGGGACAGAATGGCAGCATATCTGTTGGGGCAGAGTGGCATATCTATAGGTAAGGTGCATTTAAATGGCTATTGGTTTTCTGTTTGTATGTATGTATGATACATAAATACATATATACATATGTTGATAATAGATACCAAAAATGTTAAAATACAGTGTGTTAGAATACTGTTTTACTATTCTACTAATGTGTATTTTTTCAAAAAATCTACATTTTTTTTTTAAAAAGCACCTAACTTTTAGGGTGCGGCCTATAATCGGGTGCGGCCTATGACCAATACGGTAATATCTTTTTTATTTATTTATTTTTATAGGCATTAGCAAAACCACGCATATGCCAGCAGGCAGCACCGCCAGTTGTACTGCCCTACGCACTTGTGCACTGGCTTTTGGGGTGAGTGATCTCAGAAGGGTTTGTCTGTCCCTCCTAGTGGCATGCTAGCCATCAAGCCTAAACGAGTGGAGCTAAGGGGCGCGAGTGGTCTTGGCAAAATATTTTTTTTCAGGGATCAGTGCATTAAATTTTTTTACTGGCGCTATTTACCCAAAAATGCTGGGGTAGTAAAATCGGTAAAGTGAAAATTGAAAAAATATATATTATGGCTGTTCCTTTAACAGGGAATGTGTGGGTGAAAAGACGTAGTGCAGGACTGTATGATGTGGTGTGATTTTATTTTTCTGGAAGTACTAGTCTAATGCTGGATATAAAGGGGTGCAGGCTTCTCATGTCCCTATTAGCCATAACTGAGTTCTAGATAAAAGGCAGGAATCCCGCTACGGCTGAGCCAGGGTATTGAGTTTTATTTAAGACTCTCTTTCCTTATCAAAAAAATAAATAAATATGGATGGCTCCAAAATTCTACAAAAAAGTAAACTTCTGAACATTATGTGCTATTATATTATGATCCCTATAGCAGTATGTTTTTTTTTTATTATTTATCATTAGTAACAGTAAAGCTGACGTTGTCTACAGGAATTCATACATTTTTGTTCTTTAATGCTTAGTCTAAGTACTCTGTTGCACAATATGTCAGTGCTTAATGAATAAATTATAATACTTTTATAATAATTTTAATTGCAGCCTAAAATTAGTGCTGCAGCAGAAGCGAAGAGAAAGGCGGCTATTTTTGCATGTCTCCCTGTAACAGGAAGCATGCGAAGCCCGGCAGACTTCTAGTAGGAAAATAGGAAAGCTATGTTGGTCTTGATCATAAATGCTCTGAGATTTAACTTTACTTTGTTGTTCTCAGGCTGGCCTGGTCCTCAAATGCTCTGCATCTGCAGTATTCAGTTACGGATGTAATTGATGGAGATGCTGATTAAGCAATGATGTGCTTGTTAGAAAGTACTCATGCTTATCGATGTGTGTAAAGAGGCGATGCTATACATCATGCCTAATAAAAGTGTCTGCAAGTTCAATCAATGCTAAGTGTGTTGAAAAGGGTATATTCACTAAATTGAGAATTTGTTGGTTAGTTAAAAATTACAACCCCGGTCAGCTTCTTTTGTAAGACAGGTTGGTATATAATGCACCCTTAAATATGACTATACATTGTGCAGGGATAATTTAGCCCTCTCTGTTTGATACATACTGCATAGGTGATAGGTTGAAATGTGTAATTCACCTGCAAACTTTAGGTCTTATGAATAAAAACCTGGGGCGGTTGAAATGGTGTCCTAATGGGAGAGCAATGGTCTGCAGAGCTAAAATGTGTAGGATGTAGCTTGCCCCCCCCCCTTCTTGATGATGTTTCTACAGGAAGGGGGTACATGGAGTCCTGTGTCCTTCCTTTCATTGTTTGCGAGCAGCACACGCCTGTCCCTACATCACTGCCGCTTCCCCTGCCAGCACTCGTTAACTCTAGCACTGCTTGCGCTTTCAGTGTATTTCTGTTTGTTCTACATTAAGGTTATACTGTCTTTTAAGGCATGTTTCTACATGTGGCTTATATAACATACAGGTTAACATACTGTAACCCCAGGACATGCACGGAAGATTGTTTTTGATACAAGTTCTGGCAACCAGAGACAGTATGTGTGCGTGTGTGATATGTGTGTGTGTGTTCTATAAAGAGCGAAACCGGGGTTTTTTTTGCCTTCTTTTGGATCAACAGTAACAAATTAACAGATATAGGAAAGGCTGAAATTGATGGACACATGTCTTTTTTCAGCCTATATAACTATGTAACTATGTAACTTTTTCAATAGTATTATTTATTCTTTTTTATCCGTCTTCTCTTCCTTATATTCATTTTTGTCCCTTTCATCTCAGCCGCCTCCCTCAGGTGCTTTAGTGATCATGTATAAGCATAAAAAGGCATCTAGTGAAACTGCGGTGGGTTTCTGTGTGCTTTTTTAAACATAAACTTTCATGGTGACTTAAGGTTCAGTGACAGCTTTTTCAATTATAGGTGCAGTATAGCAAAAATCTACATCTTGTGTATGTTGTATTTCTAAAAGCATGCAGGGCTATTAATCGACTTCGCAATCTGTGCACTAAAAGCGAAAATATAATTTTACCTCTTTATAAAGCAATGGCGAGGCCTCACCTTGAGGATGTTTTAGCGCTGAAGAGGCAGGCTACAAAGTTAATTAGAGGAATTGAGAATTTTGGTTATGAAGAAAGACTAGAAAAACTGAACTTGTTTCCACTTGAAAAGAGACGTTTAAGAGGGGATCTGATCACATTGTACAAATACATACAAGGTCAGTATAAACAGCTCTCTAGTGATCTATTCACCAAGAGGTCTTTACAAAAGACACGGGGTCATCAGTTGAGAAAGGGAGATTTCAGCTTCAGCATAGGAAAGGGTTCTTCACTGTAAGAACAATAAGAATATGGAACTATCTGCCTGAGGATGTTGTATTATCTAACGCTGTTGATATTTTTAAGAAAGGTCTGAATGCTTTTCTGGTTAAGCATAACATAAAGGGCTAAAACTGCTAAACGAACAGTAGTATTAGCAAGTTGATCCAGGGAATAATCTGATTGCCACTATGGAATCAAGAAGGAATTTTTCCCAGTTGTGGCACAATTGGTAATTGCTCCAAGTAGGTTTTGTTTTTGCATTCTTTTGGAACTTTGGAAGTGGGTATGTGTGAAAGGTTGAACTTGATGGACATACCTGGGAACTCTCCGGGTTTGACCCAGAGATTCTGGGTGAGCACTGCTCCTCTTGTTCTCTGGGTCAAGAGCCGAATCCTCCGGGTCGCTGGGTCTTGACATGCCCCCAACGTCAGCGGGAATGCCCTCAACGTCAGTGGGAACACCGCCGACATCAGTGGGACCGCCCAACGTCAGTGTGCAGTCCCTCGTCCCGCAAGGGAAGGCTTCGGGTATCCAGAGCCGAGAAGTTCCCAGGTATGTTGATGGACTGAATTCTTTTTTTCAACCTACTATACTATACTAATTGTGTTAAAAGGAAGCAGGTCAGAGGCTTGGATATATTATAAGGAAGTTTTACATCACTGTGAGGGTGGTACATAAATGGAACACCATCTCAACAGAAGTGGTAGAGCATCCTACAGTGAGGGATGCCATAAAGCTAACCTGAATCTAACACGGCAGCAAAACCTGATTAAGGTCTTTATATCAGCAAAGATTAGCAGACTAGATGGGCCAAATGGTTCTTATCTGCGAAAAGTTATACGGTTAAAATGCCAAAATTGTTCTGATGCTCTGGTTAAAATTAAAAAAACCCCACATTTTAGGGAAGACCTAAACTGGCATCAAAGCACAGTACACACTGCAAGCTGACAATGTCAACCACAATGCACATTTGTGAATTATATCTGTCTAGGCTTTTCTAAGCGCTTATCTCCTGCACTTTGTAGCTGTGTGGCTCTTATCTACAAATGTTACTAACCACATATTTATTTGGATCCTTCCAAACAGAAAAGTCCTTGCAGCACTTAACTACAAAGGATTTAATCCACAACTCTTCCTAACAAATCCATCTCCTCCAAGCATTTTAATCCCATGACACCCTTCCTCGAAACAGATCTGGTTAGGTCAAGCTACTTTAAAAAACCCATTGGTGTAGTTTTTGGGACTCTAAAGGAAGAAATGCTGTAATTTACAAGAAATGTTTTCTTTGTAATGTTTCTTTTGCGTGCCACATAGAAAAGACAGGAGAGTATTTGATAGCTGATATCGCTGTGCGCAATAGAGAAGTGAAAGGAGATAATTGGATATCTGATATCACTTATTTAGCTGATATTAGTGTGAAATCACTGAAGGTTTTGTAGCTTTCTAGAATCATACTCCAGAATCTTGTAAATGCTGTCAAAACATTGTTTATTGACAGTTATGCAATTCTGAATTGTTAACCCATAAGGGACTTTTCCATGCCATAATATATATGCAAGCCTGTATATATTTTTTGGCCTTGAAGAAAGGACTGAAAGATCAGCATTTTGAGACTATTAGCAGGAATCAACCCACCATTTCTCTGCATTTAGCACTTTATTTTCCTTGGTTTTTTGTATAGGCATACATGTTAGCCCCTTCTTATTTGCACCTGATTCATTGTCTACATTATATGGCACTATCTCTGCTTCTTTCTCTATATTAATAAATTATAATACATAATAATTAATAATAATAAAGCTAATAATATTTTTCATTCATGTGAATGGAGCTCTAAATAGTAATTTGTCATGCAATATCTGGGTATCACCCCGTGGCCGAAACCCATTTTTTAAGGTTAAACATTATCATTCTTATGGTCCAGTAAAATGTTAATTATCTCATGAGACCAAGCAGCATTTAACATGTATAAACATTAAATAGTATAAGATAAAGAGATTATTATATAGTAGAAAAGTAAATAATGCAAAGTATTAAGCAGAGATAGACTATAGCAGTACCGTATTCAGGGCCGGCCAGACAATGGAGCCGAGTGGGGCAACCGCTCCAGGCGGCACTTTTGAAGGGGCTTAAAAAAAAGCGAAAGAGAGAAAGGGGTGCCGAGTGGTTTTCGCTTACCAAGCTGTCAGTACCCGCTCGGCGCCCCTCTCTCTCTTCTCTGCGGCGAGTCTCCCTGTTTGGTCTTGGTGCCGGCTTGTAATGCTGAGTGTCGGAAGATTTCCGGCGCTCAGCATTACAAGCCGGCACCGAGACCGAACAGGGAGACTCGCCGCAGGACTGCTGAAAGGTAAGTACAAGGGGGGGGGCAGAGGGAGAGGAAGGGTAGATAATGGGGGGGGGGCGTCAGGGACGAAGGGAGAGGAAGGGTAGATAAGGGGGGGGGGCGGCATTTTAAAATTCGCCCCAGGCGGCATTTTGCCTTGGGCCGGCACTGGTGGTGGTGGTAGCATGGCATAGGGAGGCTGTAATCACACTACTATCATCCCCAGGTTCCAGCATGTACTGGCTGTCTTGGCTTGATAGGAGTGTGATTGCTGTTAGCAGATATATATATATATATATATATACCTCCATAAATGCATTTTAACCCCCTATATGCCACTCAGCCCCATGATATGCCTTTTAACCCCCTATATGCCAGAGTGGCATATAGGGGTATAAGGCATATCATGGGGCAGAGGGGCATATAGGGGGTTAAAAGGCAAATCATGGGGCACAGTGGCATATAGGAGGGTAGAAGACATTTCTGGAGGCAGAGTGGCAAATAGAGGGTTAAAAGGCACATCAAGGGGCAGAGTGGCAAATAGGGGGGTATAAGGCATTTCTGGGGGCAGAGTGGCAAGCCTGGGGGCAGATGTGCATAACTGGGGGGGGGCAGGTTGGCAAATAAAAGGAAATTAAAAAATATATATTTTTCTCAATCATAGCTTTTATTAAATATGAAAAAATAGTTTACATTAATTCATATTTACTAGTAAAACGTTTTTCCTATAGGGTAGTCTTATATTCAGGCTTTTTGTTTTTTTCCTAAATTAATATTTTGGGGGGTCGTCTTATAATCGAGCAAATACGGTAATTATCACTGCATTGCTTTGACTTATTTTCATATACACAATGTATATAAGCCATATTTATTTATTTATTTACCCAAATTTAGAGCTCACTTTGAAACTCTTAAAAGATTTTTTTTTAAATAAAAAAAAAACAATGATGGAAGTGACTACCATGATATTCTATAATAAAGATGAGTAAATTATGGCATACTGTGTTTTTTTTTAATAAAATCCAGACAGCTAATGGAAAGGAAATCTACATTTTTCATGTTTTCAATTTGCTCAGTTAAAACTAAAAGTGTACTCATAACTCATAAGATTATTCTGTGATATACTTCATAAGGCACCATGCGTAGCGCAGCCTGATCAACTTAACCCAACATAACAGTAGAAGGAAACATATGGTACCAGTGAGTTGCTGTCTGCGAGGGACAGCTTTTGTGCTCTTATGGTGCCTTTGACTTCTCCTGGTGGCAGGGTGTGGTATTGAACAATATATTTGGTAAAATCCAGTGGGGATGCCTGACAACCTCCTGCTTATTTTGGGGGTAAGGAGAGGGGTATAAAACATGGGGTCTGTTGTAAAAATACTAAAATAAATATATTTAAGCAGATGCTTCTTGGAGGGCAATAAATACATACAACATCAATAGGATATGGAGCTTATGTATAACAGGTAATTTGGGTGCAAAGTTTAAAACGTGGACTATTACACTGGTTGCTATGGTGACCAATTTTAACCATTAGAGTGCCACAAACCCTGGAATATTTTGAAGACACTTCACTTGCCTTTTCTAGGTCACTCACAGCAATCAGGAATCTTCCAAGAACAGGATCCCCCCCCCCATTCCATGGTCTACCTGGAACAACAAAGAAAAAAACACAAATAAATATATCCCATGTCTCCTGAACACATAGATACCACATACAGTATGGTAAATTAGCATTAGGTGTTCATGGGGATAACTACCATACCTGGGAACTTCTGAGCTACGGCTTCCCCTAGCCTTCCCTTGCGGAACGCGGCCAGGACTGCCCACTGATGTCAGCTTCACCCGGCGATCAAACCCGGAGTGTTCTCAGGTATGATAACTACCCCTAAACTTCAAAATAACCCCCACAGACTATATATTCCCTAAAAGCATACCCCTTGAACAGTGAGACTGATCTAAATGGTGTTCAGTCAGTAGTTATATTATTTTTACTGTATGACTTGGACGACTACCCCCTGACAACTGTCACTTATGTGAAGGGGAAAGGGTCATCCAGTCGCTGTTATGATGGTCAGGTCAGAAGTGATGATTGGCATTGCATTGATTGTGATTGGGTTCCCACAAGTTAACCCCTTCAATGCTGCAATCTCATCATTGACACTATTGTGGCACGATGCACGATGGTCTCATGCAGCATCGATAATGCAGGTTTTTTCAGGGTAGTGTTTTCAGCAGCTAAAAGCCGCTTATTGGCCTGGAGAGGAGGAAAGTATCTCTACAAGATACATAGCTGGCTGTGGAGGTCTACTGTGGAGGTCTACTTTTCCAACAACGTACAATGTATCTAGCTGGCACAATAAAGGTTAAAGGCACACTTCCGTTTACCATGCTGCTCTACCAACGAATAATTCATATTAAAATACATTATATGTATGCATTTTTTAAAAAAAAATACTTTAGGAGAAGCTGCAGTTCCAGGGTTTGAAATAGCCAATCAGTGAAGAAAGCCCTCCCATTGAAGGCAAGGGAACATTTTCTGTGCATGTGTAGGGGCTTCGTTATACTCACTGAAACACTTGCTAGTGAAAGTTTGGTAGCTTGCTAGAAGTGAGTATAGCATACATGTGCTTTGTTAGCAGTAGATATGCCTGCAAGCTAGGGAGCTGGATGACAGTGAAAGAGACAAATGCATATGGGGGTTCTATGGAATCCTTCTATGCATTTTCAGGCTTTTTCTTTTTTTCCTAAATTAACATTTAATTTATTTGGGGGTCGTCTTATAATCGATCAAGTAAGGTAATGAATAGACACATTTACCATTATTTCTAAGTCCCTACAAGTGGTGAAAGAGTCACCTTTTATGATGTTACAGGCTTAAAAACCAATATCATGAATAAATACTGTGACTGTTTGCACACACAATTGTAATAATTCCACTTGACTGGATTTTTGAGCTGAATACAGCAAGCTGCTTTTGTGCTGACAGCTGACAAGGTAACAGCCTGTAGAACAGGCTCGGGATGTGAAGTCAGTAAGGGGCAGAACTATGTTCTTTGAAGGTGCTCCTCAATGCCAACTGTAGGACAATGCTTATTTTAAAGGGACCTTATCAACAACTTTTGATTATTTTAATACATTTTCAAATTATGGAGATCAAATTCCCGAATTGTTTCCATGTTTCAAAAAGGGTTGTGGAATTGACTATTACATTTATTTTGTAATACTTGGTATTTACATATGTAAATTAAGCACCTCCATTAAACTGTATTAAACAATGTATTTTTGAGTGATACTGGGTGTAGTCTGTTTCAGCAGGGTTCTGTGTTATTTTGGTGGCAAATTGATACCTTTTTAATTGGGCTGACACAGGAAAAGATGTAATTGTACATAATCGTTCGGGGACCTCAGGAGTTTGTTCTTCAGATTTCATTTTTTCATGGATGAATATGGCAATATGTTTTTTTTATTATAGTGCTCTGATGGAATTATCTAATATCTGTAATAATTTAGAGATACGTTTTATAGTGATGGCTGTTTTCTACTCTAATATCAACACTTCATTTATATGAGAACATTGAAATTATTTTGTTTCAATTAATCTCAGACTTGTTCACTTGTTTTATTGAGTTCATACCAGTGGTAGACACCAGCATTGCTCAATTGGACAATTTACTGATGTTCTATGGGCCTTCATAAATCTTGCCAAGGACACTGATGTATGGACACTTTGCCTATGCCTGGTTAATACATTCCGTCTCACCAAGATCACACTGCAACATGCCTAGCAAACTTCTGAAAGAAAGGCTGAGTTTTGCTTCCATAATACAAAGTTTAATAGGTGAAGTAGCTTTGCAGAAATCCAGATGTCACCGATTTAAATATGCATTATACCTGCTAAACTAGTCCCTTTTCAAGGAGATGTTCACTGGAGTCAGCCTTGCACTGCCTCTTACCTGCAAACACTTGTTTTGGTGAACAAACTCCGTAATATTGACATCAATGGTAAAATGAGGTGGGGTTAAAGAGACAATCCTGCTCATATTTCTTTTGTCGTCATTTGTTTATTTTGTTTACAAATGTAAAAAAAAAATTTGATTTAACTTTTTTTTCTCTTCTTCAACGAAATGAGTATACTTATTTTCCATCATTTTGGGAATGTAAAGGGTCTATTATAATTTTCCATGGAATCTCCAAAATTCAGATTTAATAGCATCTATGTTCTTCGTCTGCAAAACCCCCCCCCCAAAAGACTGAGAAAGAGCCCACCACCAAAATAAGGAGAGTGTTGTTCATGTGTTTGTCCAGATGTGGGCACTGCTGAGGTACAACATGCTTTCATTTGTGCATCCATCAGACTGCTAATTATGTGCCCCAGACACATTCCACAGACACAGTTATCCGTGGTAAATCTTGTTACTGGAGAGCGTGTACAACAGGTTTACGCTAATCTATCAAAGGATCGCTCATTTTTTTACATAATTCTACAGCTATAACTGTGCCTTTCCTGTAACACCTCTTACACAAGGGAGGGTACTAACCAGAATGCTCTTTAGTGTTCAGAAGCAGCTTTATGAGCCTGCATATTTTAAAGGTGCCGTTCCACTAGTTAACACTTTTGTAACTATAAGCAACAAGAGACACATAATTGTCGTCGGACACAAAAGCAGATTGTTGCCATAGAAATGCACAAAAAGCTTCTTAAAAGTTTCTATGTTGTTTTCATGCGATTAAACCTTCGGAGGAAAATGTTAGTGACAGAGTTGTTGAGGTTAATTTACTGAAAGTATGAGTATAGAACAATTAAGGATTTGCCTAAGTGGAAAAAGACTTTTAATGTAATAAGCGAAACAATAAATAACATCTCAATTATTTTTATTGTGTTAAGTGTATCTACTGTTTCCACAAGATTCCAAGTGATAAACTGATATATGATAACCATACCTGGGAACTTTCTCAATGAGCTGACCCTGAGACCCTCAAAATATTGACCCTTTGGTGTCTATTGTGCCTACCTAACTTATGGTGAAGATTCTATGCAGGTTCTCGCCAAATGTGTTAACGGCTCTAATACTGCCACTTATAAAAATTGTGACTTTGTATTTAGAGATACACTTAACTGAGTCACCTACATGGGTGATCCTAACCCTGACAACTACCTCTTCACTCTGAGTCTTAGAGGCGCAAACTCTGAGAGTTCCCAGGTATGATGATACCATGAATAATTTTATAAATAAAAGATCATAAGGTGCCAAGTAAAATAAGTGTAGATATTTGAATACAGCTCACTTAGTCAAGTAATTGTGAATTAGAGAGATATGTGAAAAAAGATAATGACAAAGAATAGTGCTTTCTGTTTGGTGAAGTAGTCTTTTTACACAAGGTGTTAATCTCACAATTGTCAAGAGCAATACACAGCTCTGGTTTTCACACAGAATCATTTTGTAGCAATTTGTGGCCAATGTGGCTTAGCTCCAGATTACATAACATCAAGTGGTAGGCAATGTCTTCATACAGAGAAAAAAGGCAGAGCATTGTGTGTATAGTTAAAACAGTATTCAGCCCAAATACCGAACAAACGAACATGGCGGCGGCGGCAAACCGTATACAAAGACAAAGACACACAACACGAAAAATCTTCGTGTTCATTTTCATCTTCGTTAACTAACCTCCCTGGTCCTTTCCCCATCTAGCCTACCTTATCTACGCAGCATCGCAGGGGTTAACGGGAGCGAAAATCCATAGGTTCGCCTTCAGGAGTTAAAGGGCTGTGCTAGCAGCTTTATTGGTCGCCTGCAAGGGCCTCCTACTGTCAGGCCCCCTGACACAGGGGGTCTTCATTTCTTATTCTTATCATCTTATTTTTTCTACTTCCGCTTTCATTCATTATACCCAAGGTTTTACAGTAAACCTGAGAATTGGTAGTTACTATGCAGGGCCCAGTTGGCCTTCTTGCAGAAGACATTGACTACAGTTGGCCCTTTTACAGTCATTCTCTCACATGTCCCTCCATGTTAGGAGTGGACTTAATCAGGCTGCAGCTGCAAATTAAAAAAATAGTGTTGACAAGATGAAAATGCATTGTGCATAAGAGACTATTTTCTATTCACCATTACCATGTTCCTTACAGTAATGGATGATTTTGATCCAAGGATCTCTGCATCAAACTGAGATAGATGTGAGGATGTCAGGTTCAGGCTGCCTTGTACTGTGTATATATGCTATGGTGGAATAAAAGTCAATGAATAAAGTTGTAACTGCAATTGCACTGTTTAATTTATGTGTTTTTGGATTTTTTATTAAAAGGACCCAGTACATGTAGTATTATTTCCAATGTGTGAATAAGGATTTGATGGTATTTGATGAGGATATCACTGCTAAACATCCTGAAGAATTAAAGCACAGTGTGCCACATTATAAGGCATAAAGATACCATCTCCTTAAATGCCATACATAGACACATTTATAGTTGGTCCACATGACACTCACTTTCTAATTCACTTCTTGTGACAAGTATAATATTGATTGAACATACATAATATAAATATATTAAATCATAACACGTGAGATTTTACATGAATTTAATGGTAAAAAAAGCTAAACAAAACTTTGTTGTTACAGTTATTTCACACAGTTGGCATTTTGGGATGCAACATCCTGAAAGTTTGTTTCACCACTTTAAAAAATGTTCGATAAGAGCATTTCATCTTTATTAATTTTTTGTTCTATGTTGAATTCTCTATAGGAGCTGCATCTTTGTCGTGTTGGGTACTTGGCTGGCTTGGTGGTGGCTGGCATTGTATTTGAATCTGTGGCTTAGCTTGGATCTGCTCTGCACAGTGATGTTGATTTTGTTGGGATGATGTATTTCCGCTGCCTGTAATAGGGACCTCTAGGGGTTTTGGGTCATTCTTGGCAACATTAGATGTATTTGATGTGATTAAGGTATGGCTCCTTTGAGAGGTATGGCTCCTTTGCACTACCCCAGGTATCACGGGGGATTGTTGTACATTATTGCGTGTATCTGCTTCCCTCTGCACAGATGTTTGTGTTTTGGGAGGGTGGCCAGGAGCCTGTCCCTTACTTCTGGTGTGATACCGCTGACAAGTTTGTGCATGTGTGTGTGTTATATTCATTACATTGTTGTTTCCAATCTGTATTCCATTGGTGTCCCCATAAATATTTATTGTATTAACTGAAATAAAAAGCAGATAAAGGTTTAATTCTACCATCTGTGTATAGAAAGTTATAAGATATCAGCTTTATATTGATTCCTCTGGTGATTAGTCTTCATGTGGTACTTTACATCCAAATAATAAATACAGCCCAGTAATATTAGGGTTATTTGGTAAAGCAACACATTCTTGGGCATCAAGGGTTCAAAGGAAACGTAATTTTTTTTTTTTGCTTATTTAAAACACAGTTTAATCACAGAATTAATCTAGTTCACTTTTATTAACTGATTTAAGAAAAAGTGGTATCTTTGGTCACTGATAATGGTCACTGATCTGTTCCATATGTCTGGGGAAAAAAAATGTATAACCCCTTGTGCAATGCGCTAAAGTAAGCTTCAATAGATAATAAGAAGTATGCCTAAAACAAAACCTCAAGAAAAATATTGTACTTACATGGAAATGAAGGTGTAAAAGAAGGCTGAAAATAAAAGAAGAGAGTTTATCTGCATTTGTTTTTCCTTTCATTTCAACAAGTAGTACATTTCTACAGTTCTTTCTTCAATAACATATTTGGAATAGTATTTGTAGATACATTTCCTGTCCTGTTCTGTAGATATTGAAGGATGAACCTCTTACCATTGGCCTTGTCTGGTTGGGATTGGGTATGCTGTTTTTCACACTCTTTGCAGGTTTGTGCTGGGTTTCCCGTATGTTGCCTGGTCTATTAATCATTGGTACCGCATCTGCAGGAAGTTTTTAAGATAGTTTATATACATATATCTATATATATATATATATATATATATATATATATATACCTTCATGTAAGATGTATGTACATATAAGTATATGTTCTGAAGCACTAGGAAGATGGAATTTGGATTTGGGCACAGGTGCTTTGCAGATTATATTTCTGGTTTAAAATATTCTTATTTGGATTTCCATTTCCAGTTAAACAGATTTGTGTAACCATCAGGTGCACTTGAGGGGGACTGGCAGCATTAGCCCTGGGGGGGCAGGCCAAGTCAGGCGGCTCAGTACTATTGGGCACATATTGTAACAGACTTAACTGTCATTTATCTTATAGCTTGTTTTGATAAATTTTTGTAAGTTTATAATATGCATAGGGTTTACACTGTCCATGTTACAGGGGGAAGGAGTTTGGGGTAGGACTTATGATATGCTGAGTCATACTGGTCACAGCAGTAATGAACAAGAGAACCAGCAAATTAGCAAGAGTTAACAGGGTTCTTCCTCATATATAAGATTGATTAGTTCGTTAAGCAAACCACCTGAAAAGGTCTGTATATTTGTTTAAATCACTATGTATTAATAATAATGCTACAGATAGATAGAGTCATTAATGCATATTATTTGTATTTTGTTCAGCTCTTACGGTGAATTTCTGGAGTTAAAACGGATAGTGTATAATAAAACTTCTTAAAAATCATAAGTAAAGTTTTGGCCATCATTCAGATGGGTCTGCTACACATATGGCAGACAACATGCTTATTGCACACTGCCCGCACACACATTCGCTCGACTGGACTTCATAGCTACTCTACAATTTGCGTGTTTATTGATTAATGGTGTATTATAAGCACAACACAGTACAAATATGATAATATATTCATGTCTAATACTGCTTTGAAGTCACAAAAGTAACAAGATTCCAAAGTACTCTAGGAATTCTGGGCATAGACGTACCGATAAAGGTATGTCATTTTTGGATTCTTTACCCATTTTTACACGGGCTCCCTCTTTTACCTAAGCCTACCACTTTATACATAGCTTGGAGCATAACACAGGGTTGGAACTGCCTGAGCTTAAGAGTCCACTTATCAGGCAAATATCCAGATCCCTTAACTACATATAATCTGAATGAGTGCTTGAGAGCTGCATATGTGACAGGTCCACTTTAACATTTATTCCATAGAACAGGTAGAACTATGTTTTAGTATATATATAAATAATGTGATAAGTGACTAGTAGATGGTAAGCGCCCTATACGCCTTGCTCACGTTGCTGGACTGATGGTTCCTGTGTAATGTTTAAGTTCGCCAGTCTCTTTATTGCTTCTGTCATATCGCAGCTGGTTATCGTTGACGTACTTGGTGTTTCTGAAACCGTTGCTGTGGATGACATCTTAATTAACAAAAGAACAATTGTTAGGAATACTTTGAAATGTCTCAATTAATTTTCTTATCAGAATGGACAGCAGCTGAACACGTATTTGTGGGAGGTGGTACACTGGGAGGCTCAGGAAGTTCCCAATCTTATTATCCTTTTAGGGAATTTTATATCTACACTTTAATTCACGACAGCAGAATATATTCTAAATTCTATATTTCCAAGCTAATGGTGCCTTGGGACAATTTGTGTATCATAAGCATACCTGGTACCTTAAACTCACCATCTTGTCTTGCACTTTCCGCACTGCAATAAGTATATCATTCTTATGAGCCCCAAAGAACTGTTCCCACCGATTACAGCATTCTGCAGAGAAAGAGAACTATAATTCAGCATGACCTACATTCGAATAAAAAAGGTCAGACTTCAGATACCTGTACAAAGCCCTTAATAGTGGACCTCTTAAGGGTCAATCCCATAAGATTACTCCATACAGAACCAGTAAAACAATATACAGAGGGAACAAATTATTACATAGTTAGAAAAAAGACATGCGTCCATCAGTTCAGTCTTTCCCATATCTGTATTTCTTGCTGTTGATCCAAAAGAAAGCAAAAAAAAAACCCAGTTGTGGCTCATTCCAATTTTGCACAAGCTAGGGAAAAAAATTCCTTCTTGACCCCAGAATGGCAGTCAGATCTCTCCTTGGATAAAGAAGCTGTTTCCCCGCAATCTAAAAATGATATCCCTGTTGTTTGAATGTCTGTGCGGAGTCTAATAATACTAGCTCTGCAGGCAGATAATTCCACATCCTTATTGTCCTAACTGTAAAAAACCCTTCCCTTTGCCTTAGACTAAATCTCCTTTCTTCCAGTCTAAATGCATGACCATGTGTCCTATGTATAGTCCTGTTTATGACTTTCATTGCCTATTGCCAGGTCATTTATAAATTTGTTGAACAAAATGTTCTACCCAAGAACAAGAATTTGCATCTAGACCAATTTCTTTCAGTTTGAATACTAACCTATTGAAGATGTAATTATTAATAAAACAGATGATAAGAAAGCACACGCCACAGTGTGTCATCTATCTTTTTGCATATGGACAACTACTCAGATCTGCCTAATAAAGAATGGTCCTGAAAACAGAGCTTTTCTTTGGTGGGAATGAAAGGAAACTAATATGAACAAGAAAACAACTTTAAAAGACCGGCACAACAAAGTTAACAATATTTCCAGGTTTTTTACGTTTTTATGAAACTTACTTTCTTGAGCTAAGTCATACCAATAATAGCTAAGCCACTTTCCACAGCTCCCTGTGTGCCCCCTTACCCTTCTGCACCATGTTGGAAAAGATAGGAGTTTGAGGAGTCACTCATTCTGTGGAATGTGCTTTGAGGGCATTTATGTGTGTCAAGAAGGCAGGGGAGGGCTGGCAGCCTAAAGGCTGGGGGGCAAGTCTAGTCAGACCAAAGCGGCTACGAGCGATATTGAAAGCGGCAGTCACTCCTCTGGCGCCTAATGAAATTAAAGCGGCCGGCGTGGACGCACCGCGCCGCCCAATGGCCTTGCCTCAGCCGCGTTCAATCCCGCTCGCAGCCGCTTAGTTTTGAACTTTGCAGCTGCTTTGAAAGTTCATCTGCCTGTCGTCCGGCCGGCCCACCGGCCCGGATTCAGGGTGGCCTGGGGAGCAATTGTCCACTGGCCCAACCCGCCACTGCAAGTAGGGAGGGAAGTGTGGATGCATAGGTCAGAAAATGTTAGTTAGGTGGTTGTGAGATAGGAGAGTATAAAATAGGGAAATCCTCATCTCCACACTAAAGGATGGCATCTGATGGTAGTAAAGGTACGTGGGAGGCACTATATAGAATCGGCACACAGGACCTATGCCTAGTTTTCCAACTGGCCTGTCCTGTAGGCAACTGGCTTTGACTGTGATACCAGCTAACAGTACTGATGCCAACAGGGGTGGGCTGGGCCGGGGGGCAATTGCCCCCCAGGCCGCCCGAAATATAATCTAAATGGCCGCTGGGTGCTGATGCCGCCGGCGCTACTGTAATAATTTTTTTTTTTTATTTAATATGGCAAGCCGGATCGGCTATTAAATAAATAAATTAATAAATTAATTAAATAAATAAATTAATAAAAAATAGTATTAAAGCAGCGCTGGCCGGCGGCATCAGCACCCAGCAGCCGTGTGCGATGGCCGCCAAGTGATGGGAGCAGCGTGAGGGGTGAAAGCTTCGCCCCCTCGCACTCACCTTTCACCCCTCACGCTGCTCCCATCACTATGCGGCCATCAGATTGTTGGAAATCGAATCTAAACGGCCGCTGGGTGCTGATGCTGCCGGCCGGAGCTACTTTAATACTTTATTTATTTTTAATATGGCAAGCCGATCCGGCATATTAAATAAATTAAAAAAAAAAGGATTAAAGTAGCTCCGGCCGGTGGCATCAGCACCCAGCGGCCGTTTAGATTAGTTTTCCAGCAGTCTGATGGCCGCATACTGATGGGAGCAGCGTGAGGGGTGAAAGGTGAGTGCGAGGGGGCGGAGCCACTTCACTTGACTTGCCCCCCAGGCCTTAGGCTGCCAGCCCTCCCCTGGATGCCAATGAGTCTCTCTCAAGGTCCCCACAATAATACTTAATTGTTAAAGGCATATTTGTAATGGTTCTTCTACTGTAACAACACTTGCTTTTTTACCACGTGTACTCATACTGCTATCATACTTACTGCTGAAAGGAGGTCTTTTGTGTTTGTCATCGTGCCAACATTGTTTAGTAAGCTCTGTTGCTGCACTAAGGCATTTTACAGACTGTTTCTCTTCTTCAGAGCATAATTCTGGCCGGTCTCCCAAAGGTATACGATGACGTATCAGAAAGGATTCGGCATCTACGGAATAAAAGTGAATAACATGTTCACTAATGTGAGTTGCTGTTGATGAGTTGGCAATAGTGCAATCAACTAAGACCCCAGAGGAAAAAAAAAATATAATTACTAAAGAGAAAAAAATTGGTCTTTTATGTCACAAAAAGGGCCCACTGAAATATCTAGTCATTTCAATATGGATTTGTTTGTTGAATGTTAGTCTAAAAGGTATCCGAAACATTGTAGTATTGGAGGGTTTTCCTAGTATTAGGGCAGAGCAGTTCTGACAATCAGCTGTATAGGTTCTGCACATAGTATGTATGGAGCAATTCAAACTCCTCCATTAAAAGCAAATGAATGACCATTCTCGGCCAAGATGGATGTAAGCAGTTAACGAACTTCTCACCTAATCACACCACAAAGTGTGCTATGAGAACAGCCAAACCACCTAAACATTTTAAACTTCTAGTGGAACAGCGCATTTGTCACTTGAGAGGGCCGACTGACTTGCACTGACTTCTCTTTTCCTTGTCTGCACATGTACAGTGTGTTTATTGGTTCTTATATGGTGTCTCCATTTAGCTTAGTCAGATCTAGTGGAAGTTAGAAGAAAGATTTGATGGTTTAAAACAGGGCTCGACAAATCCCAGGCGCCAGGTCGACATGGCAACAGAGAATTTTGCCTAGGTGTTTGTCAGCCTATTACAGCCACAAAAAAATTGACGCGCGGGGTGATCCTGCCCACGGAGTGATCCTGTAGTCTGAAAACGCGGTTGCAGGAAAACCAGCAATCGCGTTTTCAGCTGTCATAGGCAGCTTCAGGGAAGGTGGTTGAGTGTTGATTGGGTCCCCACACTTGTGACCCAACACCCCCAGCTGCCTGATCACGGCATTTTAGGGGTTAATTTCCGTTTTGTACGAGGCTCTGCTGCTGGTGGTCTGCAAAAACGAGCCCCCACAAGCCCTTTGATGATTCCTGTAGGCATGGAAGCCTACAGCAGTCATCAGAGACTCCCCCTGCAATTGCGTCCCAGCTGCCAGAGGCAGCTTCAGGGACACGGGGAGAGGGTTCTTCGGTCTCCACATGAGTGTGGACACCAGCCCCAACACCCCCCTGCTGCCTGATCACTCCATGAAAGTGACAGTGCAGCGTTAACCCCTTCAATGCCACAATTGTGTATGACACATTCGTGGCATTGCAGGGGTTAACATTTGTCCCCAAGCTTGTGGGGACTAAATATCAGTCAATCCTGTGCTCCAATGGAACATCAGCATTGAAAGAGTTTTAAAAAAATAAAAAAAAATAAAAATAATAATAATAATAAAAAAAAAACAGCACTGACTTGAAAGTCCAGGGTGCTTCCAGGTCAAATGCTGTGAGTTTAGTAAGTGGGCGGATGATGATCAGATCACTCCTGACCAACTGTTGGTTTTAAAAAAATCCTCGCTCCTAACTTTTTTAGCTGGCGCCTAGATTCACAACAAATTTGTCAAGCCCTGGTTTAAAATGTCTGGGCAAAAATGTATCCATTTAAGATACTCATACACACTGTGCAACTTGTTGAATGGCTTTAAGGGCAGGGTTTTTTTTACGTTAACACCTTAATGACAAAGCCCGTACCTGTACGGGCTCAAAATGCATTGTTTTCAATAGGTTTTGAGACCGCCCATTGTCCTTAAGGGGTTAAAATACTACAGGCCCATGTCCAAATAACAGGCCCATTGGCACCCTTCTTTCCTGAAATAATTTCCGACTTATTCCTAGTTTTTCATAGTTGTAGGTTATTGTAGTGCCGAGGGGGAGGCGAGGGGCCCACAAATCCCTTAATTTAGAACTAGTGACAGCACTGCAAGAAACAAATTTCAGGGCATTTGACGCATTTTATTAGAGCTGCTGTTCCACCTACCCTATTGTACAAGTAAATATATCATTAGAAATGTCATAACTGGTACTTAACAAATTCTTTCTAGAAATGTATCATAAAGGTTTGCCCCATTTATTGATACACATTAGAGAGAACACGTTAACGGTTATTAAAAATACTACAGTGAAACTTCCCCTTTAAGAGAAAAACTCTAGTAAGCTGTATGGGATAAGACAGCAAAAATGTTAAAAAATATAAATTATATGGTAAAAAAAAATCATCAATTAACAGAAATGGGAGAATAAATGAAAGAAAGTGCATTGCAGAAAGACATGTCATAATTAATGCCATTGAAGATGAATCAGAACCCGTGTTGGAGCTATTCAAAGGCAGAGTGATTGCAAGTTCTCATCATTCTTATGTGATTGCATTCATCTGGCTATAAATAACTCTCAAAGAAAGAAATGTTGGAAAAAGCAGACTTTGGTCTTATTTGAATGAACTGGGCACCTAGACAGATACTCAGATAGAAACTTTGAGCACCATAAGAAAGCTATAAACAAAGTGCAATTAAGTTTGAGTTACTGAATCCCATTCAAATACGGTTCTCATCACTGCAAGAAATAGCACAAGTGATGACAGATTCACGCAGACTGATTTGAGTCAAATAGATAGGATATCACCAAGGAAACCTGGTAGTTGTTTATAAATTCGTCTTCATCAATTCTCAGGGTATAAGATTAAAACAAGCTTACGTGTCAAAAGGAATCCTCTACCTAGAAACCTCACTTCTACAAGTGTAGATTTGTTCATACAGTAAGTAAACTTGTGTACCATATATTATGCTCATATTATATAAGGCATACATGTATGAGAGAGATGCATATCATTTGATGTTGTTTATAATGTGATTATGTAATGTAATTATTTTAGATTTACCTGTTTAGTTAGGTAAACATTCCAGTTCACATATTGATCGTGATATCAAGATCGTGAAAACAACGCTTCATACAGCGTGGCTTGTTCTCCAAAATGTCTCCACATTAATCAGATACTGAGTGTCATTTTGATCAGCTAAAATAAACTTGTCACATAAATAAATATTTATATATTTATATATAATATATTTATACCTGTATACTCTCCAGGTATAACCTAGAGCCTCTGGGTGAAGTGCTGCCACACTTTCGGGTTTCTGAAGGGGCAAGCCCTGCCCCCCATTTGTCTAGCCTCACCTCCATGGCCAGCTACCCCCCTTGTGAAGCCTCTCCTCCAGAATGAGGAAACCCCCAGGTAGCCTACCTTGGGAAGTTTAAAGGTATGTGTATATTGTGCCAAAATTTGAAATGTGAACATACCGTATGAAAATTTGAATTTCAGATGTGTGCCAGCACCTGATTTCATATCTTGGTGCTCCGTCACAGAGAAACAAGCGGTGCGGGGGAAACGACCTCTACTGTATGAATGGGCCATTTACAAGGGAGATTCCAAGCAGCCTGTCAAGCAGCTGTGCACTGGAGACCCCAATCCTCAAGCACTGTGCCCCTCAGTATTGTGGCACAGGACTGGTGTCAACCCATACTTCTACGTTCTATTTTCTGTTTTATGAACCCATTTAAAAGAAGTTTACAAAGAAATGTAAGTGCAAATATTGCAAAAATAATGTGAAAACTTCTTTTTTTGTCACATTTATTTTTGGTAATAGGTGCACTTTTAATCTTTTATGCGCAGATTTAATGATTATCACTTATGTCACTGATAAACAGTCCATCAGAACATAATTTGCAGTTACCTTCTAGCAGGGAATTTTTACTGTTATATTACCTACCTGGATAAGGTTCATTTCCAGTTAGTACCACAGAGGTCAAGATAGCAAAGCTGAAATACAACGGACAAATACATATGAAAAAGTACCACAATAGCATTCACACAAGTTTACTAAGGACATGGTTTGCCACATCTTAATACTAAGTAAGGATCTACTAACTGCGTAAGGGTGGTGGTGATTCATACGTTGACGTTTACATTTGCTGCAAATGCATTAAAAGATTATTTATGACATTGGCTTCAAACCTTAGAGATAAAGAAGGAACCTCATTGACCTGAAAGCTTGCTTTAGATACTAAGTTTTCTGTTAGCTATTGAACATATACTTTTTGCTTCACTTTTGTGATTTCTTTATTACAAAACTACGTAGACTACTGTCTATTCTCCTGGCTAACATAGTACCATTCTTTCTCTCTGTAACCTATGCATTTGCTATTAACTTGCTAAGCCCATTCAATGGACAGACCAAGAATTATTGTTTATTGTTCCAAACTTCCTGTAACATTTTTTTTTTATTTCTGTTAATTTTACCAATAACTTAAAGTACACATTGCATTTAATAAGTGGAAATATGTATCCCAATTCACCCATCATAATTGCAAGCAAAATAAAAAGAGGGCTACCTGTAAACATCGGTTGACTTGTCTGGCACATAACCATCCTGAAATGCCTCGGGGGGCATGTATTCTAGGGTCCCACCTACACACTCAGAGTCCGTGTCACAGTTGGGGGAATTGTGAGTAAATTTGGATAGCCCAAAGTCTGAAACCTGAAAAAACAATAGTACATCGGTAGGTAGCGAAACTTACACTTTTCTTCTCAGGTGTAGTGTTACAGTAATATGGGCAAAAAAAGAGCAAAGTCCACTTACATATGCCATGTTTGAATTAAATGTCTTGCACCCCATACAAATAGCTTTAACCCTTTGTGTGTTCGATACATTTCCCCTGGGAGTCTAGGCCAGTTTTCCTAGTTTTGCTATAGTTACTATTGACAACTGTATAAACAGCTTCAACCCCAAGTTTAAGCTATTCATAGATGCCTAGTTTAAAGCAAAATGTGCATCAAATTTTATAATGATACAAATGCAAAAAAAAAATTTTCATCTGTAAAGTAATAAAAAAAACAGTGCCACCATGTATGATATATGTGGTTAGCACTTTGGGTCGACTTTGCCAACAACATATCCCATGTTTTCTTTTCCTCTCTTCAACACAACCTAAATTTCTGCAATATTTCATCAACTTTTTATGTTCTGAGATTTTGTACTTTAATGAAAACCTAAAATGACTATACGATCAGTGTATACATTTTGTATTATTTTGTTTGCATAGCAAAACTACTCAATATAAACTACAAAATTACAACATTTGCTGAATAAATGCATTTGGCTCAACCTACATTGGTTCTTTTCTGATGGTGGCTACAGTGTGACAGTCTTTCCAACACATACAGGATTTACTGTTAAAGGGACGGTTTAATGATTTATCTCACAAGAAATGTAATCCAGAGCAGTTCCATTTGTCAGTACATCACATAGAATGAATGCGGATTTGATGCATGTGGCCCTGTGTCTCACCTTTATATGCAGATCTGTGTTCAAGAGGACATTTTTGGTTTTGAGGTCCAAGTGTAAGAGAGGTGTGGAGAGAGAGTGCAGCCAGTTCATGCCCAATGCTACCTCATGAAGGATGCGGAATTTTAGTGCCCAAGGGATGGGATAATAATAACTTATCAAGTGGTAGAGGCTGTCCCTCTCCATGTACTCCATAACAATACCATGCTTCTCTTTCAAAGGGTCCTCCAAAATCCCAAACAAACGGGTAACATGCTGGCTAGCGGAAGCAGCATACATCTTTTGTGCTTCAGAAATAAGATCCTGCAGATCATGGGGCACACTTCTGAAAGAATGAACAGTTCACTATATAACAGTGGAATTACGGATAATGATTTCATGGAGAGTATTGTCAATTTTTGTTGTCTGTCAACTCTACATATACTATATACAACAAACAGAGAACGGTAGAAGGTTAACTCATGTACAATATTTATCGTAGAGAGAAAAAGAAGGAGTAATACTACTAAACAGAAGAATGATATGGAACATGGAATATTAAATTGAAACTATATGACTATAGGTGAAATTATTAAATCATAATTTCAAGGGTATCTGTTACCTTCTAAAATCCTGTATTTTGAGGCCCAATATAATGAGCCAGTTGTATGCTTTATGAGGTTTCCATGGATATAGCTCCCCACAAAGTTATCTCACTTTTGTGTTGTTGAATATTATAGGTTCTGTCAACTTTTAAGAGGGTGAGAAGTATGAAGGAGAGTTACTAAAGAACAGTCTAAATGGGCAGTGTATACCGCTAGCTATACAAAATATTTGGCTATTGAGACAAAATAAATGGTGCAAAATCTTCTTAACACTAGCTAACAGAGGATATTCCCAATACATAGTCTGTCTTCATCAAGGGACAGGATTACACCAGTAAATATTTTACTGAAAAATACATTATAGATACATTGTAATACAGTAATAAAGGTGCTTTAAAAATCCTGCAAGTTTTAGCAGCTGCCTGATGTAAGCACAATGAAGAATATTTAACCTTTTCTTTCTCTGCCTGCCTTCTCGCATATTCTACAGGATTTTTCTTGTCCATTATTTTGGAGGTCTCATTTCTTCTCTCTAGCTATTATTAATATTTTTCTGCTGTTGCATGTAGAATTTGAGATCAGCGACACTAAGAAATTCTGATGGTGTTTTCTGTGTACCCTAAGGATGTGAAACTGAACCACGAATGCCACAAACTGACAAAGAATTGTGTATATATCTCCTTTAAATGCAATTTAATTGTGTCCAGCCTTGTTTGAGTTGACTGTCCTCAAGATGGGCAATACAAAGACCTGGTATATTGATATATTAAGAACTAAACATCAACATCCCAATCTAGATTAAGTGGTGCTGCTCCATTTATTGAACTCTCTAGCATATTCAGTAAACATTAACAGATCTGTCATTTTATTCTTTAATCTGAAGGTTTATCACATAGAAAACACAATCACATGTTTGAGAAGCTGTCTCAGTGCCTGAGAATTAATTCTTAAGAAGAAGAAGACAACACTTGACATTCAATAGTGCTACAGTGCCGGATTTTCAATTCTGCAATTTAGGAGGAACAATATCTTAAATCCATTAAAACTGGATCTGTATGTAATCCATAACCTACTGAAGATAATTAGCAACATTTTCTGTAGCATTGCATGGCTATGTTGTCCCATACAATTCCATTTATATATTCTAATTAAAATTATCTTTGAGATATATATTTGTAGGTGTACCAAATCTTTTAAAATACCATTTAAATAGAAAAATACAAACATATCCCTTTAATATATATGCGGAAAAAGCATAATGATTAATCTACCTTGATATAGAACAATATATGCAATTAGAAGATTTACAAAAAAAAAATACAAAATTAGAAATGAATAAAAGCAAGGATAGAAATGTATTCATAGGAAAGGAAAAAGGTAGACGGTGCTAGACACAGCGTTTCCATAATAATGAACACTGACTGGATGGCATATACAGAGGTTTAAAGTCAGGCTTACCTATTTAGTGTCTTCACAGCTACATCTAAATTCCATTCAATGTGCCTCGCTTTGTATATAGAGCCAAAAGTTCCACTACCCAGATGCGTCCAGCCTAACAATGAGTCGCAGGACACATGATCCAGTTTCTTCATTACTTAACTCAGAACTAGCCCTTTACACCTGGGCAAAGAATAATAAAGGAAAATAAAAAAACAACACCTTGTAGTGGGCAAAAAGTTTTTATTGAACTTGGTCTGGTCTCCTCTTCACAGCCTGCAAACAGTCTCTGCCTGCTGCAAACACAAGGTAGTTTTACTTCAAACATGTATTGCAGCTATTAGTTAATACCTCAGCTCCCATTACTCTCAGCCAGTCAGGTATGTTAAGAATCATTGGATATTGAGTCCCACTGGAGCATTAAAGGTTAGGTTTTTATAATTAAGGATTGGCAGCTGCTGTGGAAGGAACATGTCATGATTCTGCTGTGGATTTGGTTTGGGGGGTTACAATAAGTCTGTAGTACAAACACCAACTGTTATTGACTGCATCTACAATAATATTCAGCATCCGTTCTGCTGGCTGAACTTCTGGGAATTGTAGTTTAAGTAGAGGTTGTGGTGCCCTACACTACATGTTAATTGCAGCTCCAGCCATTACCTTACATTACATTTATAGCGCCTGCAGATTCCATAGTGCTGTTACAACAGGATCAGTAAAATAATTTACAATCACACACAACAACAAACTGGTACAGGGCTGGCACTTCCTATAGGCAAGGTAGGCGCCGGCCTAGAGAGCAGATCTACTTTTATTGAGTATCAGTTGGTATCTGCATAGATGGTATCTGCGTAGATCAGCTGGAGGAGCAGGACAGGTTGGGGAGATCATGGATCTCCCTCTAACTGGTACTCAATAAAAGGAGCGCAGGGTCACCTCTATCTGACTGCTTCCTTGCGATCATTCTGGCACTCAGCTGACATTGGGGAATCACTACTCCCCGGTACCCAGTGGGGGTAGTGCAGCAGTTTGCAGGGTGAACTGCATCAGAGACCGGCTGAGTCTTTCTGGGGTAAGTGAGCTGTGTTTATAGGTATTTTAGTGTGTATGTGTTTGTATGTTAGCGTGTGTCTGCCTGGGTATGTATGTTGGTGACTGCCTGTATATATTAGGCAGTAGCGTACATACCCAGGCACATACTATCTGAGTATGTAAGTGTCTTGTTATGCCCGGGTATGTTAGTATCTGTCTAGGTCTGTATGCCAGTGTCTATCTGGATATATTATGATGTGTCTGCATCAGTGTTTTAGTGTGTGTCTGGGCATGTATGCTAGTCTCTGTCTGGGTATGGATGTGTGTCTGGGTATGTTAGTGTGTGAATGTCAGGACCCGGGCCAGCAGGTCGGGTAGGAGCCCAGTTGCAGGGGATACCATGGGCTCTAGCTGTACCCCTTGATGCATCATAACTGGTAGCTAGGTACAGACAGGCACACGACAGACAGAAAAGCAGGAATGCGAAGAATAAAGGGTAACTGTAGCAAGGACAGGGGAACTGTATCAAGGACAGGGGAACTCAGAATGGCAGGGCACACAGCTTGGAAGCCCTCAGGCAGGGTGCACAGCTTGGAAACGGCTGGACAGGTAGGTAAGTCTGGTACACAAATCTGGATTGTGAATGTAGCCAAGGTCATACACAGAAGATCAGAATGAAGTAAACAATGCAAAGGTCCAGCCTGAAGGGCAGAGCAGGTATAAAAGGGCAGGGCTAAACTCAAGTAAAGGGGCTCAGCTGTCCCAAGTAATTAGTAATTGGAATGGTGGCCACTAGTGGCTGCTGGTAGACATGACAATGAATAATCACATAGTCCAGGCTGGTAGGGTGGAACCCTGACAGTGAACATGATTCTGTCTGGGTATGCTAGTGTCTGGGGATGTATGTGTGTGGTATGTTAGCATTTGTATCTGGGAATGCTAAGTGAAAGTGTGTGTATGTTAATATGTAAACATGTGGATTTGGGTATGTTAGAGTGTGTCTGTAAGTTAGTGGCGTGTGCTCCTGGGCTATGGCGTGACAATTGCCTTATTGAATAAAATCAGTTACCGTATTGGCTCGGATATAGGCCGCCCCCGTATATAGGCCGCACCCTAAAAGTTTGGTGCTTTTTTAAAGAAAAAGTTTTTTTCTTTAAAAAAGCACCAAAAAAACATGCTGCCACTCTGCCCCCCCCCGAGATATGCTGTCACTGTCCTCCCTCCCCGAGATATGCTACCACTGTCCGTCCCCCCCCGAGATATGCTGCCACTGTCCCCCCCCCGAGATATGCTGTCACTGTCCTCCCTCCCCGAGATATGCTACCACTGTCCCCCCCCCGAGATATGCTGCCACTGTCCTCCTCCCTCCCCGAGATATGCTGCCACTGTCCTCCTCTGCCCCCCGACTTACCGGAGCTGACTCCCGGGTGTCTTGCGAGGCCGGCGGGGGACATCTACGCAATACGCGTATACAACTTCCGGTGCCGGATGTGCCGGCACCGGAAGTTGTATACGCGTATTGCGTAGACCCCGAATATAGGCCGCACCCCCACTTTAAAGACTTAAAGTGGGGGAAAAAAGTGCGGCCTATATCCGAGCCAATACGGTATATTTTTATTGCAAAAATAACATAGAAACATGAGTGTCCCATGTTTTCTAGCACCAAATGACCATACCATGGATGCTGGAACTCCGAGCTCTTCCCCCGGCTCCATGTGTAAAGTCTGCAATCAGGGAGCAATGCTAGCCATGCAATGGGTTGGAAAAGCCGAGTTATACTTAGGGAGGTTGGGAGGTTTGGAACAAAAAGGGTAAAATGGGCAATACTTTATAAATATACCTAATGAATACTGCAGGCCAGATCTGTAAAAAGTGTTTACGAATCCAGTTATGATAAGGTGAGACACCTATTGTGCAGGTGAGACTAAGCCCTATATGACATCACCAATGTCACCTTTGTGCTACACAGGTGATGGATTACACAGAATACTTCCTGCTGGTGGATAATGCTGGAATACTTCCTGTTTGTGCATACTTTTAGCTGAAAATACATAATTCACAATTTTCTCCTTATGAATTAATGTCAGCGTTGTCTAATTATATAGATTGCGTTAGAGCGCCATTATCAACAGAAAGATCATAGCTCAATGTACCAAACACTGTCTGATATGTAAACTAACTCTAGAACTTAAGAAGAAGACAGATCCCTATCCCTGTAATGCTGGACTGCAATTCACATAATTCTTAGTGACCTAGATATTAGAATACAACTCCATAGATTCAAGATCAGGAAATGAGATGTTTCAGGCAGAGACATTTGTCAAAGAAAGATTGAATTTGTTGGCAGATAAGAGCCATTTGACCCATCTAGTCTGCCCAATTTCCTGATGTAAAAGACTCAGACCTCATTCAGTTCTCGTCTTTTAGGTTTTTTCAGGATAGCTTTATGCCCATCCCATGCATGTTTAGATTTCCTCAATGTATTAGCATCTACCACGTCAGCTTGGAGGCACTTCGATTTATCTGCGACCCTCTCAGTAAAGTAAAACTTCCTTATATTACATCTAAGCCTCTGACCCTCTAGTTTTATATTATGAATATTGTTGACATTACCTAGAAGTCAGTAACTCGTTTAACCCGGTGATTCTGTGTTGTGTACAGGCCTCTGTACACCTCGCTGTGGCAGGAAGAACGAAAAGGAACAGCCTTTTTACTTACCCCTCCTCTTTTTAACTTTTTACAGCTGTTTTTTTTCTCAAAAGTTTTCCCCGCTGTATTGTTCAGCTGTTTCACTTACACTAAGCTACACTTCCTTGTTGAAATTAGAATGCCACCTAGTGTGAGTGTTAATGTTTTCTTTTTTTTAATGTCACCTTTCGTTTGCAAATGTTTTTTCAGACATAAAAATGTAGCTAGTATGCTTTGATAATGCCAAAAACATTTTGGATGCTTGCATTCTGTTATGTATTTATACTTACACTTAATGATTTTGTTCTAAAGTTTTTTTTTTAAAGTATTATATGCAACAACAAAAAATTTCTTTGGCAACTATAATAATGATATTGTTAAGCTTGAGTTCGGGGATGGAGTCCAGGATGCAGAGTATAGGGTATTACATTCCTGTGACAAGGTATTAAAAGGAAAATCCAAAAGCAAGGTTAATAATTAGTCCAGAAGTCCAAGGTAGGTTGCAGGACAAAAAAATATACAAATCTTCACCAGGACTGAAGTATAGGAGCTTCAGAACAACTGAGCAAAGAGTCTTGGTTCAGGCAGGCTTATATACTGAAGAGGGAGCAATAAGACTGTAAACCAAATAAAAAAACAAATTATGCTCAGAACCCAATACCAGTTCCAATAGAACAGATGAGATTTGGACACCATAGGGATTTAGAATGCTTCAGCAATTGCCAAGTCTAGGAAACACCTGCTTGCTCCAGAATCAATTATGGCTTGTAGAGTGATGGAACCATTAGTCCACTGCAGAGGGATAAGAACAGTGAGTAAAGGATAAGGACCATAACTGGAAGGATGGACCGTCAGAACCAGATCGTTTGTCTTAACCAACAAATGTTTTGAGTTTAGACCGACAATCCTTAAGCATATATCCAGGTTCTCGGCAGTAAAGACAGAGGTTGTTTTTCCTCCTACGTGACTGTTCTGCTGCAGAGAGTGGGCCCCGTACTATGCCAACTTTCACGGGTTCCTCAGAAGGTTTGGGAGTAAAAACTAGAACAGGACTAAGAGGTGATGGGGTTCTCCTTCTAAATTAACTGGAGACTGGTGTTTAGTCTTGTCGTTGTTCTCTAAAATGTCTTATCTATACAGAGGACCAGGGTAAAAAGTTCTTCCAAAACAGGGTGCAAACCTACTTTTGCCAAGTTGTCAGATCTGCTTTATTACAGACGGTGCTGACATCTCTGGAAACAACAAATAAAGATAAAAGTTCACTGAGGGTCTATCCAGAACCTGGTGATTATCTAAAAATAATAATAAAAAAAAGTAGGTGCCAAACACCTCATACACTTCCCACTAGAAATCTAATTTAATTTTTTTTTACAAAGCAAGTGTGCAAACAGTCTATTTCAGAGTTTTACTGATTGCTTTTTGTATGATCAATTTTTCTTGTTAATGAGACGATTTCTACCTATAACTGTGAGCGACGTACTGAGCCATATTTCTCATTGTGGTTTGACTGACATATTCATTTACCCTTCCTTCACATGAACGGGCTTGGCTTCTAAGTGACCCAATCTGTTTAGAAGAATTATATTCCTACAAGTACGTCACCAGTACAGTAATCTATGAACGTAACAATCTTTTTCTCTAGACCTTATTTTAAATCCTACATAAGGGATAAGGAATGAGTGAATGGTTACCTATCATTGGAAAGATTGCAAAAATAGCAATCTGGGCTAACTCTACCTGTGTTTGTCTTTTCACTGAAACAGGCTTATAACAGCCTTATAAAAAGCTAGTACAAACCAGTACCGCTTTCCTGTTTCCATGCTGTGTGCCAGACAACAGAGTGCTCCTGATTAAGGCAAGAGCCCACTGTCTAGTTGTAAATTCAAGATTTTATTGTGCGCTTACTACACTATGAACTATTTTCTGCATTTTCTCCTATATGACGGTTGTCTAAAAAAACCCGAAGATTCTGCATTGAAACGTAACAAGAGATCTTTTGAAAGGGAAAGTGCCCCCAATCACTATTGTGTGAGCAGTACTTGGGTGATGGTTTCCTATTGTTCATGACTTTGGGCTTCCTGTATTAAAATCAAAATCAAAGTTAGCGATTTATTATACAGAATAAGTACCACCTGTCTTTTGTCTGTTCAATAATTTCATTTTTCTGTGTTTCACCATTTTCAGTTCTCTGAAACACTTGGCTCTTCATGTGCACATGTTTTTTTTAGCAGTTTGCCACCACAGTAATCAGTGTCGCCATTTACTAATGAGTGTCTGTTTTGTTATCTATAGAAGTTTCCTCTAAAGATAAGCACTATTCAATCTTATAAATAATCAGTGGGACTGTTTTGTAATCAACACTGATTTGTAATGAATGATCATAATTTATCATCGAGACTAGGAATGACAATTCATTGAAATTTTAGAGAACCTTTTTTTAATTTGCCAGTCTCAAAATGATTAATCTATAAATATCTATACAAATCAGTACTAGGGACTTGCAGGAGTTTTTATCTTCATAGTTCCTTGCGCTCATAAACTAAGCTGACCAATAGCCTTGGGGAACAGATTCCCACCTTACCCAAGGACTGCAGTAGTATACTGTCAGATACATACGTTTTTCCTACCCAGATATTATCCAAACTGTCGTCCAATCAGAATGAGGACTAATGAAACAGTGCAAAATGTGAGCTTTAAACATTGTTTTTTTTTATTATTTTGATTGCAAAATACAAACATACAAATTGCCAATGGGCATATATAAAAATATTAAAAATACATATATAAATATATAAATCATTTCTCGTCAAGAGACGTCGGGCACTCCTTTATACTTTAGTGCTCAATTGGATGAAATGGGTACACTTGTGAATTCTTGCTGTTTCACTAAAACTTTGGTTAAGTGAGCGCACTGAAGGATTTCTGCTATAGTAGTGTTTCTTAACCCGTTTTCCAATAAGTATCCTAAATATTAAAATCTTCATTAAGTAACCCTTATTATAATTGTCTTTGTATCAAATATCGCTAAATAACTCATAGGTAGCCCAGATCAAGAAACACTGCACACTAGTGGAGGTAACAGAACCTTCCACGGATACATGTTAAGAACATGACAGAAATGCATTGTAAACTTCAACCTCCACTATAGAGGACCCACGCCACTTTCAGAACTCAACTGGAGTGCTGTTTCATGGCAAAGAAATCAATAGTCACTATGTCCCTTTTGTATTTTTATTGTTTATTATTGGGTTAATCCAAAGGGGGTGAAATGGTGATTTTTGTATGAGTAGGAAATGGCTACAAGAGGGGGGAAGATACTGTAGGTTTTAAGATGATTTACAAGACAGAATAGCCAACCTTGTAGCTATTGTTACTATTAAAACAAAAATGTTCAGCACGTTCCTCTCAGCGTGGATCACTGATTTGTCCAATTTTAACACAGAACATCCCTTTAACACTGGTAGGATATTCAGTCAAACTCAGTCCCCAGTCCATGCTATAAATCTTGCTTTAATTTTCCTCCTGTTCATCTGGAAATCTGCTAAGGTCTTGACCGATGAATTCACTTACTGTGAGACAACAAACGCAAAGAAACATAAGATTAATAGTGACCATCAAACCTGGGAAAATATTGTTAAGCTTTATCAGTCAGTAAAATTGTTTACTAGTCAGGAAAGAAAAAGGTTTAATTTGGGCTTCATTTTCTTAATTTGTCATAAGGTGAGTGGCCTAATGGAAATTTCCTGGTCCCAATTCCTTGCACTGCTTGCTGTACTAAAAAGGTATGCAATGGAAAAGCCGTTCCTTTAAATCCTAGTCCTACACTTTTCTATAGCAAATCTTCTCCTAGCACCCACATTTTTATTGCTGAACCCAAATGAAGCCCTGGGAGAGTGTTCATGCGCTTTCCTGGTGCATGAGCATGTGTGCAGAATACCATGGATATGCAGTTCCTAGTATAAGGCGATATCTGCTGGCTAAATATATAAACCGTGTCTCTGACTAGTGGTATTAAATGGAAATTCTATTTTAGGACCATTCAATCTAGACTCAAAACAGTCCTGTTCATGACCTTTTGTTCATTGTATGTGTACTTATTGTAAGGTATCTATGTTATGCTCCCCTCTTCTCTAAAATGATATAACAGTGTTTTGGAGTATCCCTTTCACTCCAATAATTTACCTTCTTCTAGTGTAATCCCCTGGATTGGAATGGGATGGAAAGGGCTTTCAAAATGTTGTCCGCCATCCTTCACCGCATCCTGTCCCTCATTGTCAGCAGACTTGGAGTATTCCACTCTGGAGGATCTGTAACAGGCATCGTCCTCATTCTGATTTGATGACAGACCATGGGTGACATCTGGAGGCCCATCTATACTTTGATTTGGAGCAGTAGAGAAACATGGGGATGATGGTGAGGAAAAGGGAGAAGGGGTGGATGAGGGGCACAGGGAATTAAGGGTAGCAGAACTACAGGAAGACAAGTTTTGGTAGGAAGGCAATGTTTGGGCTACTCCATCTTCTTTTGAGTGGGACAAAGTGGTAGAAGCAGAGAATATTGGTTGCGCAACTATTCCGGTTTCTGTTTTTGAGCTTAAGTGGTGTGTGGAGTGCTCCATTCTGATCACTTCTGGAGAGGTTGCAGTATGCTCTGGTTGAGGTTTTTCTAACCTCTCACCATTACTTAGGGTAGTGTAGGATGGGGGAGCACAGGATGAGAATGGCTGATACCCTTGTGTAAATTGATGTGCACTCACATCTAACTCTAAATTTGTCAGCATTGGGGAAGGTTGGTAGCTCTGGTGAGATCCTACACCTCTTTCGTCCAGCTTGCTGGGTAATGTTAGGTGCGGAAGTAATGGACCCCCAAATGGAGATGGTGGCGCAGAATGGGATGAACATGGTTGTGGGGACCAAGGAACAGGGCTAGGAGGCAGCTGAGGGTTTGTGTTTGATTGGAAGGGTAAAGCCAGTGACACCTCACTTTCATTCTCAGTGTAAGATGGTGGACATTTCAACTCAGGAGGCAATGCTGGACTAAAGTAGCACCCCAAGAAAGAATTGCTGCCCACGCTGCAGTCAGGACCACTCGGATATCCGCGTTCAGAGTGTGATGTCGTGTAATAAGGAGACACCTCCATGGGGGTGTCACACAAGCTGGATGGTAATGGGGGCACATAGGATGTGCTTAGCTCCATCTGGCCCACATCTAATGGAATATGGCATGCAGGAGGGAGAGGAACAGATGAGAACCTCTGCAAACCCAGGTCCTGGATAGGCTCCTCCTTAAATATAACTGGAGGAAAAGGAGTAAAAAAGGGAATAATGAATAAAAGGACATATGTGGGGAGCACAGTCTCATATTTTTCTTACTTAATCTTTAGTCATCAACCCTGTATGCACATCATGCTCTATCAATAAGTGGCTTATTAGCATGATAAAATTGGTAGCATGACAGTAGGTAATCAGGACTTACTGGGCAGGTAACGAAAGCTTTGCATTGGACTTCTTTTTCTGCGTCCATTGGATATGTAGAAATAGACCTGCAGGGGTCGTGTTATCTCCTTATTACAGTATTCAGGTACTTGCACGGACAACATTGACTGCGGAGACAATAATACAAAAAAATATTGTTGTTTATTTACTGGCACATTTATCACAATATTAAGTTGTGTTTGGTGCATATGTATCTACATATTCAGTTGTGTTTGTGTACGCACCTTTCTTTTATTTAATAAATATATTGGAAATGTAACCTTGAATGGGTCATAACTAAGGGGTCAAGGTGCAAATATATTTTATTTATACATGTTCCAGAGGTCAGCATTTTCATTTCAGTGTACTTTGATTTAAGACCAGTAATGTCAAAAGCTATATACAGGTAGTAAAAATGATTGCCTTGTTTTTTTTCCATTAGATGGCAGCAAAGAGTAGCAATTGACCATAGGAGCAATAATATATAGGTAATTATCGTATATGCCTCTCATTGAAATTTGCCTTTCTCTTTCAATCTTTCCTTCTCTTCACCTCTCTTACTTTCACTCCGCACTCTGTTACTTCACTCTTTTTTCCCTATCGCTCTCTGTCTCTCATTCACTCGCTTTTCTTTCTTCTCTTCCCCCGCTTTCTTTCTTCTCTCTCTTCTTATAGCTGCTTCATTTTTCTCTCTCAATCTTTTTTTTTTATTCTTTCTCCTTCCAGACACAACACTGTCCAGCAGCCCTTCATCTGCCACAATACTATTGGTAGCCCCTCTCCACCCTTCACACAACAGTATACAGCAATCCCAACTTGCTCCTGCACACAACCATCATATGGTAGCCCCTTTACTCTTTGCATACAACATGATACCCCGCAAACGGCACTATGTGCTTTCCTTTAAGCCCCACCAGCATGATTTCCACACTCGTGAGACATGCTAACACTTCTTGCTTGTATGTGTATCTATGGCTATATTAGAAAAGGAGATCCCTGGCTTGTAGATCTAACAGTCTAATTGGAATCCAGTTTTTGCCCTTAGTGAATGATTTACTAATATGCACCAACAGATAAAATATTATTTTCCTTTACCGTAATCCCAGCCCTCTATAATGTGTTCTACAGTCAGGTCCTCTACCTGAGCCTTGTAAGCAAAAATAATTATTTGATCTACTGAAGCTTGTATAAATTCTCACTCTAATATATGTCATGCCAATAGGTCAGATAAAATAGTTGCCTCATACATAAAGGACTGTGGTTTATGGTAAGTCAAAATTGAGATGTTGTTTACCTCATTGCTTTTTAGTCTGTTGACTTTTGCTTCTTCCTCCCATTGCAGTTTCCCATCTATTATTAGAAAAACAAAATAGGCATTTTATTTATAAGCACAGTAAGTACCAGAATTCGGTTTCTACACATTGTTCAAAATGAAGAAACATAGAAAGTGGCGGCAGATAAGAACCATTCAGCCCATCTAGACTGCCCAACCTCAGAATACTTTCCTTAGTCCCTGGCCTTATCTTATATCTGGCTTAGATTTATGCCTATCCCAGGCTTGCCTGAACTCCTTCACTTTATATACCTCTGCCACTTCTGGTGGGAGGCTATTCCATGCAGTGAAGTAATATTTCCTGATACTACTTTTAAAACTTTGCCCCTCTAGCTTAAGACCATGTCCTCTTGTTGTGGTAGTATTTCTTCTTTTTGATAAACTCTCTTCCTTTATCATGTTCATTCCCTTAAGGTATTTAAATGTTTTTATCATATCCCCCCCGTCACATCCTTCTTCCAGGCTATATATGTTACAATCCCTTAACCTTTCCTTGCAATCCATGAACCATTTTAGTAGCCCTTCCTTGAACTTTCTCCAAAGTATTTATGGACTTCTGGAGATACGGTGTCCAGTACTGTACACAATACTCCAAGTGAGGTCTCACCAATGATCTGTACAACGGCATGAGCACTTCCCTCTTTCTACTCCTAATACTTCTCCCTATACAAGCAAGCATTATGCTAGCATTACCTGCTGCTCTGTTGAATTGTCTACCTACCCTTAACTGCTCTGAAATAATTACCCCTAAGTCTTCACACGTTGAGGTTAGGACTGTATCAAATGGTCTATAGTTTATGCCCCGGGTGCATTGTCTCGGACTTATCTACATTAAACATCAGTTGCCACAGCTCTGACCATTTTTCTAGTTTAAATCATTTGCCAATTGACTTATCATTTCAGGAACATCAACCCCTTTTACAAATCTTCAGCGAAAAGACGGTAATATCACTAATTAAAATATATGGGTCCAAGTACAGATCCCTGAGGTACCCCACTGGTAATAAGACCTTGCTCCGAATATACCCCAATGACTACAGCCCTCTGTTGTCTGTCACTCAGCCACTGCATGATCCATCTGACAATATTGGGATCTAAACTAAAAGATTGCAGTTTATTGATAAGTCTTCTATGTGGGACCGTGTCATAAGCCCTACTGTAGATTGCCTCCCATTCTACATATTAACTGTTGGGACCCAGCAAGAGCAACAGGAATTTACTGCAAAAGTTACAGTAAACTATATATATATATAAAGATCATTCTGGAGATTTAAATGGGGGCTCACGGGTTTACTATGTGAAATGGCACTATAATTCCCCATTGAAATTGTTTTTAGACTGTACATATGTCTGGTAATATCATTTATTTAAAAAAAAAAAATACTAGAATACAGCTGCGTCATTGGTCAACTTCAAATGTTTGTCTTGTATAATATATCCCTCACCTCATTTTAGATCTTTTTTTTCTGTAAGTCCTGTTTACTATTTGTACAGCTCTGCCAAATATGATGGCGCTAGTCAGATCAATAAATAACGATAACAGAAGCACTTGTTACAAACTTACACAAAAGTGTTAACTAGAACTACTGGTTTTGTCTACGTTTGCACTGCGTTGTCCACCCTGAACCATGGCTTTTGTCTTTGCCATGACAAACAAGAAATTGTTTTATTAAACTTTGCAGGCTGGCTACAGTTACCTTAGTTAGAAATTATCATTGATTTTTATCTCAGCATATTTTTTTTTCTGTAAATATGTGGGATAATAGGTATTCATTTTCCAAAGATTGATATCTCAGATAATTGAATCCAGTCCTGTATGTGGTGATGCAGGAGAAATGGGACAAGAAAATCTAGGAATTAAACTCTAGTTGACATATTAGAAGACATTTAAGGACAAGGTCCCCTTGATCATGTAGGCTTGCATAAACAAAAAAGTCACATTGGGAGTTGCAATAACCAGATGGTTAGCAATGAAATTCAAGGCGGTTTATTCACAATGTGCAGATGAAGGCATCTAATACGTGCATCAGTTGTCTATAAAAGAGTTTGCTAATAGAATTGGTAGCCAAAAGTAATACCTACAGTATAGATGTGTATAAGATGGTTGTATACCAGGAATGAACCCGTCCCTTTTGACTCTACTGGCTCCAGTCTGCGACGCCCCTTCATTCTTGCTCCCCCTCAAAAGCTCACTATTCGTGACTGCAACTTTGCAAGGCTAGATGGCAAACTCACGGGCAGGGTTCTCCTGATGTGTCTGTATGTATTAATGTATATTTGTGACATGCATTAATGGCCCCACTTAAATTGTACAGTGGTGCATGATTTGTTGGCGCTTAATAAATAAAAAGAGAATAATAATAAAAACAAATTGTGAATAAAGAACCAGATTCACTCCACCTATCCACAAAGGTGTGCTTGAAGCACTGGTTTTGGAACTCTGTGTTCATGGTAGTCAGAATTAGTAATCATGTGTCAGCCTTGAGAAAGTCTTACCTGGGCCTTTTTCAAGGAAAATCACCTTCGAGTCGGAAAGGAAGTTATGTCCACACAGCAGCAATTCCTCTCTCCCATTTACGGAGCATGCACTGAGAGTGTAATTCTCCACCTGAGGGAGCTCCTGAGCTGAGCGCTGGGCTGAAGAAATGACAAGGAATAAACAACGAGTAACGTGAGAGAGACTACGTGCACCGCGGCTATCGGCCAAACAAGTAACTTTTTTCTACGTAGTCCTACTGTGTGTTTCTAGGTTTGTTGCTGAGTTACTCTTAAAAAAGTTGCACAAGTTATGTAAAAATGAGGTACAGTGTAAAACACAGTGATGCTTTCACCTAAACCATAATTGTTAACTATTTTGCATGAGATAAATACGTTTTTTTATGCCTGGTTATGCCAGAAAGGAGCTGACAGGGTTCAACCCAGTACAAGGTGACCACATGTGGCAAGTTTTCCAGGACACGTATAATTTACTCATATTGCTTGCAGCTTGTTGGATGTATAACTGACTGATTCCTTCCCATCAGTTTATACATCCCACATACTGGAGGGTAGCATTTTATATGTTCTGGTTGGCAATATGTGAAAATTATGTGTGTCTTGAAAAACAGAGCCGATGTGGTCACCCTAATCCAGAAACCCTGCTGCAAGCATCTGGAAGCATTAAAGCCCGTACATCTCCCACAAAGACTGTATATGTGCACACAGGAGCTGCTGCATGAAAAAAGTGCCACCCCATCTATAGTGATGTTGCCCCTTTAGGTGCCAGATAGGAAAACATCATATGAAAATTCAAATGAAGTTGCACAGGAAGTACAAGGTGTACCACTACACGAGATTGGTAGGACCACGCAATGGAAAAAAATTGTTATGCACACTACAGTTTTGAGCTAAAAAAATAAAATAATATACAATTAATTTTGGGTTTAGAAAAAAATAGGTTATACTAGTTACTATAACTAGTTATAATATAACCTATTTTCCCAGATCCAGCCTGTTGTTGCCAGTGTCTTTAGACATGTGCCCATCATATATCAATATGAGGGGTTACCTGCTTTGTGGCTATTTGCTGACACATTCTCAACTAACATAATCCATGAACAGGATTCATAAATGTATGTAAAAGATATTTTACAAGGTTTATTGTTTTTTTTTGTATCTGTTGTCGCATAACCACTGCTATTAACCACAGTATTCCAACATGAACTTAATTTATAGTATCCACTTACATATGTAAAAGGCATTGCTTTGAAACAAGATACAAATTACTCACAGCACTCAATTGGTATAGATGCCACTTGCAGTGAGATGCCTTTGCCAGCTCCCTGTGGGACGTGAACTCGGAACACAAGTCGAACCCGTGTGTTTTTACGACCGATATCTGTCTCACCCTTCCTGAGCTCAATATCTGAATTCCGAAGCTTTAAGATCCCAGCACAGTCTATACTGAAATGTTAACACACAATAATGAATAATATTAACTTGATGTTTCCCATAGTGATGGACTGTCATTGTCACCATGCATTTTTTGTCATTGTCAACAATTTACTTAGAAAGAAAAAATGATTTGATACACAACCATGCTACGCCAAACCATCATGAAAAAGGCTACATCAAACCTCAGGCTAAAACATGGCTGTTTTGGTCACTCTGTAGTTAAACACATTGTCATACTATTGATGGGCCTATACAACTTGTTTGCCGTATTTGTGGTTGGACAATTTTGTGCACCTTTGGTCTGGGTCACCTAAGTCTGTGTGTCCTTTTACCCTGCATTGCGTGCAGCCTATTCCATGTACCTGATACAACTTACTTAGCACACATATTGTTCTCCGGGAGTAAAGACATCTCCAGAACTTTGGTGCTTCCTACTAGTGCCTCATAACTTGGTGTGGCCACCATCTTTCCTGTGATTCTGTGAACCTGGTAAAATGCATGGGGTCTGAGGTTGCGCTCATCTGCTGTCCCAATAAACATCTGTAAGGTGAGTGGCTTCTCATTATAGCCGACAAGCTGGAGGGAACAAAAGAAAGCTAACAATTACTTTCAGAGATTAGGCTATATTATAATCATTCAATGAACTATAAGGATGACACTGGACTTCCTCACCCAAAACCGATTACAATAAGGCATACAATGTTGGTAGTGCTAAATATGTCACAGGGCAAAACTAGCAGTATGTCAGCTAGGCAAAATATAACACACATTGAAATATTTAGTTAGAGGATGTTTTAGCATGTATATGTATAATCATGTGTATTCGCATATGTATTCATTAATAGATCTGCAGCTTTTTCAAGCAATTGCATTTTCAGTTCACATTTTATGTCTCTTGCTGTTCATGGTTAAATATGTCAGAAAGATATGTGATAAGGCAGTTATACAGGAATCCTCTCAGCAAACTGCTAAGAAGGTTATTACTCAAGTAGCAGAGGAATTAATCAGAACGATAACTGTATGTTTATCATGCTGATTTAACTGAATTTGTCTTGTATGCTTCAGATACCGCAGGAGATTGCTAGACCTCTGAGGCAGTCATTTTGATCTCTTGGTTTGGAGTGGTGATAAGATCTGTGCACATCATGCACATATTGTCATCCACATGTTGGTAGTCCTACCTACGTTCAGCCTTCCCATGTCCCTTGTGGGCTCCTAAATGAAGAGCGAGGGGAAATGTTGGGCTAACATTACTGGAAAGTTGCCAATAGCAATAAGATTGGTAGTTTATATTAGGCGAGATTATATTGTAAATGAAATGCTCCTGAAACACCTATTGTAGCTTAGATGACCCAGACCTCATATCTCGCCAACCTACTTTTAATGGCGTGGAAGGAAATGGTCCTATAGTCCTATTGAGGACTATGCCGACTCACTGTTAGCGTTAATGAGCCGGTTAGGGATCTCCCTATTAACCAACTCTAGTCAGGCCTAGGCCAGAACATGTAACTCGTCTGGGTCTGACTCAGTTGTGCATGTATGCCATTTTAGAGGGTTGGGAGACTTGCAGCAACTTCATGCCAATAACGTCCTGCAAGTTGTGTTCAGTAACCTTTAAAATCAATGGGACAGCATTTGCAACAATTGAATTAACTCAGGATATGTGAATTAATGTCAATTAATCCAACCTCCCCTGTTACTATTTGCATGTTTGCAGCAAGTTAATTCATGAGTTTTGCTTCTGCTAAAGTTGGGGAAGTAAACAGAGTTCGACAGCAGATAGCAAACATTAAGCCCATCTGGTCAGTCAATTTTTGCTGATGTAAGGACTCAAATCTTAATCAGTCCTTGGTGTTGTCTTAGATTCAGCATCGCCATATACCTATCCCATGGATGTTTACATTCCACCACTGTATTAACCTCTAGCACTTCTGTTGGGAGGCTGTTCCTCTAATGTACCATTACATTTAAGCCTCTGACCTTCCAGTTTTAAATTACATCCTCTTGTCCTAACATTTCTTCTCCCTTGTGTATTTGTTTAGTGAATACCCTCCATAGAGATATGCTTACTAAAAAGATTTGTAAAAACAATTAAGTGGGATTCCGGAGAAACATTTTCTTTCCTTAGCTCTTGACTTCACATTTAAACACATGCACTTGGACATTCACACAGATGTATACATACACTCCTTAAATACAGATGTATGCAAAGACACCAATCACTTTGGTTCTAATAAATTACCCAGCAGAGATCCAGCTCGCTATTAAAAGCTCTGAATGTGTTTACATGGAAGGTGGGGTCTGGATTTCATCTTTTCCCTCCTCCCCCACAATCTACTATTTCCTTCTCTTGGAGATGTCTGTCATTTGAACGTTTTTATTCCATTGTCTTCCTCCAAAGAGTTAATGTATTTGCAAACTGTTCTTGTTTACTGAACGTGAAGCCCCCAGACAGACTGAGGAGGCAGACATATAGGAAGCTGAAGATATATGAATGCAGACTCAACTAGTATATGTTAAAGTCCTTGTGTTCTGAACTGGACGCAGAAGAGTGAGCGTGGGAACAACAGGACATAGAAACAGCTGGAAATAATCTAGTCACCCAATGAAAGCATCTCCAGTGCAGCAAGCTCCTTGCCAATGAGACTAGCACTGCCCCTAAAGGCTAAATATACTAGAAAAACTCTTTAAATATACCATACACAGCTTGTGCCAGTCATTCAAAACACCATAAACAGCTCAGTGCCAAATATGCCAATATAACTGCATAGTGATGATTTCTATTACATACTGCTTTAAAACTGATTCATTCTAGAATAGTGATGGGAAGTTCGGATCATTAAAGTGAATCGGATCATTTCGATTCGTTCACTGAAATGATCCGATTCATGATCCGGATCTTCGGATCACTCAGTGTGCCTGCACGGAGTTACTGTTTTCCAGTAACTCCGTGCAGGCACACTAACGATTGGCCCCGCCCCTTTCATTATGAATCCTCCCCCCTGCCTCCAGTGATGTCAATGAAGGCAGAGAGTCGTTCAAAGATTCGGATCTTACAGGGATCCGAATCTTACAGTGATCCGGATCACTGTAAGATCCGGATCATTGTAAGATCCGGATCATTGTAAGATCCGGATCTTTGAACGACTCTCTGCCTTCATTGGCATTCTAATCAGTCAGAGAATATCACCATACTGTTATAAATAATACATTAATAATCACTGCCCCCAGGATTTACATTCCCCTTTACCTGCAACTGCACCTTAAGCTAACTTTATTGAATTAATTAAATTAACCCTCACCATTAAATTAACCCTTAACACCCCATCAACCATGACTGCCCCTAAAATTAACCCTTAACACCCCATCAACCATAACTGCCCCTAAAATTAACCCTTAACACCCCATTAACCATAACTGCCCCCAAGTTAACCCCAAACACCCCATTAAGCATAACTGCCCCAAATTAACCCTAAACACCCCATTAAGCATAACCGCCCCCAAATTAACCCTAAACACCCCATTAAGCATAACTGCCCCCAAATTAACCCTAAAGACCCCATTAAGCATAACTGCCCCAAATTAACCCTAAACACCCCATTAAGCATAACTGCCCCCAAATTAACCCTAAACACCCCATTAAGCATAACTGCCCCCAAATTAACACTAAAGACCCCATTAAGCATAACTGCCCCCAAATTAACCCTAAACACCCCATTAAGCATAACTGCCCCAAATTAACCCTAAACACCTCATTAAGCATAAATGCCCCTAAATTAACACTAAAGACCCCATTAAGCATAACTGCCCCCAAATTAACCCTAAACACCTCATTAAGCATAACTGCCCCTAAATTAACACTAAAGACCCCATTAAGCATAACTGCCCCCAAATTAACCCTAAACACCTCATTAAGCATAACTGCCCCTAAATTAACACTAAAGACCCCATTAAGCATAACTGCCCCTAAATTATCCCTAAACACCCCATTAAGCATACCAATTTATTACGTAATTTATCTGGAGTACATGCAATTAATTTAGGGGCAGTTACTGGAGTATTTAGGGTTAATTTCAGGGGCCGTTATGGTTAATGGGGTCTTTAGGGTTAATTTCAGGGGCCGTTATGGTTAATGGGATCTTTACGGTTAATTTCAGGGGCAGTTATGGTTGATGAGGTATAAGGGTTAATTTTATGCTGATGACTGAGGGTTAATTTAATTAATTTAATAAAGTTAACTGTAGGTGCAGTTATAGGTAAAGGGGGGCAAACTCAGGGGAATCTAAATCCTGGGGGCAGTGTGAACATTATTAATGTATTTATTTATAAAAGTATGGTATCAGTAATATTCTCTGAATGATTCGAATCTCTGTAAGATTCGGATCCTTGTAAGATCCGGATCCCTGTAAGATTCGAATCATTCGACTCTTCGGATCATTCGACTCTTCGGATCCTTCGACTCTTCGGATCCTTCGACTCTTCGGATCATTCGACTCTTCGGATCATTCGACTCTTCGGATCATTCGACTCTTCGGATCATTCGACTCTTTGAACGAGTCTCTGACTCTGAGTCATCGTTCCTGTGTGAATTAATGAGCTGTAACCTGACCCCAGAGTCTGTGTCTGAGTGCTCTGCAGATGACTCACAGCTCTAGGATCAGGTTACAGCTGCATGATTCACAGACTGAACCGCTACAAATGAATCGTTCAGTCTAGTGAACCGATTCATCCGGATCACTAAAAAGAACCGGATCAAATGAACGATTCGTTCATGATCCGGACATCACTATTCTAGAAGCCTTCTACGACATCACCCATTAAAGCCCTCCATCCGTGACATCATCATGCAAGTTCAGATAACACTATTCACTATTTGTACTACATAATATGTCAGTAAGGCACTCTACTGCTTACAATACTGTTAGCTACCTGTAAATAATACAACTCATAACTATACTACAGTAATCTAACATAATGCCAAACTACCTCCTTTTAATACCATCAAATTATACCACAGAAAGCTACCGGTAAGTAACCCAATCCACCAATGTGACAGCAAATTATCTGTCAGTGATGCTCCACACTATAATAAACATAAGTCAATAATATCACAACCACCCACTTAGAAGGCAACAGCAAGTTATCTTGTTATACAGATAGTTCTACAGAAAACAATCTGTCACTATTACTGTGCAAGCTGCTGTCAATATTATTAAAGCCATCCTTTGCTTCTGCTACTGCAAACTCCCATTAACTTTTACAGGATGCCCGGGGTTCGACTACTCTATATAAACTATGTTTTTCTTTTGCCAATTTGCAGCCTGACAGTTTGATCAAATACCTGATGATGCTTCGTGCTGAGTGTAAGAGTTGTTTTCAGGGCTCTCATGATTTAATTATCAAGATGCATCCAAGTATAATGGCAACAAACAGTGAAATGAGAACCTCAAACTTTTTAAATATGTTGTACAAGTTGCTTGGTGCTTCCTTAATATATCTAGAAATATCCAGTTTGACACATGAATAATTTATGAAAATATGTTTTGCCGCCTTTCTTTAATAGCAGTGAATAATAGTAAGGCTATTATGATAACATTTGTACAGGCATTGGTGTAAATAACGTCAGTAATATGTCACTTTGTACATAAATTTAAGAAGTGTTATTCTCATAAAGGCAAATATTTAATCATATAGGATTATAACAATTTCTACCTAGTTTAGTTAGACTCTCATCGACACTTTTGGTCCTACACCACTCATTTCGGGCATGAAATTTATCTTTTGCGCTATGAATAACAGACATTCCATAAAAAAGACAAAGATAAGCAATGTTTTCACTTTCCTTAGTGTAAGTGGCAATACATTTTGACATATAGCTGATATGTATGGAAGGTTGGCATAGTCCAGCTTAGATGATGGGATACTTTCCGTCTCATACTGGCAAACTAGAAGAATAATGTACATTTGTGTAAATTCAAGTGTTACCTTTACAACAGGATGACCTCCTGGTGAAGCCTTCACTGCCCCCCGGCTTCCTTCAGTCTCATAGTGAGCTCTATGATGTGTCCTTGGCTGCACCTCTATCCTTAGCTCAAGTCCCTCAAATTGGGAGGGTAGAGGCCAGTCCAGAGGTGGAAGTGAAGAAGACCTTAAAGAAAACAACAAAGGGAACCTTTGGTACACTGTTTGCAAAAGCTATACCTGCAAGTGTAAAATAAATCTATAATTATGTTTACTTTTAACCTTCAATTACATGATGTATGACAATTTAACTAAACTCTCTTTTTTCTATCATGTTTGAAAGTAAACAGAACCAGGAAATTTGTTGGTCCATGGTTACTCCAACAATGACTAAGCCAAACTAAGGAGCTAATCTCGAAGATATGAATGTCTATTGATTAATCACTAAACAAACCACCTGAATCATTTAGTAAGCAAAAGTAAACAATCAATTTCAGCAGACACTTCTCATTTGAAGAATTAGTTCACTTGAACCCATGGTTTATAGAATGGGTCATCTACAATCCAATATCAGAAATAGTACTTGCCGAAAATCACATGGCAATAAACTATTACATAAAGAGCCACCTTAAAGTTATACTACAATGGTTTTATGCATGTTATATACATACAAACACCAAGGGCTAGAGAGTCATGGACCTAATATTTTTACTTCTTTCACTTAACCTCTTGCAATACTTTACTTGATATATATGTCCCTTCCTGGACCCTAAAAAGCTAAATCTGTATATACCAATTATTATTTAGAACTATATTTCTACACATTAACCAAATGTAAACCTGTGTCTTCAAGTCATGTTTAAATAATTTAAACAGACCACAGACCTGTTGTATATTAGTATTAGTGGTTATTGATATTTATTGAATTGACCCAGTAACAGTTGTGAAATTCTTTATTTCCAAATTGTAATAATTTATTTATTTAACTATAACTGAAAACTCCTCAGCACACTACACTGTCTCCATTACCTGAATATAGGACTCTGCCCTCCAACCCTGGCTTTCGACCAGGCCAATGCTGAAGGTACAGCTAAATAATCCATTCCTACATTCTCCTTTCTGCTGTGAGTGAACATTCCAGAGTTTTCTTCACCCAGTGCCCCAGAGGGTCCACAGACAAATGATTTCCCAGGACTTGAGGACTCCTCATTCCTAACAGGCGCAACCGTTTGTTCTGCTGATGTCCTTCTAGCCTTTTGTGGAATGTTGTCTCCCCTCTCCACAGAAGGTGTTGTTGTTGGTTGTTGATTGTGTTCGCTAGGTTTTGGGGAGGCTGCTCTTTCTGATGTTAGATTATCATCTCCCAAACTTCCTCGACGTGATGGTGCTGGGGAAGGAGAGCTAACTTGATGGTTTCCCTCTTCATTGGAGTTTGAGTAACGCCTCTTGCCGCAGGGAGAAGTAGGTCGAGACACTTGGCCTTGTGGGTAAGGTGACAGCAACTCTTCACGGGGAGAGGAAGAAAGACCTGAAATTGTATTTGCAGGCCACAAATCATCATTGATACTTCCCCAAGGCTTTGGGGAGCCCCTAGGAGAGCCCAAGGGAGAGGCTAGGGTGAATCGAGATGCAGCTTCATTAAGTTCTCTTTCAACCTCCTCACACATTTGCCCTAGTGAGTCACAAGAAGATGCCTCAGAAGACAGAAAGCTCCAGGAGGAATGGCTGCTTGCTGGGCTTGGGCTTAGGAAAGAATCCCGATAACCAAATGGGTCTGGAGGGAGGAAGAGCTGATCACGTTGAGGCCTTTCATCCCAGAGGTCATTCCTTCCTTGGTCCTCTGGTTCCCCATCACTGTTTCCAGGGGAGTCACTAGTAATACGTATACTAGGACACTCTACAAAGCGTGAACCCCCTAGAGGAATGAAACGTGAAGGTTGGCTGAGAAATGTCCCATTTAAGTCATTCTCTGAAGCTCTTCTAGGCGGAGGAGAGTGCATGCCAGCTCTGGTTAAACATCCCATTCTTTCACCTGTACCCCCAGTTATACAGTTACTTGAGGTATTTAGGGACAATGTAGTGTCGGCATTAACTTCATGGCATATAGATTGTTCTTCAGCTTCAATATCTGCAAAAGTTTGGCAGGAGAGAAGACAACGTAAGCAAATTAGTAATCACCTTTTAATATACTTCTAAACATATTTGACAGGTTTAATTATTATGAACTATCCAAAAATCACTAAAAGTGGCAAAAGACACAATTGGTAAAAAAAAACCAAAAACCCAGCACCTTTTCCCACATCAGCAGCTTCAATACCTGTGTGTACAATTCTGTTATACAGATAAAGTGCGCCTGGTGCAATCTAACAGACTAATATGTAATAGCTTTTATTTAATTAAAATTTGCATATACAATGTTCATGCTCTTTTTTTATCGGAGTACATTGAACATCAATCGTATTAGGAGAAGTGTTTAGCCATTGAAGAGTTATACTTCACTCCTGTGAGTTCAATATAACAAAGGTTGGTTAATTTGTTACCACAGTACTTCACTATTATGTATTTCTTTCTCCTTTTTATGCATCCATGCTAAACCTGTAACATGCATTGAAGATTCATTTTATACCATACAATGAGGGAATGCGTGATAAATGCAATAAATTATTGGTATGTATTATCCGCAGTACATAGGAAATTGAAATAGTTTTCTCACATATAAATACTTTTATCACAAATCATTGCCTCTTTGTAGAATGGAAGTCAGGGGATGGGAAAATGGTTTGCAAGCTAATTTCATGTAAGTCTAAGGACAAAGAATTCTATGTGAGATGTATAACCACATGTCGCCAATTTTATTTCATGTGATACCACAATAAAATAAAAATAGATGATGAGATCTCCAGTTCATGAGATCTCAAAATGTCATCTCTTGTGAAGCTCTTGTTGCAAAGCTACCTTCATCTTTCCACACACGCACTACTGTTTTCCCAAATACTTCCTGTGTGCAACACAATAAATAAACAGACTGGGTAGACATATAGCGATAAACAGTTATTAAGCTCACAGGAAATGGAATATTATAATGGCTTTCATGAAGAGACAAAGAATTCATAGATGTGTGTAGAGATATGTTATACAAGATGTATGTAAAATTGCAAAAAGAGTTGTAAAATTCCTTTATATACGGTAAGCGGTGAACGTGGGATAGGCTTTGGGTCGTATTGTAAGAACAAAGAATGTGTAAATGACAAACTATTGGTAGACAACTTCGGTGTGGTACATCAATGGGCAAAGTGGCTATGCCTAACCATTAAGCTGGTGGTTCTGTGTATATAACATCCAGTCTCTCTAATAAAACATTGAATTATTTAGTAAGCAAAAGTAAACAATCAATTTCAGCAGACACTTCTCATTTAAAGAATTAGTTCACTTGAACCCACGGTTTATGGAGTGGGTCATCTACAATCCAATATCAGAAATGGTACTTGCCGAAAGTCACATGGCAATAAACTATTACATAAAGAGCAATCTTAAAGTTATACTACAATGGTTTTATGCATGTTATATACATACAAACACCAAGGCTAGAGAGTCAAAGGAAACTCTGGAGCTATTGGAAAAGTGGCTTCAGGTTTTCATGCGACTACTGTGAAACACGTGGGACCATGTAGAATAAATATCCTTATTGTCTTTGCCTTGTAAAAATACAATGTTTCCTGTTTTAACACTATGACAGCACCATGTAGGTAAGAGAGAAATAATTGGTGGAATAAAATGACATGACAGCTGTGCAAATACAAAAAGTTGAATCAGGATGAAAAACAACATAAAACATTTAACTAAGGTTTTTTTTAACTAATATATCTTCTACTTCTAATTAATACTTTTCGCGTGGGGAAATGTTGTTTTGAGGATAGCAGCATTGTGAGGATAACAACGTTTAAAAAAACACATTTCTGCTGTGACAAATGCTGTTAACCACCAACAGACAGATAGTGTAGCTTTAACAATGTGCATCACACACAATTTTAAGGCGAAACGGATAACACAGGAGCAATGTTCCATCTAATTTTTCTTAGTTGGTGTGCGCAGAAAATTTCTCTTGTGCAAAAAGTTTCACAGAGCAAAAATTTTGTGCGCACAATATCCGCGCCGCATAAAGTTTCAAAAAAATTATATTTTTTTTCTTTTTTGGGAAAAATTGTTGTGCGCACAATTTTTGGACATGTGCGCTCTCTAAAAAAGCTATGTGCGCGCGCACAAGCGCACAGCTTAGAGGGAACACTGCACAGGAGTTTGCGTTGTGTACAAAGCTTGGTACAGATCAAGACCAACCGATATCGGGGCAAGAGTTAAACCTGTAGAAATCTAGAACTCTGTCTATGTGTCTGTCTGCATGTATATGAGGCCTGGGTGCAGTATACGGCAGCGAGGCACATGATTTTGTTTTACAGAAGTGTTTGAGAGCATGGAATGGGGAAATAACCGTAAAAAATGGTAATATTGTGTAATAAGAGCACAGGGTGTGGTGGGGAGCAGTAAAATGAAAGTTTGGTATTGGGGGAGCACTGCTGGAGAGCCAAGCAGTCGAAGCGAGCTGTGTATGGGAAGGAGCACTGGGTGCTGACGTTGGAAGCTCAGTGACCTTTATTGCAAGCAGAAATCTTTCCTCACAGACACTATGTAGCTCTGGGATCCCTCCCCCTCAGCCCCATAAAGTTATCCAGAAGTTCAGGGACATGTGCACCTAATTACACCCCCCCCCACTTCCCCGCCAGCCCAAATTACGCCAGCCGAAATCACCGTCACCACGGCAACGCTAGCCTGCCAAACCTCCGAGGGACTAAGTTGTACCACATGTTGGAATATCTAAATAAGAATGATATTCTAAACAAGCCAGACGGAGGGAGGGAGGGAGGAAGAGGGGGAAAGCCAGAAAAACAGGGAAGGTGAGAAAGGAAAAAAGAGAAAGGGTTTAAGACAATGGAGGCAGGCAGAAAGGAGGAAAAAATGAGGGAAAAATAACTATGCGATAAACAGCGTGACACGCCAATGAGAAGAGTAATAAGGAATTTATGTCCTTATCAATAAAATGAAGGCATTGAGGGACAGAAAGAGGATAGGGATAGGATAGGTTAATTGATTATTACACAGAATTAAAAAGTAGTGACACCCCCAGACATTTTTGGTGTTTGGCTGATTAAACATCCCTCGTAAACGGGAGTCCTGCTCCTGTGATCAACATTGAACGATCAGCATTAACATTTGCTATGGCCATTTTTTTTTACATTTTGCAGCAGAATTGCTCTCTACACATAGCCTAGCCCCCATTATGCTCTCTGTAGACCTTCTACAGGACATTATCTATAACTGGCCAGTCTAATTCCCCTTTGATTCCTCCAACCATAATGCCCCAATATCAGCTGCATTGGAAAGGAAAGTGCTTGTTATTTATTTGGAGTAGAATGTCTGAGCACTTAGTGTAAGTTTTGACACATCATACACATACCACTATTACATGACTGTCCAGCGAAGTATAATATATGTGCGTGCTTTTCCTTAGGAATGGAAAAGATTGTGGACACGGAGTAGCACTTGTGAAAGAAATTCACGGCAATTAAAAAATGCTTTTGGATAGACAGATTGCTAGCCTAAGCATGACACAAGGCCAATGCCGAACTATTCAAAGCATGGAGCCCAGCCAAGGCTTATATAAGTCTGGGATTTTAAAGTAGGTAGGAAAATCCGAATATTGAAACTGGACAGTAACTCGGATTTCATGGCCATATTTTTGGCATATGTTTAAAATTACATTTTCACAAGAAATTTGTGGCCAGCAAGTTCACCGCTTCTGATTTTTGTACTTCATAAATTCTTATGGGGATCTTCAGCAATGTATCAAAGCAGGTTCTAGAAAATAACATTTCAGAATATCCCCAATCTATCACATTAGACATTTCAATTGTTTTGCCTTTACTAGGCGTGTCATAATGTTACTGCTGGTGGCACACAAAACCTTATGGTTTTTGTGTTTCTGTTGTTTCCATGTGCATAAACAACTAGCCTTTTATTTGATTTGGAATAGTGTTTGCACGCAACAGACTGGGAGGAGATGTTACAGTGGGAATGCTAGTGAAGTCACTTACAAAAGTTTAGTGCAAGATTAGACATCTACCATGCTCATATGCAATTCATTGAGAAATGTGTTCTAATTTAGGACTCTGGCGTGCCGACTTACTACTCTTTAAATTGTATATGATGAAAAAAATGTGAGTCAGGGAAGGAACACTTTACAAGACAAGGGGACAATTAGAGTGGGGCTAATAGGGTTTACTCACTAATTGGGGGTTGTCATTGGGCTACTAAGAACTGAACAGCTTGGGGAGACTGGGAGCTACTCTAAAGTCAGTGAATTAGCCAACATTTAATACTCTATAGCCTTAGTTTTACTGAATTTAACCTGTGCTGCTGACTGTACACATAGGGATATACTGTATATAAAAGGTATGACATGCAGACAGCAGTAAATCAGTAAAGTCATTTTTACTGGCTCTGGCAATTCACCAAATTCATAATTACCAGAATGCCCCTTTATACCTAACCTACACAAGGTTCTCAATGTTCTGCTTTAGAATACTGACATACCAATATAGGTAATTCAAACTGCATTTGAAAGAAATAAGTAGTAGCGCATGATAGCTGCACATGATAGCTGCACATGATAGCTGCACGGTCCCTTTAAATTAATGTGGTGTCCCCACTTCAAAATGCATAGGGGGATTCTGTAGAATGTTCCCATAGGTATTTGCCTCTTTTCTCATCCCCTAGGTATTTTAATGTTGTTAATGGTTCAGTGTCTCAAATCTGTAACAACGCTACAGAGTTCGGAGGCATTCTAGAAATAAATGTAATAAAACGTTTATGTGTTTTTTAGTTAACTATATTAACAAAAGCATAAGTGCAGTGTTTCTGTAGTAATAGTATTGCGTAGTTGTGATGTGTTCTTGTGTCATTCCAGACAGCACACATCAGAAGGAAACAGAAGCCAGCTTAGGTCAAATGTCATGTTGTGTTACTGTATCATGGGTGGAAACACCTGTACCACTGACCCTGTGCTTCTAATGATTGAACATTTATGACGAAGGCTAATAATTATGTCACTGAGTGCAAAATAGGATCATAATTGTAATGCTATAATATTCCAATCCTATTTAGAAACGGAATTTATCTTAAGAAATAAGCCATTTTAATGTAGGAAAACCCTCAAGTCCTATCTAGGATATTTTTATGCTTATCACATGCATGTTTAAATTCCTTCACTGTATTAATATCTACCATTGATGCCTGAAGGATGTTCCTCTTATCTATCACCTCTTCAGTGAAGTAAAATTTCTTTACGTTACATGAAATTGTCTTAAGCCTCATGTATAAAATTGCTTGTGTTTTTTTATGTATAACGAGCAGTACTGGTACCGTAGAACAGTCAGCAGAAACATTTCATTAGTTGACATGGAGATTGCACCACTTTTAGCACTGTGAATAAGCACTGCTCATCATATATAACCGCCCATGGTGTGTACATACAATGATATCTTCAAACTAAGTATATGATATCTTCCCTCCTAAGTACATACTTGCGTTCTTTCCTAGAGTCTTTGATAACCAACAGTTGAATTTGTGTGCCTGCATCACCTGAGCCGGAAAAAGCCTTCCCCTAAGTACCAGTTGTTATCAGGACTAGCAAATATGGCTGCAACTATTCTGCATTGATAAATGTATGGTTTAAGATCTGATATTATCCTGCTTACTGAGCTACCACTATAGACACACAGAGGGTTAGGTAAAAAGAGCAAATCACTTTGGAACCAAGGGAATTATCCTTCGGTTTGGAATAATCATTTCGTTGGTAGGGAGATGAGACCACTTTCTGAACTTTCCACCAGAATTGTTCTTTATCATTAACCCCGTAGGGTTGTTTCCTACCTGTGAACATTTGAACTAAATAACATTAACATTAAATATATATATAAACTTATATATATCTAGACTTTCCTTTATGATCTAGATTCTCCTTTAAATACAAATATAATCTATCTCTTGCGCCGCCCGGGATAAAGATTTATTTCAGGCTTTTCCGTTTAAACACTACATATAATACTATGTGAATGCTATGATTTGAGATGTAAAAGATTTTTTGTAACTCCATCTTCAAGCCATGATCGCTTTTTTTAGCTCCCAAATATGTCCTCCTGTTGTACTGTACTTAGTTAACCCTAAGAGTGCCTGATAGTCATATAAGGCAACATATTACAGACTTGGAACTGAATGGGTTAAGCATATTTATACATGCCAGGAGCCAACCTAATTCTCAACAGGTACAGTTTACGTGAAAAGCTGTTTAGTTAAAACAATTGCTTTTTATATGAAACAGTCTGGATAACTAGTTATTGTGCCACTACAGGATTGAGATGTAAGACCTATGTGAAGAGAGGCTCTCTGTAGAGTTTTGGCAGTCAGAGAGTTAAATGTCAGTGACAGCCGCATAAGTCCCCTTGAGTGCGCTGCATGGTTACTCACCGTTTGTGTGCAGGGCATTCCTCGGTGAAAGACATTCAGAGTCTTCCTCACCAAAAATGAGTCGGAAATCAAGATCTCCATCCTGACATACAGCTGCACCCATCTGTGGAGTGAGAGGAAGCAGGCTGGGAGCACAGAAAAGGGAGGCAGAGGGGACTGGAGTTCAGAGGGATGGCGAAGATGGGACACTCCGTGTGATAGGTAAAGAGGAGAGGATGAGGAAAAGAAGGACAACAAATTGGAGCTGTGATGAACAAAGAGGAGACGAAAAGAGAGCAGCTTAAATGTGTAGAAGGGAATGGATATGGGAAAAAAGAATGATGAAAGAAAACAGAAGAAAGGTGATAAAGTTTACAAAGCACCAGAAATGCAGGGAATAGTGGAATTAGGACAAATTAAAAAGTTTGGAAGTTGCTTTGGAAGCAAGTTACTTTAGGCAAAGCACACACACACACACACACACACACACACATATATATATATATATATATAAATATATATATATAAATAAATTAATATATATATATATATATATATATATAAATATATGTACAGGGACACAAGATCACTATTCTCCCAACAGATCCCAGAAGCGCCAGCTCTTCTACTGATGTTATTCACCCCTCACTACTGTGTCCTTAGCATTCCTTCACTCCCAGAAATTTTCCCTCTGCCTTTTTTTTCTATTAGGAAACTTATTATAGCTTTTTTTTGTTCCAGGGCAGGGAAAACCCAAAAAGAAGAAAGAAACTTTTCCAGCACCTCCCCTTGACATTTCCAATTGGCTGGAGCCTGTCCTGACATCAGTCCAATCTTTTTTGTAGCCATGTCCTCTGTTCTCTCTAAAAATACAGTAATGTCACTGGAAGAGAGGTTTGTTTTAAAAAAGACTCAGGCTTCTGACAGACTGACCTTTAGTTGGCTGATCAGGTCCCTGCCCCCTTCCTGATTGGATACACGATCTGTCAATAAAGGAAGGAGGACAGTCCATGCCTTTAAAGCAGGACTGTAAGAATTTGCTTTGGTAAATGGCCCAGCAGGCTGTTTAACTCTTCCAGTGACTGAAGGAGAGCGAGGTCAATGCTAGTAAAGTAATGGTACATTAGATTTGAAAGTGTTTTAATGGAAAACCTTGCAATCAACCTTCTGGACCTCAATGGGTTGATTACTGTTGACAGAGGTTACAGGCTATGCAGATGGTTAATATACAAAATGTTCTCTAGATGTGAAGGTACATTGGTATGAACAGTTGTTCAAATAACAAACATGTAGACTTTACCCATGTATGTTTCTCCAGCTATATAATTGATAATGAGATATAAACACAATGACAGAGGTGACGGAGCGTGGGCAGTAGTTTAGGGGTGTATGGTTAGGTAGTCAAAGGCATTGCTTCACAATACAGGACTATGTCCTGGTATTTAACAGAGTGTCATTTAAGTGTTTTGCAGACGTGGTCTTGATGACTTTGTAGATCAGCCTCCTGTTTGTTTTCATATTTCTCATTTATTCCTCTCGTGACTGTAGTCTGGGTCCTGATGCATCCAATGACTGGAACCAGCAAGACCTGGATGTGATCAGAATCATTGGCTCCCTCTTATCATATCTGATTGGCTTCTATATATTTAATGGAAGAAATAAACACAGGACAGTCAGGGAAAAAACCCTGAAACTTATTACCAGGATTACCTGTCATTTCTGTGAAGAAAATTCAAGCCAGCGCTTTACTTTAAATTCATTATTAATTCCCCTTAAATTTACAGGCCTGCTGTGACAGCCCTAATGCTTGATTTGTATCTTCTATAGATACAGAAACCCATCTCTGTCTGGTATGGACTTGTGGTTGTGGCAGCACCATGAGATTTCTGAAGGAAAACAAGGCATTCTAGGTAGGCGCATGCAAATAAGGTTAACAATTATCACCTTTTATCTATGTGGATATAGAGGCAAAAGGTGATAATTGTTAACCTTATTTGCATGCGCCTACCCAGAATCCCTTGTGGTTGTGGCAGCACCATGAGATTTCTGAGGGAAAAACAAGCCTTCTGGCTTGTCTGGTGTCTGTAGATGAGTGTTTAATAATGCTTCTACTATATATAATATATATATATAATATATATATATATATATATATATATATATATACTTTATGAATGTCCAAGAAATTAAACACGCCAAAAGTCCAACCTTTATTACATCGACTTTAACAGAGATGTTTATCTAGATCACTATTTGACAATACCAGTCCTCCTTATTACTCCATTTATATAGTCATGATGCATTAAAAAGCATCAAAGGGACTGTCTGGGAGCAGGCACCATTAATAGATATGGCCTTCAACATGTGCAGGCTGGCCCAGGAAAACAGGGACGCAACAGGGTCACCTCACATTACTTAAGGGATGATGGTGGGAGTGAGTATTTATAAATGAATATATGTATGTTGTAATGAGAGTGCATGTGTCTGTGTTATCATGTATGGGTAAGGGTTTGTGCATGAGCAAGAATGTGCAACTGTGTGAGCATGTGTAAGTGTGTTTAGGCATGAATATGTAGGTGTGTGTGAGCATGAATGTGTGTGTGAACATGAATGTGTAAGTGTGTAAGCATGTATGTATGTGTGAGTAAGAATGTGTAAGTGTGTGAGGGAGTGTGTGTTGATTAGAAGTACATGTATGTTAGTGTAAGTTTGTGTTAGCTTCAGTGTGTAAGTTTGTGTAAGTGTTTACACATGTGTGCCAGTGCATATGTGTGTGTGGGGGGGCAAAGGGCTGATGGCGTTACTTGCCTAAAGGCATACATGCTGGTAGAGCATATAGATTTAATGGCTAGACAGTTAAATTCTTAGTCTTAACAGAACAAGCTAGTAGGCTGGCTATTACTAACTTTTTTTCCCCTCTAAATAGATTGAGTAAGGATAACCAGAGGGAAACTGCATATGCCAAGAAGTCAGAATCAGGAATGTTAGTAGACAGTACCATAACATAACCTTCTATACCACTTTCTAGTTCAAGTCTGATTGCAGGCAAACTAGGAAGGTCTTGTTTATCCTCTTGCATATTTATATCCCAATAAGTAGCTTGATACCAAACAGTATTAGGATGGGGGTGATTGGAAGGTACAGAGACCCATTGTCTGCTGAATATAGGTGTTCAGAATGAGAAAGTGACTAAGCACAAGGTTAATGCAACATTAGCTGAGTGCAAGTATGACTCAATACCTTTCTTTGGATGGAGGGAAATAAGTATTCCCTCAATTCTGTTATGTCTAAAACCTGTTGTGATAATCTTTGGTGAGTGGCCACACGCATAGTACAAGGGAGGACAACCACGTGATTCCAGTTTATCCTCATGAATGTATATCTAGGAGAATTCTGGTGTTGGCATATTTACAGTCTGGACTACACTGCTACCTACTGGCACAGAGATTCAATGAGGGTTGTGGGAATCCCAAGCACATTCCTTAGTGAGTGATGAGGTGACGATCCTCTAATGGAAGGGAGTGTACTTTTTGGGAACTGGCACATCATGAAGAGACAAACCTCAGACACTGGTATGCAAGTTTTATTAACTCATTCACTTACTAAAGGGGCAATCTTCATAATAAAAAGAAACCCCCCTTTTCCCTATTTGATAAATTGATCAATTGGTAGCTGGTAAACAAGATTGTTTAAGCAAGCAATAACTTATATTACCTTACAGACTGCAGAAAGGGCACTGTCAGAAAGCAGCTTTAGAAATTAATAAAAGTGGTAGGTGAATTGTAAATGGTAGAGATAGGCACATTTCAGGATATTAGAAAAGGAAAAATTGAAATATGTAAAGCTTGTAGAGGTGGAACAGCTGCACTGTTACCCTTTTGCCCTGCCATTCACATCTCTTCCTCCACGGGGAATATTATCATTTCCTCCTGTAACAGCACATGATCTGGGGTAAATGGACTTTCCATGGATGGAAAGGAGGAAGTAGGGGATAAGAGGGCAAGGGACCAGCTACCAACACAATGAAATGCCTACCAATTTTGCATACAATACAGATATACACGTATACTGTTAAAACACCACAAACAATTAAAGAAACCTTCCAGCTATCATATGCTTTGAAGTGCATAAGGTAGCTGGAGTGTCTATAATATAGTCACACCCTTACCCACCATGCTTACTGTGTCCACAATACAGCCAATGACATATTTTGACACCAATCTAGTGTGTCCACAATACGGGTGCTGGCAGTTACATCTAACTCGGGCGTCTGTTGTAAAGCAACTGACAACAAATCCTGATACACACGTGGGAGATACACAACACAGTAAATATCTTTTGCGATGGGAGGTCAGTGTGCTTTGTGTCTTTGGCATCTGATAACTATTGAGGACCTTAACTAGCTTGCAATATATGGTGTGCTATATAGCCCTACAGAACATGTTCAAAGTAGCCGTGGGATGTGATAGCATGTCCTACAGAAAATGTGCTGACACTTTTTTTTGTAATTTTACAACATTTTAAAAACTTTTTTTTATAGTTTTACACAATGGCACTCTAAGGAGGAGGCATATTCCATCCTTGAATTTCAGACTGGCAGAAACTGGTAAATGAGGCTACGATATTGGAACATAGCACGACAACATAATCATATGATAACAAAATATCTGATGCTTCAAGTGTCACAACGGCTAAACATGTTGTCCTCCTTCACGCTAATCCCTTGTCTGTTGATGAAGTTTGGGTACCCATTGACATGGAGGTCCCAGGAATTCTCCAATTTCCTAACATACCTTGTGACATTGAGGGTTGTGAGCCGATATATTTTGTTCATTTTTTAAATGCTGTTTTAAAAAAAATAATAATAATAATTTTGCCAAATAGATATGTCATGCAACGTATAATTACTTGCCTAAACACAACATGCAGTGAGTCCTGGCACCCCATTGATCTGTGGGTGGGATTGGAAAAAACCTACCATATTCTGGAGCAAAAATACAGCATTAGCAACCCCAAGCCACTATGAACAGGCTATTATAATTAAAACAATCTATAGGCTAGCCCATGAAACACTCTAGGTTTTTACACTTAAAATTATATGTAAGAAATGTTTTCCAAGATGTGCACCCCAGATCACAACATCAGCAATCACTGGTGGATTCATGGGTTTGCTGGTTTCTAAGCAAAAAAGGGTGAATTTCTATAAATTATGTAAAAACACTACAGGATGAGGAGTGGGCATGGTTAAACGCCATTTCCTGGCCCAGGAGAAAGAGAACTGTGTCCTGGAGGCCTGGGAAGCAGCACTCTCACATATATAACATGGCTGCCTTGACTCTGTAGGTACAAGTGGCATAATTGGGACATATTACGCCAGTATTGAATTATTTAAATGTGTACTTTAAGACCTGGGTGTGTGGCACTGTTTGTAAAAACAGAAAGGGCTTACTCCAGCAGGAACTGTGAGCCTATCATTACCCAGACAGAACGGATGTTTATGTTCTGTCAACCATTTACAACAAAGGAACAGTGCCTAGCAGGAAAGAAGGTGATCCAATCAGCATACTGCACTGCAATGTTAAATACAAGTATATGGGGGAGATAGATTTGGTTTACTTGGGCCAGCAGCTGAGGGTGGCGTACCAAAAAAATTGTAACTAAAATGTTCGCCCAAATTTCTGTGTACTATAAAAAAAACATTTCGCAGGAAATACGTTTTCTTTTTTTTTTTAGATGTTCCAAATTACATTTATTTCAAGTTTTCTTGCCCTGAAAATGTACAATCAGAAAAAGTACTAAGATTCCTTGGCATGCAATTTCCTAGCAGTACCCCCCCCCACACACACACACTGCCTCCAAAACCTATTGCCAGAAGCAGTGGTGAGCGTATAGAAAAAAGGGGGTCAGAAGAGACTCAAGTTACTACTGTGTTTCCTGCCTTTCTCTGCCAGGACTGAAGATTGGTAGTTGTTTTAAGGGCTTCCATACCAGATTGAAATATTAGAGGGTGTTTTCTTATTTAATAATTTGAAAAACAAAAGTGGTTGCAAGTGTGGCAATACACTCACACAAGACAAAACAGTTGTAAAAAGTTTTTCCAGAGTTAAAAAAACCAAAACATGGTTGTTTATTTTCAAAAATGTATTCTATTCAGAATACTATTGGTTGGTGCTCAGCATACCTGGGAACTTTATTTTAGATTGAAACCGGCCTAATGAAATTAAAGCGGCTGGCCCTTTTTAGATGTGGGACGAAGTGCTGAGGCACAGCCATTGGGCGGTGCGGTGCGTACACACCGCCCGCTTTAATTTCCTTAGGCGGAGGCGGCCTGACTGCTGCGCGATGGCCTCTTTCAATCCCTCTCGCAGACGCTCAGCGGCTGTTTTGAACTTTGTGACTGCACGGTGGGCACTTTGAATGTTGGTCTGCCCCGGTATCCTGGTGGGCCAGTCCGGCCCTGGGGCTATCCTCATCACTTATCACCTCTTCCTATTCCCATCTACAAGACTTCACTCTTGCTGCCCCATACCTCTTGAACCTACTTCCACAGAACCTTCAGCTTTCATCCACCCAACATTCAAGAAAAATCTCAAAACCCACTGATACAACCCCTACACTATCTCTCACCTTTCTCTATTGCTTATGTTTGTCCTCACCCCATTCACTCAAGATTGTAAGCTTGTGAGCAGGGCCCCCTCCAGCTAATGTATCAGTTTGTCTTAGTCTGTCAAGTCTAGTCTTGTCATATCCCCTTGAATATATAGATTTTTAGAAGCGCTGCATAAATTGTTGGCACTATATAAGTAAAAGACAATAATAATAATAATAATAATAATAATAAAGGACAGGGTTAGGACTACAACTAAGGAAGAACAGTGCAAGTGAACTAATCTTTTGAGTCTTTGTGCTCTATTGAGGTCTAAGCCTGCCTATCCAAAACAAAGCAAATGCTACAACAATGCAAAAAGCCAACCGATTTGTTTTTTGTTTACTCCTAAATTACCTAAGTAACCTTGAGCAGATGTAGATGTAGCAGGACACAATAATTGTGAATGGGATAAAAAAAAGCCCTTTTTATAAACATTGAAAAATGTGTCCAGAACTTTTGTTCAAGGGTAGACGCTAGAGTTGATTTTGTTTGGCCTGTAGAGTATGCTAAATCCCCATTGGTCTAGCCAATACTAAGACTCTCAACCATATCGCCAACACCAAGCTTCTGACAACAGTTTTTGTTCTTATCTTCTGGGACGAAAAAGGTGTAGCTACAGCCACAAAATGATCTAGGCGCATTAACGTGATGAGGAAAACTCTTATATACATGCTCAAAGATAAGGATTCAGGTTAATGTTCTTTTCTTAAGTGGGTCAACATAGTCCAGATAATGAAGGCATTGTGTGGAAAACCGATAACGGAAGTGCAGTAGCTTATCTAAAGGGGGGCAAGAGGGTGGTCCGCCCCTGGTGCCACTCATCAGGGGAGTGCCGCGACGGCCGCCTAACACGGACCTGCAGCTCATTGCACTGTGTGAGGAAACATCCTATTGCATAATGTAATATATATACTATATGAAGGGTTTTTTCTTTTATTATTATTATTATCTTTTTATAGACAGACCCTGCAGGGGATATCCTGTCCTCCGGTAAACTTCCGGGTGACGTCAGAAGTGACGCGACCCGGAAGGGAACGCCCGATCACGTGATCGGGCATTTAAAACTGTAACAGTTTTCCGGCGTTCGCGTCGGAAGCTGTTACAGGAGATCGGGCAGCAATGCTGGCTTGTGCTGTCAGGGGGGAGTCCAGGCTGTCAAATGTCCATAGGGGTTTCTTGGGATGAGTTTTATGGATGTACCGGTATGTCCATAGGGGTTTCTTGGGATGCGTTTTAAGGACGTACCGGTACGTCCATAGGAGACTGAAGGGGTTAAGTGTTGGTGGGGTACTCAGCTGTTTATGACTCAGCTAGTCTTATTTATTTGTCTCTATTCTGATTGGTTGTTCAGTATTTTAAATAACTGTCTCCTTGAGAGTTCATAATCTATGATTAAGGGCAGAGGATGAAACACGTAAGATGAGGACTCTTTTCTTTGTTTTTATGGCTACTCAAGAGAAACAAAGCTCATTTGAAATGTTATACTCATGTAGATAGATCTCTACCATTACCTTCTGGTGTTGTCACGGACTGGGTCCAAACAGATGACTGAAAGGACCCAGCGCGCCCGAAGATTGTATGCAGGAGTCACAGTGCAGTAGTGGAGATGGACAGAGTCTGGTTGCAGGGCGACCCCACTCACCCAGGTGTTGAGCACCTAGGGTTGTGCAGCCAAACACCAGCGCCCTGATATGGCAGCGGATGAAGTCCAGAATGAAGTGAAGTGATATCCTGCAGGCACCCTGGAGCAGGCATGAAGCATATCACTAGAATCACGTGCAGGATGCTGCAGGCTGGGAGTATGGAAGCTAAGCAAAGGGTATAGCAGAAACATAACAAGCAAGGGACAGGAGACCAGGCACGAAACATAACCAGACAAGACATTCATGCTACAGGGCACTACAGTGAACCAGACAAGGAATAAATATTACTAGACAAGACATACATGATACAGGGCACAACAAAGGACAGGGAACAAGGCAAGGAACACAGGGGAAGGAGTGAGGAGCCGGAATCCTCGGACGCTTCTCCTTTAAGCAAGGATAGGTCATATAAACTAGGACATAGGGAGAGGAGAGAGGAACCAGAATCCTCAGATGATACAAGGAAGAAGGGCAAAGGTACATAAGAGACAAACAAACATGAATACAGAAACTAGCCTAAGACTGATTGATAACAATTGGAGATTCCGTCACATCATATGGCCATAGTATGCTTAGCCCACCACTACGCCAAAGTACTCCAATGACGGTGGGTCCTAACGCTAATCCCTGCTGACAGTGGTACGAAACAAACCAAACATGTAAACCAAACACCTAGCACTGAGACATACCTTTAGACTGAAGACTGAGACAAACAGAACACACAGGTGGGGCACACCTTATAAAGGAAACAGAGCTGAAGCAAAGAGCTGAAGCAGAAGCAAGGAATGGAAGATCAGAACAGAGCAAAAGGAAATCCAGGAATGGATCGAAGCAAAACAGGGAAACTGAAACAAGACAGATATGCAGCTCCGCAGCCTGGGCAGAACGTGACAGGTGTGCACTGCAAACTATCTGCTCATGCTGCCGTTTTTTCTGCTTATTCTTGCCGGAGGGGAACCGGAGCGGTTGTACCTGGGAGAGGTCCCAAACATTATAATTTCAGTACGGGTAAGAGTTGATTTCACCCATTTGATAAAGCTTTTCTGATGTTCATGTTGTTTATACCAAAGTCTGACCCTGCCATCTGAATGTCGCAGCTGGAATCGAAACTCATCAGACAAGGCAACATTCTTCCAGTCTTCCATTGTCCAATTTTGGTGATCCTGTGGGAATTGTAGGCTTAGTTTCCTGTACAGTGATACCACCCATGCATACGTGTGTCGGGGGCTAAAATGCCACATTCGGGACATGAGCAATTCAGTTTTTCAAATTGGAATTTTGACAATTGGTTATCCTGCCCCATGTCCTAATTGGGACATCTTTGAATCTGGTAAATTCAATGTACCCTCTCAAACTACTGTATTTGCTCGATTATAAGACAACCCCCAAAACCTGAATATTAATTTAGGAAAAAAGAAAAAGCCTGAATATAAGACGACCCTTTAGGAAAAAATTTTTACCAGTAAATGTTAATTTATGTAAGCTATTTTTTTTAATAAAAGCTATGATTGAGAAAAATATTTTTTTTGTTTTTATTTCTTTTTATTTTCCAACCTGCCCTCAGGCTTGCCACTCTACCCCAGAAATGCCTTATACCCCCTATGCCACTGTGCCCCATGATATGCCTTTTAACCCTCTAAATGCCACTGTGCCCCATGATATGCCTTTTAACCCTCTATATGCCACTGTGCCTCATGATATGCCTTTTGACCCCCTATGTGCCACTGCTGTAAGAGAGAATTCCCCGCAGCGCTGCAGGGAACTCTCCTCTCTGACATCTGGGGAAGGTCTGCACGATGGATGCAGACAACCCACGCTGCTAACAGCACCTCCTTCCCTTTGAAACAGAACTTCTTATCTTCCATCTTTGCAATTTTAAAATTCCCTCAACAGTTTATATCAATGTTAATGGTGTAATTATCACCCTATCCCCTCGCTCACACTGCCTTAGTACCACCCTTGGCTCCAGCGTCTCATTAATTCCACACATCCAGTCTGTCACAAAAAAACTGCCACTTTAAAGCCAATGCTAGCATTCACTCCCATTCCTAACGCAATATGTAGCTAAAGCTCTTTTCTATGCCCTCATTATCTTCCGTCTTGACTACTTGCAAGTCTTGGCTGGTCTCCATCATACCCTTCTTGTCCACTTACAATCCATAATGAATGCTGCTTCCAGACTTTACATCAGGATTCTATCCTGAGTGCAGGATAGTTAAAGTTTAACCCTTCGTTCGCTATGTATTTATTTATTTTTAGCTGTGTTTGGTTATGCTCTATCTGTCTCCCCCACCTGAATCCTATGTCATTACCACACCTGACCTAACCAACAGGCTTTATTACCCTGCCTCCCTCACCTCAAGCCTATGTCATTCACACCTGACCTAATGACTAGACCTATATCTGGACACTCCTCTGTTTGTTAGGTGCCTTTGCATTGAAGTTATAGGACCGTTTTGCTCTGGCTCTGGCCCGGTACCTGATCCTGACTTGTTCCTGGCTTCCTGTGTACCTGATCCTGTATTGTTCCTACCGTCAGCCCTGCCAAGTGGGCTTCCTACCTTCAGCCCTGCCAAGTGGTCTTCCTGCCTTCAGCCCTGCCAAGTGGGCTTCCTGCCTTCAGCCCGGCCAAGTGGGCTTCCTGCCTTCAGCCCGGCCAAGTGGGCTTCCTGCCTTCAGCCCGGCCAAGTGGGCTTCCTGCCTTGTGCCCTGTCCAGTGGGCTTCCTGCCTTGTGACCTGTCCAGTGGGCTTCCTGCCGTCTGCCCTGCCAGTGGGCTTCCTGCCATGCATATGTTTTCTTGCTAAGAGACTGCTTAACCTGTATTTGCTTGTCCTGCCGTAATATACAATGCATAGCATTACCTGGAATTCTGCCGGTGGTGTATTCCTTTGTGCCTGTCTGTCTTATCCTTTGGTTACCATGCATCGCCGTGTGCAGACAGAACCCCAGGCTCCTACCCAACCTGATTACCCGGGCCCTGACATTTATCTTCCTTACCCAATACTCTACTTACAACTCCCTTCTCAGCCAGTTTCTTCACTGGTTGCTGATATACCATTCAATGTAAAATCCTGACTCTTACTTTCAAAGCTCTTCATAGCAGTTCCCATACATATATTCCGTCACTGATCTCTAAATATACTCCTACCCAGACTTTACAATCATCTATCAATCTTCGTCTATCCTCTGCTCTCATTTCTATTGGAGCCTGTCAGGGTTTGGAGAGCACCCAACCCTGATGGGTTCCATCCGGCAAGGTGAATCTTTAAGATGATACCCTTTAATCCTTATGCTTACACATGGCGCCGTATACAAGGACTCAATCCAAGCTATCATATTGGAGGATAACCCTATCCAATGAAAAGTTACAAAACTGAAGCTCATTCTGTCAAACACCTTCTTGGCATCCAAAGACGTAAGTAACAAAGTTTTTACCAAGTTAAGGGCCACATGTACCAGATGAAGGGATCTGGGGGTGTCCCTGGCCTCTTTTTCAAAGACAAAACCAACCTGGTCACCATCCACCAATGCTCTCAAACAGGGCATGAGTCTCTGGGCCAACATTTTTGAAGATATATTTATATAATTGTTTAAAAAAGGCTATAATTCCCACATTAGAGAGAATCTTTATCCGGCTTTGGTAAACCCATCATGGTCTTGACTGTTACCCATGACCAGCTGCTTAATAGCCCAATCATACTGATCAATTCAGATAGCATTGCCCAGAACCTGGGCATCTTTCTTTCCCAGGCTAGGCATTCTACTTTTCTCAAGCTACTCCCTAATATTCTGACCCAACTCTTTCGAGCCTGCCGCCCCTGGAGTATGTGAGATTATACAGCCCCTTTGAAACATCACAAAAATATTCAGCTATCCAAGAAGACACGGGATGCATCTGGCCTTTGGAGTCTGTAATCGAGAAAATGCGCAACTGCCTTTGCCTCTGCCTGAGATCACTCGCCAAGTTCTTCTTCAGTTTCTGCCCATGCTCATAAAATAAAGTTTTGTTAAAAGTTTGTTGTGACTGCTTAATCAGCAGGAGATAATTATGTACGCTTCTCCAAAACCTTTTGTTCCTCTTTAAAGTGAGTTCCCTGAATCATGGCAATAGAACTACCAGAGCACTTAAGCTGTCTCGATTGATCCTGATTGGCCATGCTCAAAGGGTAGAAAAGTCACAGAAAAAAACTACATTACTTCCACACCAGCCTGGAGCCTTTTCCATGTGTAAATGTCACATCTATGCAATAACTGGTGCTATAATATAGAGTTTTCTTAGTTATTCTGAAAACACATGTGCTGGTTGTGCTGGCATTCCCCATTGGGTTTGATGTCTAAATTGGGTTTGATGCGAGCAAGAGGGGCAGATGCCCATGTCAGAGGAGAGAGCTTGGAGAGCGATATAAACAAGGATAATATGTTTTTTACAATCTATAGTCAAACAGTATTTTAGCTGCTCCAAGAAAAGCTGAACCTGTGCTTGGACATGTAAGGTCCACATTTCCTTTAAAGCAAGCATCCATGAAATTACAAGACACTATACTTTTGTGGGCTATCCAACAGTAGCAACAACATTTAGTGTGACTGTGTGATGAGCTATCATAGAAGATGTACACAGGGCCGGTGCAAGGATTTTTGCCACTCTCTTGGCCCCAATCCTTTATGCCCTGCCCTAGGGATGGGAGTCATGTGAGCACATCATACACATGCCCCCCCCCCACAAAGACTGCACACATTAGCCTTTCCTTCACTGTACAAGAGCTCTTTTCCCCTACATGTAGTTCAGGTAAAGATCAAATGATCACCACATGGAAGCCCATCATTCAGGTATAGATCAACTGAAAAATCACAAGCAAACTCAGCATTGAAGTTATTGATTGAAAAAGGATATACACCCCAGAGGTCGGTCCTGGCACCCGGATTGCACTCATAGGATTTTCCTGTAGGGTGACCACATCCCCCATATTTTCCAGGACACGCATAATGTTTTCATATTGCTGAGCAGCCCAGATAAAAGTGCTGCCCTGCAGTATGGAGGATGTATAACTGAATAATCGGTTCCCTTGCATGAATCCATGCATCCCACATACTGCATGCCAGCACTTTATCTGTGCTGTTTAACAATGTGAAAAAATTATACGTGTCCAGGACACATGGCAAATGTGGTCATCTTACTTGCCCAGCCCCCTGATTGCACCCAGAGGACTTGGCCAGTACCTGGAGTGCACATATAGGAATGCCCAAACATTGAGCGTGCACAGTTAAGGACTTGCCCAGCATCCATATTGCTCACCTAAGGAATTGCTATAGTACCCAGATTGCACATGTAAGGACTTGCCACAGCAACCAGATTACACACAGAGATGGGACTTTCCCAAATTGCATCCGCAGGATTTACCCAGCACCTAGATGGCACCCAAAGTGGTCTCCTCCATCCCCTTTACCTTCTTTCTCCCTTTGCTCAACAGCAGTCTCCAGATCTTCTTGGCTGGCTGCACACGCCTTAAGAACAGCATCACATTTAACCTCAAGAACACATGACCCCACACATACACATGAAGCTTATACTTCCTCCCCAACTGGCACCTAGCCCCAAATGGAGAATCTTATGCTAAAAGTATGCCCCGCACTCATTCTTTAGTTTAGTCATAGACAGACCTTGCGTTTCAAGTGCCGGGAGGATAGGGCCAGCCCAAGACATTGTGCTGCATGGGTCAACGCATGAAATGCTGCCCCCACAAACACCAAAACCATGCTCATGTTTTGTCACGCTCTCACTTACTTAACACATACTCAGGTAGGCTGTCGTGATGGTCAATTGGTACTAAGGGGCTCAAAGTGTGCCAGGAAAATGTCCCCCACACTATTACACCACCACCAGTCTGAACTGTAGATACAAGGCAGGATGGACCCATGCTTTCATGCTGCTTATACCAAATTCTGACCCTGCCATCTGAATGTCACAGCTAGAATCGAGACTCATCAGACCAGGTAACGTTCTCCCAGTCTTCCATTGTCCAATTGTGGTGATCCTGTGAAAATTGTAGCCTCAGATTCCTGTTCTTAGCTGACCGGAGTGGCACCCAGTGGGGTCTTATGCTGCTGTAGCCCATCTGCTTCAAGGTTCAACATGTTGTGCATTCACAGAAGGTATTCTGCATACCTTGGTTGTAACAAGTGGTTATTTGAATTACCGTTGCCTTTCTGTCATCTCGAACCAGTCTGCCCATTCTCCTCTGACCATTTTAGTCCACACAACTGCTGCTCACTTGATATTTTCGCTTTTTCGGACAATTCTCTGTAAACTCTAAAGAGGGTTGTATGTGAAAATCCCAGTAGATGAGCAGTTTCTGAAATACTCAGACCAGACCGTCTGGCACCAACAACCATGCCATGTTCAAAGTCACTTAAATCCTCTTTCGTTCCCATTCTGATACTCAGTTTGAATTTCAGCAAGTTGTTGCTGCCATGTGATTGGCTGATTAGCTATTTGTGTTAACAAGCAATTGAACAGGTGTACCTAATAAAGTGGCCAGTAAGTGTACATGTTATAAGATACACAACCTCGATCATAGAGCAATTAATACATTAATATAATGTTCTTGTAGAGTACTTGAACTCTGGAATTGTTTTGCAGGCCGGATAAATCTATTGTCGTTTGTGAAAGCCACTCCATTTTTCTTGGGGGAGGTGTAAATAACAAATGAACCAGCTTATTCTTAATATTAGAGCTTCTTCTCAATGAAATCAACGTTTTTAAAATCTAACCTTACAGAGAAAAAGGGTCTGATTGTAAAAAAGGCTAAAATTTGTTTATAATTTCATTAATAAAGGGCTGGGCAGAATCAAAAGTACCAATGCATCTGACCAAGTAATCCCCAGATTTGCTGTGGAATTCTCTTATTTCAAACATCTAGAAGTGCATGCTGATATGCTCTCTTGAGCTACCTATTTGGATGGATACTTTTTGCTAGATACTGGCCAAGAGGGACAGGATGAAAACTCTCAGCTTGTAACAAACTATTAGTTGCTGTTTGTTTATGGTATAATGGGGTGCGAATAACCCCTTCAATAATACATTCATTAATGTATGTATGAATGTGTACGTGTCTGGTGTTAGAGTGCTACTGTGTGTGTTAATGTATGGTATTAGGGTCAGTGTGTGTTACTGTGTGAAAGTAGAGTTTTCATGTTTCAACAGTGTTAACATGCGTGTGAGCGTATGGTGTTAGCATCTGTGAGTATATGTTGTTAACATATATCTGGTAGTGTAGAAAGTTAGAGTGAGTGTTTTAGTGTATGGTGTTACTGTGTGTGTACGTTAGAATATTGATTTAAGTGTATGGTGTAAGGGTGAGTGTCAGAATATAGTGTTAGAGTGTCAGATGGTCCTAGGGTTAGTGGTGTGATGAAGGAGATAGTGTGTGTGTATGTATATGTAGGTTGATGGTGTTAGAGTGATTGGGTGTTAAAGTGAGTTTGTTTGTTAGTATGTGTGAGTGCTTTAGTTATGGGGGAATCAAAAGAAATATGGCATAATAACACTAGGCTCAATCTAAATCCCGATTTTTGTCAGGGGAGGGTTGCCTGTATAGACGTGCATAAAAAGCAATTTTTGGCATTTACTTACCAAACATGGGGAAAATATTGTTGCAAGCTTCTCTATTAGTTCAATGCAAAGTGATTTAAAATTGGAAAAAAGTATGGAACAATTAATTGAAAGCATTGAAATAAATTGGGACAGTGTTAATGTGCAACTGCAAACCCTTTTAATTTACCAGATACACCAAGGAATCAATTTACATTGACAGTTGTAGTAATTACAGACATATCATGCAATCCTGTTACATGAGAATTTTGGGGAAGATTAACCTCTGCATATGAAACTTAGTTATTTAGCATGACATATTTTATGCTGCTTTATTACTGGACATTTAAGGTTAATGCCCTCGAAAGAGAATTAAAGCTGCCAAATTTACGTCTGTAAAATATATGAACTAGGAAGATTTTTTAATAATTATATTGAGACATAGCTGTGGTACTAATTTTATTGTGTTGGGTTGGTGGGTAATTTTCTACATTCCCCTTCAACTTCTCCATCCCTAAGACACCCTAGTTCTACAGACTCATTTCTGCTCTTATGTCTGAAGACTTGAGTGACCTTCCGGAAACTGAGGGCCTCAGAAGAAGTACCCTCAAAAAGCTTGGCCATGAAGCCTATCCCTGCTTTTTTGATGAAGGAACCACCAGCAAATGTATAAAGGACAGGGTTAACACTACTACTAAGAAAGAAAAGAGCTGTGACGTTAGGACGAGCAAATTGAGCTGCTTTTTTGAGCGTCTTTCTTGTACTAGAGTCTGAGACTGTCTCTCCTATTACCTGGAGAATATTAACTGTGTGATAAGGAATCCAGAACAGAGCAAACGTCACAATAATGCAAATGACCAACCGACTTGTCTTTTGTTTACTCTGAAACTTCAGGCTACGTAAACGTAGGCATATGTAGAGGTAGCAGGACACAATAATTGTGAATGGGATAAAAAATCCTAAGAGACTCTCAAATAGGTACTGAAAGACAATGTGCCCAGAACCTTTGTGTGAGGGTAGACATTGGAGTCTGTTGTTTTTGATCTGTAACGTACGGTATACTAGCATTGGTATAGCCAACACTGAGGCTATTGACCATATCAACAAAACCAAGGTTCTGACAGCAGTCTTTGTTCTTATCTTCTGAGAAGAAAAGGGTATGGCTACAGCCAGGAAGCGATCTAGACTCATAAATGTGATAAGGAAAATACTGACATACATGCTCAGACATCCAATATAATGGCAGAGTTTGCAAACAATACTCCCAAAAGCCCAGCTGCCAGTGGCCAGAAGATGAATGAAGAAGGGACCCGTTAGGATTACAATAATATCTGCCACAGCCAAGTGTAAAATAAGGATGCAGGTTACTGTCCGTTTCTTTAGGTGGGTCAACACAGTCCAGATAATGAAGGCATTGCCTGGGAAGCCAAGTAGGAAAGCTATGGAGAGGAGAGCTATTCCAACCTGTGGAGAAGATGCAGGAGGAAACATTGCCTGCTGAGTGAAGTTTGCAGGAGTGGAATTACCTATAGTTATCTGGATAGATATAGCATTCTGTGTAAAAAAAAAAGAGGGGAAAGACGTATTAATGAAAATACACTATATATTTAAAAAAAATACACGAAACACATACAATTTGTTATCAAATCATAGTTGTGTGCATTATTTTTAGCAGTAATGAAAGCATTTAGCCTTAATACGTGAAGTAATTAACTTGAAGCAGTGTGGGTCTTTTGCAAAAAAAATCTGTGATCTATTTATCACCTTTAGTGGTGAGAGTGTGTGTATGCATAAAGTAGGCAGTATCCGATGATGCAGCAGTTACATGGTTGATTACAAGTGACTTGTCAACTGAGTTGCTGGCAAATGGATATTCCTTCCTAACCTGTATAACAATTAAGGCTGTGAGCTGTAAAACATTTATTAGCAAATATGGCACTTACTCTGTCAGTCATGATGCCTCCTACTTGTACTTCAGATGGGACTGTGCATGTAAAGCAAAGCGATAATTTATTTGAAGTCCAGTGCTTCTTCCATACAGTTGCACAAGGGGGTAGGCAGGATATTGCGTAAGTTACATAAGTATGACACACAGCATCTTAAAGAATGTAGAAATCTCGACTTGTTGAACGAACACAGATTTCAAAGCTTATTTTTAAATGTTCCGATGCTTCAGGTCCAGATGCAACCCACTGATGTGAAGGAGCTCATTTGTTTCCATACTGATTTGTCTGGGGAATTTAAGTCAAACGATATAGGAATAACACATAGGAAAAAATAGAAATAGAAAAGGGAAGCTTTTGAAAGATACAAATTAGATGAAAAGTTTACATGTAATTTGTTATTAGTATGTTGCTGTATACATTAAGTTTCCTATACAAATCTGCAATTGCACTTAGCAATCAAGCTATCATTGCACTTGTGGCACTGACAGAGGTGAGTGTAATTCACTTGAGATTTACTTACCACAATAACATACCTCCCATGTGTCCTTCTTAAGGACAGTCTTTAGAATACACACCACTCAGTCTATTATATCTTTAAGGATGTTTTTTCGCTGGAGTTCAGTACCTTTGCTGGGTCTGAGTGTCCTACAATGAGTATTAAATCAACAAATGTTTATACATGTGCTACAAGTGCTTGTCCTAGAAAGCGGGATGTCTTACATCTAACACATTGAAAGTACTATCCTGTTGTATGTGGCACTTAAAGAACACTTTCTTAGTTACAAGTCCGACATACTCAGGGTAATACTTTACATCCGTTGGTCCACAGCATGTGAAAAACGTGTATCTGTGTAAAGTCTATGTGGGAATCTTATTCAATGGTTGCCAAGGGTGAAGCCTGAAGACTCTACAAAACCACACACCCATAAATCCAATGTACTTTTCAAATGGAAGAATATGTCTTTCTTAAAATGGATTTTTATTGTCAACCCTGTTGTATTCTCATCTTGCCTCTATAAAGGAATCTTACAATCAATGCTTTTTAAGTGGTTATTTCATACACTCCCCATGCTGTTAATCAGTACACACAAACTGTCCAACTTAAGGACATTAGGAATAATAAAACATTGTGCCATAACTCTCATTTTGTTTCCAAGCTTTTAGAATATGATTTATCACAGCCTGTATCAAAAATACTCGCCTACACAGTTAAAAAATACTAAACTTGTGTATGTTTAGGTTAAATAGGGTTTCTGTATAGTATATACAACCATGCTGCCTTATAACTCTGCAGTCTTTTCTTTTTGTGCTACTGCCCTCCTGTGTCTTTAATTAGGACATTTCACTAGCATAGATACTGACACAAGCACCTAACTAGTTAGTAGTTTACATAGAGGAGCGCCTTGGTAAAAAAAATAAATAACAATTTTGTTGTACTCAAACATTTCTGCATTTTCTTCTTTTTCATTTTGTTTCTTTTATGTTTACTTAATTTTCAATACTTTTCTGCACTGTGTTAATTGCGAAGCAGCCCCCTGGAAATCTGTAGGTAGTGGTATGTATCCAGCAACTTTTGACATGATTGCCCATGCCTTCATTATAGGCTTGAAGCTCAGTCGAGGATCACACGCAGCCCAAATATAAGTAACTTGGTACTTTTTAATTTATATCAGAGAAAAGCGCATTAGTTTTGATAAAAACTTTGGTAAAGCACTAAATCTCTATTGCATCTTTACTGAATAACAAACTATACCATAGAGTAAAACTGAGTAAAGTGATAGGAGGGGCATCTTTGTTGATGGTGGTGATGTGAACAACCCTTTGCTTGTGATTCCAGCTAAGTTTTCAAAGTTTTCCTTTCATGTGTCTAGCTCTCTCCTTTCCCCCTTTTTTCATGTCATTCCCAATTCTAACCAACATTTTCCAATCATTTCAAACTGCAGCGCCTCAGTTTTCCAAGTATGATTTTAATGCCTTTCAATAATAGTCAACCATTCTTTAAAATAGATGTTAAATTAGATTCCATATATGCATTTTCTCTATTGAAATATGTCCTTAAGTAATTAAAACAGAAGAGAGTCTCATGGTGCTGCCGCAACCACAAGGGATTCTGGGTAGGCACATGAAAATAAGGTCATCAATAATCACCTTTTGCCTCTATATCCACTTTATACATGGATCCCTTGAAAGTAATTGCCCGCTGTGCAAGACAGCCTTTATACACCCTGATTATAAGATGACCTATAAGAAAAAAGTATTACTAGTAAATATTAATTCACATGTAAACTATTTTTTCATATTTAATAAAAACTATGATTGAGAAAAATGCATTTTTTGTTTTTATTTCCTTGTATTTGCTAACCTTCCCCCAGTTATGCACATCTGCCCCAAGATATGGCTTAAAACCCTTTATATGCCACTCTGCCCCCCAGAAATGCCTTACACCCCCTGATATGCCACTCTGCCTCTCTGATATGCCACTTTGATGCCAGATATGCCTTATACCCCCTATATGCCAGTCTGCCTCCCTGATATCCCTTTTAACCCCCTATATGCTAGTCCAGGGGCGTCCAAATGTGGCCCGTCAGACTTTGGGAAATTTCACGGTGGGCCGGCCAGTCTGTGGGCCGGCAGACCACATTCAAAGCATGTGGCAGAGCCTGTCCTGGTGTGTGTGTTTGGGTGTCGGTGTGGCAGAGCCTGTCCTGGTGTGTGTGTTTGGGAGTCGGTGTGGCAGAGCCTGTCCTGGTGTGTATTTGGTTGTGTGTTTCCTGGCACTTTACTTACTGCAGGAATAAATAGAACTATTTAATTTTTACTTATCCAGAGATAAAACGGCAATTTGAATTTGTAGTCAAATCATTGGGAGGAAGAGTAAAGATTTTGTGTTATTTACTCTGTTTCAATCTGCATATTTTATTATATAGGATTAGTGGCATTACATTGTGGCTTCAGGCATCCCACGTGTATGGTGACTTTTTTAGTGTACCGATTACTCCCAATCCCATCACATAAGATTATGTTCTGTTCTGATGTCATCTTTTTCCAGTACACATCCATGTAGACGAGTCTAATTTATTTATTTCCATAAAATGGCCACCAAAATCCTCAGCACCAGACCCATGATGCTCTTAATCCAGCCCTGCCTCCAGTGTGAGTCAGCCAGCTTCAATCATAGAAACATAGAAAGATAAGAGCCAGTAGGCACATCCAGTCTGCCCAACCTCTGAGTACTTTGCATTTAGTACCTACCCTTATCCTGTATCTACCTTGGCCTTATGCCTACCCCATGCTTGCTTAAATGCCTTTACTGTATTAACACCTACCACTTCTGCTGGAAGGCTATTCCATGCGTCCACTACCTTTTCCGTAAAGTAATATTTCCTGATGTTACCATTAAACCTTTGCCCCTCCAGCTTATGACTATGTCCTCTCGTTGTGGTAGTATTTCTCCTTTTAAATAAACTCTCTTCCTTTATCTTGTTGATTCCCTTTAAGTATTTAAATGTTTCTGTCATATCCCCCTGTCACGTCTTTCTTCCACGCTATATATGTTAAGATCCTTTAACCTGCCCTGGTAAGGTTTATCCTGTAATCCATAAACCATTTTAGTAGCCCTTCTCTGAACTTTCTCCAACATATCTATATATATATGGCTCTGACCATTTTTCTAGTTTACCTAAATCATTTGCCATTTGGCTTCTTCCTCCAGGAACATCAACCCTGTTGCAAATTTTTGTGTCGTCAGCACATAGACCATCTGCAATATCACTGATAAAAATATTAAAGAGAATGGGTCCAAGTACAGATCCCTGAGGTATCCCACTGGATACCTCAGGCCATTGACTACAACCCTCTGTTGTCTGTCACTCAGCCACTCCCTAATCCATTCAACAACATTGGCATCTAAACTCAGAGATTGCAGTTTATTTATAAATCTTCTATGTGGGACAGTGTCAAAGGCCTTACTGAAATCTAGATACGCAATGTCTACTGCACCACCTTGATCAATTACTTTAGTCACCCAATCAAAAAATCAATAAGATTCGTTTGTCATGATCTTCCTGAGGTAAACCCATGTTGTTTTTGATCTTGAAACCCATGTGACTTCAGATGTTCAACAATTCTTTCCTTTAACATTGTTTCCATTAATTTCCCTACTACAGATGTAAGACTAACTGGCCTGTAGTTGCCTGACTCCTCCCTACTGCCTTTTTTGTGAATGGGCACAACATTCGCTACTTTCCAATCCCCAGGGACAACTCCCGTTACCAATGATTCGTTAAATATATCAGTTAACGGTTTAGCTAGTACACCCCAAGCTCTTTTAATAACTTGGGGTGTATCCCATCAGGCCCCATTGACTTATTTGTCTTTACCTTAGACAACTGAAGTAGAACCTCCGCCTCGATAAACTCACATATTTCAATTTTCTGTTATCTTCAAGAATACAATTTTTAAATAATCCCATTTCTCTGGGAGCCATTTAAATTGCCACAGTCTGATAATGACTCCTCTACACATATTCTCATTTTAGAAAAGTCAGCTTTTCTAAAATCTAAAACGTTTGTTTTTGTGTGGTGTGAATCAGTCACTGTTCGTATATTACACCACACAGACTGATGATCACTAGATCCCAAACTTTCACCTACAGAAATATCTGTTAACAAATCTCCATTTGTGAACACTAAATCCAATATGGCCTCCTTACGAGTTGGTTCCTCAACTACTTGTTTTAAAGATAATCCCAGTTTAGAATATCCGCACTCCGGGTACAACCAACTACTTTCGTTTTCCAGTTCACATCAGGGAGATTAAAGTCACCCATGATTATAACATCCCCCTTCACTGTGATTTTAGCTATTTCCTCCACTAATAAATGATCTAGTTCTTCTACTTGTCCTGGGGGTCTATAAATCACACCTACGCGAGTTACTTTTGCCAAATTGTACTGTAACCCAAACCGACTCTATGTTCTCCTCACCAATTTGTGTTAAGTTAGATTTTATGTTATTTTTTCACATATAGGGCCACCCCTCCCTCTTTCCTGCCCTTTCTGTCTTTTCTATATAAAGAGTACCCCGGTATTGATATGTCCCAGTCATTTTTCTCATTATACCATGTCTCAGTAACAGCCACTATATCAACATTCTCAGTTGCCACAACTGTTACAAGTTCATGGATCTTATTCCCTAAACTGCGAGCATTTGTAGACATGACTTTTAGCTTGTCGTTTAAAACTAATGCTGCAATCGTTTTCTGTCCTTGCTTTGGGGGGGGCAAAATATATGTTTCTCCCTATTATCTGTAGACCAAGCCCCCAGATCCACCCACCCGGTTACTAAGTAAATCGCCTTCCCTTTCTATACTGTCTAACCCAGTATTTATTCCCCCCCCATTCGTAGTTTAAAATCTCCTCCAACCGCCTAGCCATGCTCTCCCCAAGCACATTGGACCCTCTTGCATTCAGGTGCAATCCATCATGACTATAGAGATAGTACCCCAAAGCAAAATTAGCCCGGTGCTCTAAAAACCCAAAGCCCTCCTTCTTACGTCAAGACTTCAGCCATGCATTTAGCTGCCTATTCTGGTGTAGCTCATGGCACAGGTAGCATCTCTGATCGCACAGACATCGCACAGACCTCTGACCTCCACTGGCTGCCACTGACATATAAAAAAACTTTTCCACTGCTTTTTTAACTATCGCCAAATTAACCTTGTATTAATATGCATTATAAGGCTAAAAGGCCATATTTTCTCTCAGTGGAAAATGAGTGCGGCCCACGCACACATACATACATTTCTGATGAAGTGGACCACTCCAGAAAAAACTTGGAAACCTCTGTGTTAGTCTGCCTACCTGATATTCCTTTAAATCCCCTATATGCCACTCTGCCTCCCTGATGCCACTCTGCCTCCCTGATATTGCTTTTAACCCCCTATATGCCACTCTGCCTCCCTGATATTCCTTTTAACCCCCTATATGCCAGTCTGCCTCCCTGATATTGCTTTTAACCCCCTAAATGCCACTCTGCCTCCCTGATATTCCTTTTAACCCCCTATATGCCAGTCTGCCTCCCTGATATTCCTTTTAACCCCCTATATGCCAGTCTGCCTCCCTGATATTCATTTTAACCCCTATATGCCACTCTGCCTCCAGAAAGCCCTTATACCCCCCCATATGCCACCTTTACCCTCCCCCGACTTACCAGTGCTTCCATAGACTTCTCCCCATGCTTCAGATTCCTTGAGGTGTGGTGGTCTGCCGGGGCTTCTATAAATGAGCACCGGAAGGTCATGTGATGCCGGCACTCCATCATAGGAGCTCCAGCAGAAGTGCCGGCAGCAGCGGAGGTTGCCTGCGCGCATTGCACAGACCTCTGACCTCCACTGGCTGCCAGAGAGGAGGATCCAGATCCCCTGCAGCATTGCGGGGGATCTGGATCTTAGTCTTGTAGTCAGACCTCTATTTGAGGTCTGGTTAGAAGACGACCTCAAATATAAGACGATGGTTATTTTTCTGAAAAAAAAACCTCGTTTTATAATCTAGAAAAAACGGTATATATTCTTTAGCTCTAAACACTTTAATTGATCCAACCTAATCATATATTCATACAGCAGGTATTTTGTTACTCTGTAGGATTGGTGGAAAATGTCTTGCTTTCCTCTGCAACGTCCCCAAGTTTTCATTTCTGCTCTTCTGACGGAAGACTTGAGAAACTTTTCGAAAGCTGGAGACCTCCGATGCAGCTCCCTCCAATAGCTTGGCCATAAAACCTACCCCAGCAGATCTGATAAAAGAACCACCAGCAAATACATAAAGTCTCACTTACTTAACATCTTCCTACCTTCCTACAAACTGCTTCAGTGTCCCTGTCTACTTTCTCACAGCTCCACTTCTTCTCTTGCCTCTTCTTGTTCTTCTTGTCTTCCTCCCTTCTCATACACTCACATATATACCTTGACACAAACACATACTTACACTACCTATATCCACACTCTAGCATACCGAAACAAAGACATGTTCACGCACTAAAATACCCAGACACACACTAACATAGCCAGCCATGGCTTATATATCCACACACATACTAATATACCAACACACACACTTGTGGAAGTTGAAGAATTTTGCTGATTCTGGATGTCAGTACAACGATCTATTTACCTCATTGCTTATTCTGCTGATAGCAGATAAGATTACCCTACAATCACCTGTCTACTAGACTTGCGCATTCGTCTTCGGGCTAACATGAAAACGAGCACGAAGAGGCCGTTTTTTTGTTCGTTCCGAAGACACGCCGAAGAGAATACAGTGCCGGCAAAACGTAGGAGAAGACGAAGACTCCCAACCACGAAGAATGTTCGATCGTCTTCGTTTTTGCCGCGCAGCCGCCAAAATTTCAAACAGGAGTGAGCTGATCTCGTCTGTCCAATCAGCTCACTCTTGTGACGTCACGCTAAGGGTCTCGTCCAATGCCTGTGCTGCTGTTTTTTGAATTCTGAAGGCGCCTTTATAAGACCAGAGCTTGCCTGAGAGATCCATTCATTTTTCGCTGTGACTGCTTTGGCAACACTGCTGTGCTGCATCCGAGCGTTACAGAGAGATTGTTCTGTTCTGTGTGAGACTGGTAAGCCTTAGCCTGCCATTTCTCACAGTGTACTTCATCCTCACTTCAGTGCTACTTAATATAATTAATAATAATAATTTGATTAATTAAATTTTTTTTTTATTTAATTTGTCATCAACTGTAGTGTAAGTGCTGTTGAGTTGACAGTGCACCCAGTGTCTCAGTGGCACTGGGGTGCCCTTGCCCTGGGCTGGCACTAGTGCGTACTGCCTGTCCTGCTTAAATAAATTAAATAGAATTTATAAATAATAATTTAATATAGTCTATAATTTAATAGTTCATTATAATATTATATATATATATATATTTGTCAGTCATATATATATATACTATAGTATACTAGTGTAGAGTGTACTGTAGACATTCATCTACTAGTGTCTAATTTAAAATCAGTAATATTAATTAATATAATTAATAATTGAATTCATTATAAAATTATATATATATTTGTCAGTTATAGTTAGTAATAGTATACTAGTGTAGAGTGTACTGTAGACATTCAAGACATCTACTAGTGTCTAATCTAAAATCAGTAATATCAATAATTCTATAATTCTTTCTTATCTTAATAGTTAATTAAATTAGCTATAAATAAAAGTAATAATATTAATTAATTACTACTAGCGTATAGTTCAGCTAATCTTATTAGTACTGGTGCTGCAGCTCTATAGTTTGTGCTTTGTTTTAGCAACAGCAAGAGACCAAGTCAATTTTTCTTAATTAATAATCTTTCATTTTATTTCATTTGTTTTGCTCACCTCAGTCCATCAGTGAAGTGAACTTGTTGGGCTAGTGAGTGCAGCCGCATAAGTGCTGTGTTTTTTTTTGATCAGCAAGCAGTGACGTTAACTGTTTTGCAAAGATTTTCTCATTTATTTTACATTTTATTTCAATTTTATTAAAAGTACCCTTAGTGTTTTGCTCACCTCAGTCCATCAGTGAAGTGAACTTGTTGGGCTAGTGAGTGCAGCCGCATAAGTGCTGTGTGTTTTTGTTCAGCAAGCAGTGAAGCTAACTGTTTTGCTGTGACATTTTATTTTATTTCTAATTCTTCTCAAGAAAAATTGACTGTGACGAGCTGTACTAAGCAAAGCTTCAAGCTACTAGCTGTAGTACTAAAATAATTCTAATCTTCTTTAATCTTAATCTATAATATATTATAAATAATATATAACAATATAAATTCTAATTCATAATCTATAATATAAGTAATTCTAATTCTAAATTCTAATTCATAATCTATATTCTTCTATCTATAATACATAATATATAAGTAAATTATTTCTAATCTATTAATATTATATAACTTAATATTAATTAATAAACCATACTGAATCTGATTTAACCTCACTTTAGCTTAGTGGGTTTGAGAGCGTCTGCCTAGAGGTAGACTTATAGTAAGGAAATATAGCTTTAGGCTAGCATAGTAGTAGGCTAAGCTCTTAGGCCCGTGTAAATTCAAATTAAAAATAAAATACTGCTAGTTATTAAATAGTTAATCTTGAATTAATAATTTAAATAACTTTAGCACTTTGCCAGATTGCACACAACAGCACAGTGCAGTAGTGCATAGTTTTACTTTTTAAGCAGTAGCACTGAAGAGAACTTCCTCTAATTTTTTTGTCTTTAATTCATTTTTCCTTTTTTTTTATTTATTTTTTATTTTTTTATAGTTTTTTAAACACTACACTACACACACAACACAAAATTTGAAATGGATCCTCCTTTTGGGACTAAGGAGGGACAAGCTCCATCTACCACCACCACCACCAGCACCACCACCAGTTCTAAGATGCAGCCTTTGCGTCAGTCTAGTCGGCCAAGTAGGCCAAGCTCTCGCTTATCATTTGGGGAAGCATTGCTTGAAGGATCATCAAGTAAAGGAAAGGCACCAAAAGCAGGCAGTAGTAGTGCGGCTAGGCCCACAAGCTCTATGGTTTTTTACGGAAAGCCTAAAGCACCAGAAGCACGTTCAAAGTTAAAGGGTAGCACAAGTAGTACCAGCCCAGTGACTAAAAAGAAGTGCCTTTTGCCCCAAGCAGCATCTTCCCCATCCACAAGCAGCATGCAAGGTACCAAGCAGAGCCAAATTAGCAGCAAGACTCAGAGGGGTCCCAAACAAAAGCGATCTCATTCCTTTGTAGGGAAAACCACCACCACCACCACCACCCCCACCACCACTAGTGCTGTGCCTACTGTTCCCACTGGTACCGCCACGCCATGTCCTCCTAGTACCTCTAGCAAGCCACCAAGTCCTTACAAAATTTTTGTAAAGACAGTTAGAGAGAGGGCTACACATAGTGGGACTCCACCTAGCGAGGTAGCAGAGGAGCCTGAGACTGAGAGGCCAAGTGCACAGTCTATTCTTCCTGCTCGCACTACTACTAGTCACGAGTCTCACGACGATATCAGTCTTAGCTCCAGCCTAGCAGGAATTCCATTCTATCTGGCTAATGAAGAGCTAGACTATGAGCCAGAGGAAGTAGAGGAGATGAGTGGTCAGGAATCAGATTCCTCAGGGAGCAGTGTCCAAATGACTAGTGCACAATTTTCCCCTGAGCCTCCACCTTCTCCGCTACGATCATCACCATCACCACCACCACCACCAGCAGCAGCAGCAAAACCTAGCAAATCTAAAGCATTTAGCAGTCCCACTATGGCCAGTACTGTTACCACCAGTCCCACCACCACTAGTTCTGCCTCTGTTCATCCACCCCGAGCAGTAGGAGCAGCACCCAAGGCACACTCCAAGGCTATGCGCGCCCCAATTTGGGAGCACTTTGAAAATGTTGAAGAAGGGCGCTATGGAAAGTGCAAACATTGTGGGAAGCTAATAAGCAGAGGGAAAGTGTCTGGCCATTTTACCAGTGCTAGCATGAAGCATCACCTCAGCACTCAACACAACGCTGTGCTATTGGGGAAAGATGCAGAAGTAAAACTTAGTGCAGGCAGCATAGCTGGTGGCCGTGGAAAAACCCCAACAGCTTCTTCTTCTGAGCCAATAGCAGCAGCAGCAGCAGCAGCAGCTAGTGCTGGCAGCCAGAGACCAAGGCAGGTTGGAGCACTGCATGTCCAGCCCACCCTGGAACAATTTGTGGCATTCCAATCCAAAAGGTCAATGCCCAAACAGCAGGCCAATAAAGTAACGCGACTGATTGGTCAGTTCATTGCTGTTGGAGGGGCATCCTTCTCTATGATCGAAGGGGAGCCTTTCAAACAATTGATGGCGGCTGTGGCTCCACAATATACAGTTCCGTCACGTTCCACTTTCAGCAGGAACATTGTCCCCTCATTGTATCGGTCCTGTGTTGCAGCAGTGAAAGAGGCGCTTTCCAAGGCTGCTGGTCAGTGTGTTCATTTCACTACAGATTTGTGGAGTGCACCTAGCGGCCAGCATGCCTTTCTTTCTTTGACAGCACACTGGTGGCAGCCCGGTGTGTCTAAGGAAGCTGCTGCAGCAGGCTACCGATCTTTCCTTCTCCATGCAGAAGTGATGGATGAAAAGCACACTTCCCAAAATATTCTGCATGCAATGAGGAAAATGTTTAGCCTTTGGGTGGGAGCAGAGGCGGGCACCAATGTTGAAGTTGGTTTTGTGGTAACTGACGGAGGTGCCAATATGGTGAAAGCGCTGCAAGATGGTCATATTGTTGGTGTGCGCTGTGCAGCCCACATCATCCATCTTGTAGTGAAGGCAGCAATGTCAGAAGGAACTAATGTGGCAGCAGTAGTTCTGTCCCGCTGCAGAAAGATCGCTGGGCACTTTCACCATAGTGTTAAGGCTAGCCAACTTTTGAGGGAAGAGCAAGAGAGGTCAGGTCTTCCCGTACACTGCCTACGCCAGGATGTCAGTACACGGTGGAACTCCACGTTAGACATGCTGGAGAGGATTTTGGAGCAGCAGAGGGCAATCCATAATCTTGCCTCAGAGCACAATATTGGGATTACCTCTCCATTGAATAGGGAGGATTGGACAGTGATCGCCCAGCTAGTGGCAGTCCTTAAACCATTCAGGGATGCCACAGAAAATTTAAGCTCAAACACTGCCAGTCTGGCCCAGGTAATCCCAGTGTTCTCCCATCTAGGCAGCAAGATGGATGTGTTCCTTGGAAACCGTGAGGCTGTTCAAGGTGGCACTCTACATCCTGACGTAGCAGCCATAGCCAGGAAGCTGAAGGATCTGCTAAAAGTACACCTTCGCAAACGAATGGAAGAGAGTCCCGAAATGATGCTAGCGTGCCTTTGTGATCCAAGAATTAAGGGAAAGCTAGCTTTGAAATTTAATGTTCTCAGTAGCTACCGGGAGCAATTGGTCAACAAGGTGCGTGACTGGCAGCGTAAAATGGGAATGCTGTCCGAGGAGGGAGAGGTGCAGGAGGAGGAAGAGATGATGTGGTCTGCTACTCCTAGCAGCAGCATCAGCAGCAGTGCCACAAGCAGCACAACACAGCTGAGTGGAGCAGCTGCGTTTTGGGAAGAGGCACTTGGGAGTATAGTTGGACCATCTGACAGAGCTAGCAGCAGAAAGGAGAGTAGTGCTGCTGAAATGTCAAACTTTACCTCTGTGAAGTTCCTTCTGCGCCTAATGTTGATCCTCTTAGCTACTGGGATGAAAAGAAGAGTGTGTGGCCTGCACTCTCATGGGTTGCGCAGCAGCTACTATCATGTCCGCCAACCACTGTTCAAAGTGAGCGCGTGTTTTCTATGAGTGGAAACATACTGAGTCCACAGCGCTCACGCATGGCACCTCATCTGATGAAGCAGGTTGCCTTTCTTAAATTCAATCTGCCCAAGTTGGGTTACCCAGCTCTTAGCTTGGAAAGTTAATTTTTTTTCTCTGTAATGTTTAAGGTAGTTTCTCCCCCTGGTTGCACGTGTTTGTGGTGTGGCAACGTCTGCTACCTCCGCCGGTGTAGCCAGTTTACGCTAGGGCCTAGTGTCTGAGTTCTGGAAGTCCGCTCCCAAACGCCAAGGACTGACAGTCTTCGGATGCTTTGCCCTGGGGTGAAACAGGTGAGCGGGTCGTCAATTGCCCACTCATTCACCTTTTTCCGTTTCCAAAGCTGCTGCTGGTGGTGGTGCCAGTATCTTTTGCCAGTTCGCTTCCTGGCTGAAATCATGCCTCAAATGTCCCTAATGGAGAGGGTAGTTTCTCCCCCTGGTTGCACTTGCTGCGGTGTGGCAATGCCTGCTACCTCCGCCGGTGTAGCCAATTTACGCTAGGGCCTAGTGTCTGAGTTCTGGAAGTCCGCTCCCAAACGCCAAGGACTGACAGTCTTCGGATGCTTTGCCCTGGGGTGAAACAGGTGAGTGGGTCGTCAATTGCCCACTCATTCACCTTTTTCCGTTTCCAACGCTGCTGCTGGTGGTGGTGCCAGTATCTTTTGCCAGTTCGCTTCCTGGCTGAAATCATGCCTCAAATGTCCCTAATGGAGAGGGTAGTTTCTCCCCCTGGTTGCACTTGCTGCGGTGTGGCAATGCCTGCTACCTCCGCCGGTGTAGCCAATTTACGCTAGGGCCTAGTGTCTGAGTTCTGGAAGTCTGCTCCTAAACGCCAAGGACTGACAGTCTTTGGATGCTTTGCCCTGGGGTGAAACAGGTGAGCGGGTCGTCAATTGCCCACTCATTCACCTTTTCTAATGCTGCTACTGCTGCTGGTGGTGGTGGTGCCAGCGTCTCTTCAATGCCAGTTCGCTTCCTGGCTAGTGTCATGCCTCAAATGTCCCTAATGGTAAGGGCAGTTTCTCCCCCCTGGTTGCACTTGCTGCGGAGTGGCAACGTCTGCTACCTCCGCCGGTGTAGCCAGTTTACGCTAGGGCCTAGTGTCTGAGTTCTGGAAGTCCGCTCCCAAACGCCAAGGACTGACAGTCTTCGGATGCTTTGCCCTGGGGTGAAACAGGTGAGCGGGTCGTCAATTGCCCACTCATTCACCTTTTTCCGTTTCCAAAGCTGCTGCTGGTGGTGGTGCCAGTATCTTTTGCCAGTTCGCTTCCTGGCTGAAATCATGCCTCAAATGTCCCTAATGGAGAGGGTAGTTTCTCCCCCTGGTTGCACTTGCTGCGGTGTGGCAATGCCTGCTACCTCCGCCGGTGTAGCCAATTTACGCTAGGGCCTAGTGTCTGAGTTCTGGAAGTCCGCTCCCAAACGCCAAGGACTGACAGTCTTCGGATGCTTTGCCCTGGGGTGAAACAGGTGAGCGGGTCGTCAATTGCCCACTCATTCACCTTTTTCCGTTTCCAACGCTGCTGCTGGTGGTGGTGCCAGTATCTTTTGCCAGTTCGCTTCCTGGCTGAAATCATGCCTCAAATGTCCCTAATGGAGAGGGTAGTTTCTCCCCCTGGTTGCACTTGCTGCGGTGTGGCAATGCCTGCTACCTCCGCCGGTGTAGCCAATTTACGCTAGGGCCTAGTGTCTGAGTTCTGGAAGTCTGCTCCTAAACGCCAAGGACTGACAGTCTTTGGATGCTTTGCCCTGGGGTGAAACAGGTGAGCGGGTCGTCAATTGCCCACTCATTCACCTTTTCTAATGCTGCTACTGCTGCTGGTGGTGGTGGTGCCAGCGTCTCTTCAATGCCAGTTCGCTTCCTGGCTAGTGTCATGCCTCAAATGTCCCTAATGGTAAGGGCAGTTTCTCCCCCCTGGTTGCACTTGCTGCGGAGTGGCAACGCCTGCTACCTCCGCCAGTGTAGCCAGCTTACGCTAGGGCCTTGTGTCTGAGTTCTGGAAGTCCGCTCCCAAACGCCAAGGACTGACAGTGTTTGGATGCTTTGCCCTGGGGTGAAACAGGTGAGTGGGTCGCCAATTGCCCACTCATTCGCCTTTCCCATTTTTCACTGCTGCTGCTGGTGGTGGTGGTGCCAGCATCTCTTCCGTGCCAGTTTGCTTCCTGGCTAGAGTCATGCCCAAAATGTCCCTAACGGTAAGGGCAGTTTCTCCCCCCTGGCTGCCTCTGTCTGCGGTGTGGCAACGCCTGCTACCTCCGCCGGAGTGGCCAGCTTACGCTAGGGCCTAGTGTCTGAGCTCTGGAAGTCTGCTGCCAAACGTCTAAGACTGACAGTGTTTGGGTGCTTTGCCCTGGGGTGAAACAGGTGAGTGGGTCGCCAATTGCCCACTCATTCGCCTTTCCCATTTTTCAATGCTGCTGCTGGTGGTGGTGGTGCCAGCATCTCTTCCGTGCCAGTTTGCTTCCTGGCTAGAGTCATGCCCAAAATGTCCCTAACGGTAAGGGCAGTTTCTCCCCCCTGGCTGCCTCTGTCTGCGGTGTGGCAACGCCTGCTACCTCCGCCGGAGTGGCCAGCTTACGCTAGGGCCTAGTGTCTGAGCTCTGGAAGTCTGCTGCCAAACGTCTAAGACTGACAGTGTTTGGGTGCTTTGCCCTGGGGTGAAACAGGTGAGTGGGTCGCCAATTGCCCACTCATTCGCCTTTCCCATTTTTCAATGCTGCTGCTGGTGGTGGTGGTTGTGGTGGTGCCAGCATCTCTTCTGTGCCAGTTCGCTTCCTGGCTAGAGTCATGCCCAAAATGTCCCTAATGGTAAGGGCAGTTTCTCCCCCCTGGCTGCGTCTGTTTGCGGTGTGGCAACGCCTGCTACCTCCGCCGGAGTGGCCAGCTTACGCTAGGGCCTTGTGTCTGAGCTCTGGAAGTCCGCTGCCAAACGTCTAGGACTGACAGTGTTTGGATGCTTTGCTCTGGGGTGAAACAGGTGAGTGGGTCGCCAATTGCCCACTCATTCGCCTTTTCCATTTCCTTTTCCATTTCCATTTCATTATTTTCCTTCTGATACACAACCAACCAACCAAACATAACACACACAATAACACAAATAACACAGTGACATAATACATAACACATATAACACACAGTGACAACACACATAACACATACACGTACAATGCACAAATCACAAGGACCTTTCCTCTTGTTATTTGTCCTGGCCTTCACTTCTACACTCACTAGCATTAACGCTATAACTCACACTTCATACTATAACATTTTTCCATCCACATACCTGCCAACAGACCCAACTTTTTCAGGGACAGTCCTGCTTTTTTCCAGTCCTGTCCCATCTAATTTAGCTATCTAGGTATGCAAATACACGTTGGTAGTTATAGCTCGGTAGGTAGCACTAGTATAAACATTAAATAAATATAATAAAGTACTAAATAATAAATCTAACTTTAAAATACATTTAAATAAACCCCTTAATTTTTTAAAAATTAAAATTAAACATTAAAATGAAAATTAAATTATTATTTAGACATAATACATCTTTAACCAAACCAGTGCACTGCTACTAATATTAAACATAACAGTACATTAACCCTAAGCTATTTTTTAGTTCTTGTCCAACATTTTTCCATCCGCATACCTGCCAACACACCTAAGATTTTGGTGGACAGTCCTGCTTTTTTCCAGTCCTGTCCAGTAAAAGTTGGGTTGTTGCAAAGTATGCCATTGTGAATAGGTAGCAAATGTTAGGCATGTATTACAAGTGGTCCAAAATCAATTTAAAAATGTAAAATAATCCCTATTCTTTTATTAAACATCTATGGATGTGTGACTGTGTATGATAAACGGAGGCCAAGTTCCTTGGAGCATTTGTCTATAGGTCATTTTGTCTACAGTACACCTCAGTACGTGTGTGCAACTCTATTGGTCGTTTCGGCAGGGGGCTGGCCTGCCATCAACGAATGAAGTGCGTTCTGCAATTCACTTGTTGATGCCAGACCAGCCCCCTGCCGAAACGACCAATAGAGTTGCACACACGTTCCTTCACGGCAGCTGCTGCTGCTGCTCCGATGTGTTGTTAACCCCGTATTAACCCCTGCTAGGCAACCGGGAAGGAAACGAAGATTAAACGAGCACGAAGAATGTCCGCGAATATTCGCCCGAAGAGAAGACAGGAACGGGCGAATATTCGCGGAATACGAAGGTTTTTTTCCCCCCGAAGACGAGCACGAAGACAAACACGAAGAGCCCCCTGGTGCCCAAGTCTACTGTCTACCTCATTTTTTAGTTTACTTATGTCTTGTTTGTGTCTTGGAAGAATGCGTACATATGGTATGTTTTCGTGTTTTTTCTTTGCTCTAAGTGCCTTGTTGCGAAAGAATCAGAGTCTGCCACGACAAAGGACAAGTTGTCCCTTTCTTGACCTTCTGTAAGTAAAGATTTCACATGTCTGGGGGGGGGGGGGTATTTTTTCTTGACCTCTTTAAACCGTGTGTGTCAGCAAATTACCGTATTTGCTCGATTATAAGACGACCCTGATTATAAGACGACCCCCTAAAATCAAAATATTAATTTAGGAAAAAAACAAAAAGCCTGAATATAAGACTACCCTATAGGAAAAACGTTTTACTAGTAAATATTAATTAATGTAAACTATTTTTTCATATTTAATAAAAGCTATGATTGAGAAAAATATATATTTTTTATTTCCTTTTATTTGCCAACCTGCCCCCCCCAGTTAGGCACATCTGCCCCCAGGCTTGCCACTCTGCTCCCAGAAATGCCTTATACCCCCCTATTTGCCACTCTGCCCCTTGATGTGCCTTTTAACCCTCTATATGCCACTCTGCCTCCAGAAATGTCTTCTACCCTCCTATATGCCACTGTGCCCCATGATATGCCTTTTAACCCCCTATATGCCCCTCTGCCCCATGATATGCCTTATACCCCTATATGCCACTCTGTTATATAGGGGGTTAAAAGGCATATCATGGGGCTGAGTGGCATATAGGGGGTTAAAATGCATATCATGGGGCTAGGTGGCATATAGGGGGTTAATATATATATATATAACTGCTAACAGCAATCACACTCCTATCAATCCAAGGCAGCCAGTACATGCTGGAACCTGGGGATGATAGTAGTGTGATTACAGCCTCCCTATGCCATGCTACCACCCCCCCCCCCCCCCTTATACATCCATGCTATCACACACACACTCATTCACAAACATTTAAATACTCATTCATTCCATTAATCACACATACTTCACACATTAATCACAAAAACCCTCCTCCACCCCCTTACCTGAACTGCAGATCTCCCACTCGCAGACTTCTGCAGGGGCCCGGCTGCCCGAGCAACTTCTCTGGCCCCGCCCCCAGAGGAAGGAGGGGGGAGGCAGAGTTATGTGAGGACTGTGCTAGCTTCCTGTTCTCCTGCAGCTAGTAGGAGTGACGCTGCTCGTGACCAAAGCCCGGTAAGCAGCCTGGCCCCAGCAGAATGAGGTCTGATTAGAAGACGACCTCGATTATAAGACGAGGGGTATTTTTCAGAGCATTTGCTCTGGAAAAAACCTCGTCTTATAATCGAGCAAATACGGTAAATCAAATATACCAACAGATGGCTAGACAATATGCTAATAACTGTATGTGCTTCTTTGCCTATATATTGTTAGAAAATTAAGGAGGGGGAGAGAAGTGTGCAAACTGGACTCTCCCCTGTGCGCACTTGAATAAAGAAGCTCTTGCTTACTCAACTCATTGAACTGGTGTCGTCAGATTTCTTGCCGACATTGACACACTATAATACGCAATCACACCTAGACAGACAGACACACAAACATAAACAAAAAGGGAGGGTAAGTAGAGTTTGCATGTTTTAACAGTGTTAACACGTGTGTTAACAGTGCTAACACGTGTGTGTGAGCGTATAGTGTTAGCATCTGTGAGTATATGTTGTTAACATATATCTGTGGTAGTGTAGAAAGTTAGAGTGACTGTTTTAGTGTAAGGTGCTACTTTGTGTGTATGTTAGCATATTGGATTAAGTGTATGGTGTAAGGGTGAGTGTCAGAATATAGTGTTAGAGTGTCATATGGTCCTAGGGTTAGTGGTGTGATGAAGGAGATAGTGTGTGTGTATGTTAATGTAGGTTGATGGTGTTAGAGTGATTGGGTGTTAAAGTGAGTTTGTGTGTTAGTATGTGTGAGTGCTTTAGTTATGGGGGAGTCAAAAAAATGCAGCATAATAACACTAGGCTCAATCTAAATCCTGATTTTTGTCAGGGGAGGGTTGCCTATACTGAAGTGCATAAAAAGCTATTTTTGTCATTTACTTACCAAACATGGGGAAAATATTGCTGCAAGCTTCTCCATTAGTTCAATGCAAATTGATTTAAAATTGGAAAGTATGGAACAATTAATTGAAAGCATTGAAATACATTGGGACAGTGTTAACGTGCAAACCCTTTTAATTTACCAGATACACCAAGGAATCAATTTACATAGATAGTTGTAGTAATTACAGACATATCATGCAATCCTGTTACATGAGAATTTTGGCAAAGACTAACCTCTGCATATGAAACTTAGCTATTTAGCATGACATATTTTATGCTGCTTTATTACTGGACATTTAAGCTTAATGCCCTCCAAAGAGAATTAAAGCTGCCAAATTTACATCTGTAAAATATATGAACTAGGAAGATGTTTTAATAATTATATTGAGACAAAGTTGTGCTACTCAAAACAATACATTTGTTTCTTAATTTTATTGTGTTGGGTTGGTGGGTAATTTTCTACATTCCCCTTCAACTTCTCCATCCCTAAGACACCCTAGTTCTACAGACTCATTTCTGCTCTTCTGTCTAAAGACCTGAGTGACCTTCCGGAAACTGGGGGCCTCAGAAGAAGTACCCTCAAAAAGCTTGGCCATGAAGCCTAGCCCTGCTGTTTTTATGAATGAACCACCAGCAAATGTATAAAGGACAGGGTTAACACTACTACTAAGAAAGATAAGAGCTGTGACATTAGGACGAGCAAATTGAGCTGCTTTTTTGAGCGTCTTTCTTGTACTAGAGTCTGAGACTGTCTCTCCTATTACCTGGAGAATATTAACTGTGTGATAAGGAATCCAGAACAGAGCAAACGTCACAACAATGCAAATGACCAACCGACTAGTCTTTTGTTTACTCTGAAACTTCAGGCTACGTAAACGTAGGCATATGTAGAGGTAGCAGGACACAATAATTGTGAATGGGATAAAAAATCCTAAGAGACTCTCAAATAGGTACTGAAAGATAATGTGCCCAGAACCATTGTGTGAGGGTAGACATTGGAGTCTGTTGTTTCTGATCTGTAAAGTACGGTATACTAGCATTGGTATAGCCAACACTGAGGCTATTGACCATATCACCAAAACCAAGGTTCTGACAGCAGTCTTTGTTCTTATCTTCTGAGAAGAAAAGGGTATGGCTACAGCCAGGAAGCGATCTAGACTCATAAATGTGATAAGGAAAATACTGACATACATGCTCAGACATCCAATATAATGGCAGAGTTTGCAAACAATACTCCCAAAAGCCCAGCTGCCAGTGGCCAGAAGATGAATGAAGAAGGGACCCGTTAGGATTACAATGATATCTGCCACAGCCAAATGTAAAATAAGGATGCAGGTTACTGTCCGTTTCTTTAGGTGGGTCAACACAGTCCAGATAATAAAGGCATTGCCTGGGAAGCCAAGTAGGAAAGCTATGGAGAGGAGAGCTATTCCAACCTGTGGAGAAGATGCAGGAGGAAACATTGCCTGCTGAGTGAAGTTTGCAGGAGTGGAATTACCTATAGTTATCTGGATAGATATAGCATTCTGTGTAAAAAAAAGACATATTAATTAAAACACATGAAACACATACAATTCGTTATCAAATCATAGTCGTCTGTATTCTTTTTAGCAGTAATGGCAGCATTCAGCCTTAATACATGAAGTCATTAACTTAAAGTAGTGTGGGTCTTTTGCCAAAAAAAAAGTCTTCGTATAAAAGGCTTGTCGCTTTGTCAATTGTCTGTCATTGTGAATTGTCTGTGCAATTAGTGTGTAGGTGCTGGACTATGGTTGGACCTTTGAGTTATTTCAAGTCCGGAGTGTGATCACTGTGATCCTCTATTTATATTATTAAAGGGTGTGCACCTTTAGTGGTGAGAGTGTGTGTATGCATAAAGTAGGCAGTATCCGATGATGCAGCAGTTACATGGTTGATTACAAGTGACTTGTCAACTGAGTGGCTGGCAAATGGATATTGCTTCCTAACCTGTATAACAATTAAGGCTGTAAGCTGTAAAAAATGTATTTGCAAAAATAGCACTTACTCTGTCAGTCATGATGCCTCCTACTTGTACTTCAGATGGGACTGTGCATGTTTAGCAAGCGATAATTTATTTGAAGTCCAGTGTTTTTTCCATACAGTTGCACAAGGGGGTAGGAAGGATATTGCAACAAGTTACATAAGTATGACACACAGCATCTTAAAGAATGTAGAAATCTCAACTTGTTGCACAAACACAGATTTAAAAGCTGATTTTTAAATGTTCCCATGCTTCAGTTCCAGATCGAACCCACTTATATGTGCGCTCATTTGCTCAGTTTCCATACTGATTTGTCTGTGGAATTTAGGTCAAACAATATAGAAATAACGCATAGAAAAAACTAGAAATAGAAAAGGGAACCTTTTCAAAAATACAAATTAGATGAAAAGTTTAAATGCAATTTGTATCTTTTAAACAGGACCTGATTTACAGCTCTTAGACACCCAAGAACAGAGTCCATGACGCCCCTTCTTCGTAACATATACATTTATTTATGCAGTTGTGATGGTCATGACTCTACAGCAGATTTAAAGCAGAATCTTCATGAGAAATAACTAGGGCAGGTAAGAAGGGCAGTGGTGAAGAAACAGCCGGGCAACTGCCTCGTGTGCTGGTGGCCAAAAGGACCAAAAACGCACTAATAATACTAGATGAATGTGAATTGCACTCAGCAATTAAACTATCATCGCACTTATGGCATTGATAGAGGTGAATACACACCCCTCTATTATTTCTTTCAGAATGTTTAGAATGTGCTACAGCTCTTAAAGTTGCAATATTGAGTATTAAATCAACAAATGTTTATACCTGTGCTGCAAGTGCTTGTCCTAGAAAGGGGGATGTCTTACATCTAACACATTGAACGTACTATCCTGTTGTATGTGGCACTTAAAGAACACTTTCTTAGTTACAAGTCCGACATACTGAGGGTAATACTTTACATGTGTCGGTCCACAGCATGTGAAAAACGTGTATCTGTGTAAAGTTTATGTGTGCACCTTATTCAATGGTTGCCAAGGGTGAAGCCTGAAGTCTCTACAAAACCACACACCCGTAAATCCAATGTACTTGTAAATCATGTACAAGAAAGACAACAATAAAAACATTGTGCCATAACTTCCATTTTTTTTCAAGCTTTTAGAATATGATTTATCACAGCCTGTATCAAAAATACTCGCCTACACAGTTAAAAATAGTAAACTTGTGTATATTTAGGTTAAATAGGGTTTTTGTATAGTATATACAACCATGCTGCCTTATAACTCTGCAGTCTTTTCTTTTTGTGCTACTGCCTGTGTCTTTAATTAGGACATTTCACTAGCATAGATACTGACACAAGCACCTAACTAGCTAATAGTTCGCACCTTGTTAAAAAAAAAAAGAATTTTGTTGTACTCAAACATTTCTGCATTTTCTTTTTTTTCCATTTTGTTTCTTTTATGTTTACTTAATTTTCACTACTTTTCTGCACTGTGTTAATTGCGAAGCAGCCCCCTGGAAATCTGTAGGTAGTGGTATGTATCTAGCAACTTTTGACATGATTGTCCATGCCTTCATTATAGGCTTGAAGCTCAATAGAGGATCACACACAGCCCAAATATAAGTATCTTGGTACTTTTTAATTTTGAAAATCATCCATGAGAAAAGCGAATTAGTTTTGATAAAAACTTTGGTAAAGCACTAAATCTGTAATGCATTTTTACTGAATAACAAACTATACCATAGAGTAAAGCTGCCAGTGATAGCAGGGGCATCTTTGTTGACTACCTCTCTCCTTCCCCCTTTTTTATGTAATTCCCAATTTTAATCAACATTTTCTTTTTCTCCATCTTAACATCCCCAATATCCATGTCTAAGCAAAATAAAAATACAAAATCTATTAGATACAGAGATAAGCCATATGTGCCCATGAATATTTAACATGCCCCAATCAGCTACTGGATGTGGACTGCCTTGAAGATAGTGCTGCGTGGCAGCCGGTTTACGGTACTCTGTGTAATCATCATGCCTTCCAAAAATACCCAACCATTCTTTAAAATAGATGTTAAATAAGATTTCATACATGCATTTTTTCTTCGAAATATCTCCTTAAGTAATTAAAACAGAAGAGAGTTTATATATATATATATATACCGTATTAGCTCGATTATAAGACGACCGCTTAGACTCACGCTGCAGCCGGAAGGAGGCGTGACTAGCAGCGGGGGTTGTCTGCGTGCATCGCGCAGACATTCCCCGGCTGTCAGAGATCAGAGTTCCCCGCACCGGTGCGGCATCGGCGCGGGGAACTCTGATCTCTGACAGCCGGGGAAGGTCTGCGCGATGCACGCAGACAACCCCCGCTGCTAGACACACCTCCTTCTGGCTGCAGCGTGAGTTGTCTATGCGAATCGCGTAGACATCTACACGCTGCCCCAGCTGCACACCGGGGACTCTGAAGTACTGGTAAGTGGGGCGGGGGGTTGAGACAGGAGGTCTGATTATAAGACGACCCCGATTATAAGACGAGGGGTATTTTTCAGAGCATTTGCTCTGAAAAAAACCTTGTCTTATAATCGAGCAAATACGGTATATATATATATATATACTCTAGTTCTAAACACTTTAATTGATCCAACATAATCATATATTCATACAGCAGGTATTTTGGTATTTTAATACTCTGTAGGATTGGTGGAAAATGTCTTGCTTTCCTCTGCAACTTCCCCACGTTTTCCCATTTCTACAGATTCATTTCTGCTCCTCTGACGGAAGACTTGAGAAACTGTTCGGAAGCTAGAGAGCTCCGATGCAGTTCCCTCAAATAGCTTGGCCATAAAACCTATCCCAGCAGATCTGATAAAAGAACCACCAGCAAATACATAAAGTATAGGGTTCACACTACTACTGAGAAATGCTAGAGCTGTAACATTTGGACGCGCAGATAAAGCTGCTCTTCTGAGCATTTGTTTTGTGTTAGGGTCTGATAATGTCTCCCCTAATACCTGTAGGATATTAACTGAGTGATAAGGAATCCAGAACAGAGCAAATGTTACAATAATGAAAATGACCAACCGACTTGTTTTACGCTTGCTCTGGAACTGTGCACTCTGTAACCGTAGGCCAATGTATGCATAACAAAATACAATGATTGAAAATGGAATAAAAAATCCAAACAAACTCTCAAACAGGTATTGGAAGACAATATGTTTGGAACTACTGTGATGGGGAATACAGAGAGCCCTGTTCTTTAACTGTATTATAACACGATAAAATGGCATGGGAATAGCCAAAACTGCAGCTAGCAACCATATTGCCAAAATCAAACGGTTGGCCACCCTCTTAGTTCTTATCTTCTGAGAAGAAAAAGGTATAGCTACAGCAAGGAACCGATCCAGACTCATGAATGTGATGAGAAAAATACTGGCATACATGCTTAGGCATCCAATGTAATGGCATGATTTACAAATAACAGGTCCAAACATCCAGTAGCCATTGCTGAGAAGATGAATGAAGAATGGTGCTGTAATTATAACAATAATGTCTGCTATAGCCAAATGTAAGATAAGGATGCAGGTTACTGTTCGTTTCTTAATGCGGGTCAATACAGTCCAGATGATGAAGGCATTGCCTGGGAATCCGATAAAGAAAGCTATGGAAAGGATGGCTATTCCAAGCCGAGGAGAAGATCCAGATGTTTCCCCCTGAGTGTTGTTTGCAAGGGAAGCATTTACTGTAGTCACCAGGCTAACCACTGTATTCTTTGTATGAAAGGAGAAGACAATTAGGAACAATAATATTATTTTGAAAAGTATTAGCAACTTCAATAAACACATATTCAAAAGAAGGTTATTTGATTATGGTGCCATGTATCTATAATGCAAATAGACCCTCAAATAAGGCCTGTACATTTTTTTTTAATAATGTAAATTTCACTAGACTTTTTAGGAAATCTCAATGGTAAGACAACAGGTTTCTTATGCTATGGTTTATATATTACATAGGTCTGGCCTTGGTCTCCTATACTTTTTTTTGGCATTGGAGCTCTAGTAAGTTTTATATCAATACAACGTCTGGCTCTTGATAAAGTCTTCAGGTCATAAAGAATTGAAACATTAAGTCTCTGTAGGTATCCCAGCATATAAGTAAATGTATTCCAAATCCTGGTGTGCCCTCATTCTTGTGTCTACCTCTCATGTTTCTACTCTGCCAATTAATTTGTAGGAATCAATACAATTTTAACAGATTTGTATAAAAAGTGTACAGGTCGTTCTGTATTACAACAACAATGTAGTATAATTTGCACAGATCCTGATTATTTAAGGGTGTGTAAATAAAATAGTGCATTTACAGAACATTCTATGTGATGTTTGTCTAACTTTATACATTACAAGAAAGCCAAATGAAAGGATGCTTTGAATATAAAAACTTCTACTTAATAGAACAGAGGAACAGACTGCAGAAATATCAGAAATTAGTAGTGTACAGGTTATACATGTAAGACATTTCACAGTTTCTCTCATTTAGTATAAAATGATGAGCATGGAATTTAGTGATCTTATATATGCAAACATCATATTCAAAGAAGGAAGGGTATTATTTCATAATTATAAATTACAATAATTTATACATTTATATTTTATAATTTATAATTTTGCAATAATGTTACACAGCTAGAAACATAAATAAAAACTGCTAAGTGACCCCAAATGTTTGAATGGTACTGTATATATCATGCAATACCCTAAAACGTTAAACCTTAATGACGTGTTAATGGATTGATTAGATAAGACCTTTGATTTTTACTTGCTGATAGATTTTAAAAAAAAATGTATGTAGTTATATAACTACGTATTTTAAAGATTTTTTTATTAGAATAACATGATATCAGTTCCATACACTGCAATTAAAAAACAAGTAAAACATGATACATTTAGGTCAGGTAAAAATAATCTAGCAACCTATCTAGAAAACTGTCACTGATTGCTTGAAATACTGGTAGCGAGAGGTTCACTCTAAATATCAACCCCAGTAAAGAAATGTGCTAGGAACTTTAATTACATAGAAGATACTTACTAGTTCAGTCATGATGCTGCAGTCTGTTATCAGAGGTGTGATTATCAACACAAACAAATGTTAACACTTGAAAAGCCTGCATCTAATGGATTTCTAGTTGCTTTACCTGCAAATGCTTACAGTTACTCAACAGCACAGGCAGGATATTGCAAAGTACTAAATCTGTATGTTACAAGACTAAATACTTCCTGCTAGTAAGTTAGTTTATGTTGTAATAATTGTGAACTTTAAACCTTTGAGTGTTGGGGTCTGTACATAGTTTTCCCCTGTAGCAGGCTCACCCAATTTTCATAGTTTTGCTACAGATATTTTTTGTGACAACCTTAAAAAAAGCTTACGCTTTTCCTAGGAAAACATTTTTTTCAGAATTTTTTTTTTTAGAGGGAGAGGGTGTATTAAAAATGCAACCCCTCCCTCTAAAAAGATAATTTTCCTGGCATTATCTATCCATCAGTTCCAAGACAAATAGTAAAACTAATTATGAGGTTTGGGGGACAAAGATTGCACCGGTAAGCTGTGTGGGTATAAATTTGGCACTGATAAGCTGTTTGTGGACAAAGATAACACTGGCAAGTGAAAAGTTGTTTGGGGGCAAATATGTCACTTACAGATATGCACAGTGCTATGCGCAAGCTGGATTGAGTTTAAACTATGTATATTTACCTAAACGGGCAGAAATTTAGCTCCAGACACCTGTTACCTGTTATGGGGGGGGGGGGGGGCTGCAGCTCAATCTTAATGAGAAAAGCCCGTGATCATTCTAGTATAGTTGACATGGATGACTGACTTTGGTGACAATGGTTGCATTTACACTTTTCATTATTTTATTTAAAGATTATTATTTCTTAAAATACCATATTTGCTCATATACAACAGGGCTTGACAAATTTGTTGTGAATCTAGGCGCCAGCTAAAAAAGTTAGGAGCCAGGATTTTTTTAAACCAACAGTTGGTCAGGAGTGATCTGATCATCATCAGCCCACTTACTAAACTCACAGCATTTGACCTGGAAGCACCCTGGACTTTCAGGTCAGTGCTCTTTTTTTTATTATTTTTTTGATATTTTTTTTTTTTTAAACTCTTTCAATGCTGATGTTCCATTGGAGCACAGAATTGACTGATATTAAGTCCCCACAAGCTTGTGGGGACAAATGTTAACCCCTGCAATGCCACGAATGTGTCATGCACAATTGTGGCATTGAAGGGGTTAACGCTGCACTGTCGCTCTCATGGAGCGACCAGGCAGCAGGGGAGGGTTGGGGCTGGCCTCCACACTCATGTGGAGACCGAATAACCCTCTCCCCTGTCCCTGAAGCTGCCTCTGGCATCTGGGACGCAATTGCTGGTCTATAGACCAGCCATTGCAGGGGGAGTCTCTGATGACTGCTGTAGGCTTCCATGCCTACAGGAGTCATCAAAGGGCTTGTGGGGGCTCGTTTTTGCTGTTGCTGGCCTGCCTGGGCTTCCAGGCAGACCACCAGCAGCAGAGCCCCTTACAAAACGGGAATTAACCCCTAAATGCCGCGATCATGCCTAAATGCCGCGGCATTGAAGGGGTCAACGCTGCACTGTCGCTCTCAGGGAGCGATCAGGCAGCAGGGGGGTGTTAGGGCTGGCCTCCACACTCATCTGGAGACCAAAGAACCCTCTCCCCCTGTCCCTGAAGCAGCCTGTGGCAGCTGAAAACGCGATTGCTGGTTTTCCTGCAACCGCGTTTTCAGCCTACAGGATCACCCCGCGTGGCAATTTTTTGTGGCTGTAACAGGCCTAGGCGCCAGGACGAAATTCTCTGTCGCCATGGCGACCTGGCGCCTGGGATTTGTCGAGCCCTGATATACAAGTTTTTTTTTCAGAGAAAATACTCCTTCTTATATTCAAATAGAGGTCTGAATATAAGACTAAATCCAGATCCCCCGCTGCGCTGCAGGGGACCTGGATCCGCCCCTCTCAGTGGATGGACATCTTTTTCTAGGGCTTCTATGAAATGACCATCTGGTGCTCCATCATAGAAGCCCCAGCGGAAGTGGTGGGCAGAAGCGGAGGTTGTGTGTGCGCATAGCGCAGACATTCCCCAGCTGCCAGAGAGGAGGATTCCCCGCAGCGCTGCAGGGGACCTGGATGGAGCCCATGTCCTTCCTGTGCTCAGTCATAGAAGCCGGGTAGCAACAGAGGTTGTCTACGCGCATCGCACAGACGTCCACCGGCTGCCCCCATTAGACAACAGAGTAGTATATAGGAGGTATAAGGCATTTCTGGGGGGCAGAGTGACATATAGGGAGGTATAAGGCATATCTGGGGGGAAGAGTGGCATATCAGGGAGGCAGAGTGGAATATAGGGGGGGTATAAGGCATATATTGGGGCAGAGTGGCATATTAGGGAGGCAGAGTGGCATATTAGGGAGGCAGAACAGTATATAGGGGGGTATAAGGAATTTCTGGGGGCAGAGTGACATATAAGGGTGTATAAGGCATATCTGAAGGGCAGAGCGGCATATAGGGGGTATAAGGTATTTCTGGGGCAGAGTAGCCTATAAGGGGGTATAAGGCATATCAGGGAGGCAGAGTGGTATATAAGGGGGTATAGGGCATATCTGGGGGGCAGAGTGGCAAGCCTAGGGACAAATGTGCATAACTATGGGCAAATGTGCATAACCGGGGGGCAGGTTGGCGAATGAAAGGAAATAAAAACAAATGCATTTTTCCCAATCATAGTTTTTATTAAATATGAAAACATAGTTTACATGTTAATTAACTAGTAAAGCTTTTTTCCTATAGGGTAGTCCTCTATTCTGGTGTTTTCTTTTTTCCTAAATTAATATTCAAATTTTGGTGGGTCGTCTTATTATCAGGTTCGGCTTATAATCAAGCAAATATAGTAATAGTTAAAACATTTGAAATGGTGCACAAGACAATAAAATATACAAGTAGGTACTCGACATCCATGCTTAATGTACAGAGAGGATGAGATGGAGCTCAAAGAGGAAAAAGGGAGAGCCTACAGAGGTAGTGATGGGACCAGAGAAGAAGTTTACGGGGGAAGAGGTAGATCACAAACAGGAAGAGGTATGACCTGGACATGAAGGGGTGGGGCAAATGAAGATTAGGGGTGTGTGTGTGAATTTAGTCAGGCCTAAGGCAGCACAAAACCTAAATACACCATTGTGAGATAGAGCTTTATATTGTTACGAGAAATATTTGTGCATAAGATGTAAAAATGGTGCTCACCGATGACAGACTTAAATGCAGGACAAAGTATATATATTCTATTAATTTATCAAGTAATTTAAAAGAAAAGTATTAATCAATGTAAGTGCTTGATATCAAATGCATTATTAAGAATAAATGAATATTAATTTATATATTTTGTCACTATAAATGACTACTTAAATAAGTTAAAAAGCCAATATAACATGTATAATTAAATGTGTTTGTGTGTCAGTCCACATAGATGTGTGTGAGCAAATATGTGTATGTATAAGTGTTTATGTGTGAGCATGTATGAGTAAATGGTGTGAGTTGGAGTGAGTGTTAGCATGGATGTGTATGTGTTGTGTTTGAGCATGAATGGTATATATAAATGGTGTGAGAGGGAGTGTGTGTTAGAATGAGTGTGTACATGTGTGTAAGTGTGTTTACGTATGTGTGCCGGAGTGTATGTTGCAAGGGGCAAAAAATGATCACGTCTATTCAAATGGATAGCAGGAAGGAGTGAAAATGTAGCAAAATAATATTTTTCTAGTAGATCTCTAATATAAAGAATACTTATTTTTCTCCACCAGTCAATATTTAATTCTTAAATATTTGAGTTAAAGAGAAGGCCGGGAGTCGGGTCTCAGATGAGATTTGAGGAAGACCTGAAGTTCCACACGTATATCCCAGATTTATTTATGGGAGCATATTGAGGGATATAGGATGTTTACCCTTTGGTGTCCAAAGTAATTGGGCAATCGTAAATAGAAATATACTAGCGTTTTTAATGTCTAGCCAAGCTAATTCATTAGATCTGGAGTGATGTTTTATTGCTTGGGCTATTTGAGCAGATTTATAATATAAATGAAAATTTGGAACACCCAAGCCTCCTTCCAGTATCGGGCTCTGAAGAATGTGTTGAGCAACTCGTGATTTTTTGTAGTGTGCTATAAACCAATGGTCACTTTCAGAGTATCTAGAATGATTTTTGGAATGGCCATTGAGATTGTTTGAAAAATATAATGTGGTAACTCCATCAATTTTATAGCTGCAATTCTACCCAGTCATGTGAGATAAGTTTTTGTAGATCTTGATTTACGTTTATTCTTACAAAATTATAATCATACATTTTACTTAAATCCCTAGAAATGAGAAGACCTTGATAACATATATAGGTTGTTCGCCAGTCAAAAGTAAATTTGAATGTGTCTAATAGTATTTTGGGAATGTAATAAGTTAGCGCTTGAGATATTTAAATGTTTATTTTATAATATGACAAATTCCCATATTCTTGGAGAGTACAGTGAAATTGGGAAGCTAAATCCTAAGTTTGGTTAAGGTCCTAGGGCTAGGGGTTCTAAAGACATGACATAAATCAAGGGGGAAAGGGGACATCCCTGCCTTTATAAGTGGTTTTATTGAAAACCTGATGTGTTTACTTGGGCAGATGGGTTGCAATACAATGGATACATTTCTGTAAATAATAAATAAGAGAGTGTTTCTCTCATAAAACCCCAATGTAAGTGATCAAATTATTTTCTATGAATGAGATACATCAATGATATCAATTTACAGATGTTATCAGAAGCCTGCCTACGGTTAACAAAAACAGCTTAGTAGTAGTGGGTAATGGAAGGGATGATTTTTGTTGAGTCTGTCTGCTAGTATCTTGGCATATAACTTTTCATCTGTATTTAGAAGTGAGATAGGGTGGAGTTTTTGCCTCCGGCAAAATGATGGTTCCATTAAAAGATAAACACATTTCCAGGACTCTTGTGAGAACTGGTAGGTTGAATATAGGTACTTCATTCAACCATGCAAGTCATTGAGGCCCAGCTCTCCAATCACAACGTGATTAGTAAAATATATTTTTTTAAAAACGTAAAAAATTAGAAACAAATTAAAATAGTTAAAAAAATAAATAAAAATGTAGCCCAGCCTGTCCTCTTTATCAAACACAAAATAATAAGCATACCAGCCGATGGAACCCATCAATAACACAGCAAAGAAAACCTCAAAACCCATGTCTTACTAGATGGTGCTTTGTCAGAAGCTAGCTTTCTCATTGTTGTAGGTCATTTAATTAACCCACCAATTAAACCAAATAAAATCACATGATACATTCACTAATATATTTCCCACAACCAATCATAAGGTGATTAGTGAGAATTACTTCAACACTTCAAATTGAACAAAAAACATAAAGAAACTAAATTTGCATTGAATTATTTAAATTACCGGGCACATAATTATATATATAAAAATATATACATCTTAAAAAAGAACATAGTCAGATGTTTAAATCAAAAATATATATATCTCCTACTAATAATGCAAACACATCTATCATAATCCAAATGAATTGAAATGAATGAACTATCGAAATAAATAAACTCTGCACCTCCACTAGGAAAACTAATCAAGAAAACAGGATACATCACGTACCTACCCACAGACGAGGATGTGAGACGAGGATTAACCAACAGAAACAAATGTATGTATATGTGTGTACATTTAAGGGAGAACTGGGGGGGGGGGGTGGCTAGCGGCTTTTGGTTTGGCAGACAAAAATATGATGTTGCACAATGGATCCTAATACCAACATATATACACATACACACATATACACATGCACTGCCCTTACAAATGCCTGCCCATATACAAACATTTACACATACACTGCCCTTACAAACGCCTGCCCATACACACACATACACACATCTGCCCATATACACAACATATACACATACATTGCCCTTACAAATCTCTAACCACACACATATACACTGCCCATATATACATACACTGCCCTTACATACACATATTTACATACACTGCCCTTACACAGGCCTGGCCATACAAAAACATATACAATACCCATATACACTGCCCTTACAAAAGCCTGCTCATATACACACATATATATATACACTACCCATATACACCTCCCTTACAAATGTCTGCCCATACACACAAATGCACTACCCGTATACACACAAATATACTTCCCCTACACATGTGTACTCACACACACAAACAGGGTCACACTTGCCCTTACTGCACCCCTTTCTCTTAACTGCTGTCCCCCTTTCCCCTCATCTCCTACTCCATTTTCTCCCTATCTCTCATGCCACCTTTTCCTCATCTCTTACCTTTCTCCTCCTTCACTCCCATTCACCTTCTGTCTTCCATCCTGTCGTGGGAGTGCGAGGTCTGCCACTCTAGACCTCTGCTTTGGTGCTACCTAGTCATTATGTGCAGGTAATTGATGCAGAGCACTGGGATACAACATCATATCCTGAGGCTCAGCATCAATTGCCAACACATAGTGATTCAGTAGCACAGAAGCTGAGGACTGAAGTCACACACCTTTCCCTCCCTAATTTTGGGCTGGTTAGAGGGAGATTGCAATCTCCTTAACTGGCCCTGATCAGTGGGTGCCCCGTGGCTGCCTGCTACGCAGATCAGCGCTGATGGTGCCTGAATGTGCACTGTTGCCTGATGAAGCAGGGCTGGTTGGTGAGATCACAATCTTGCACCCCCTTGGTGCGGCCCAGAAGACTGGCACATGGAGGCATCCTCACTGCTCGCCCCCTTATAGATACGCTACTATTCTAGTGGCTCCATGTTAAATCACATTGCTGGTAGCAATGTGATTCCCAACGGGGCCCTTAAAATGCCAGAGTGTCCATGCATTAAGGCGGCACTGGGTAGAGTTAGTGCATGGAAATTATTAAAATACCAGCATCTGAAATACTCTGGTGTGTCTAGTTTTCAAAAATATAATAATATGGTTTGATGGGGGTAACTGTAGAAAAGCACCTTTAAATCCCGGGATATATAACCTTTAACCCGTCTGGCTTTCCTTCAACTACTACAGATTCCTTGTCGTATGAAACTCCACTTACACCAGTGGCTTAAGACAATGGGTTTATTAAAATAACAAATACAGAGAAGCGTCTGAAATACAAGGCTCTATGACTCTAACTACACTATGCTAGTGACTCTATGTGTGCATGTAAAGACGGGGTGTCCCTGTCACCTTAATGTTATCCCTTCTTTCTTTTTCTTCCTTCTTTGTTGCTCACACAACACCTTTATAGCCACCATGCCCAAACAGTCCCAGACAGAATAGGGACAGAACGTTGATCCAGGGATTTATTCTGATTGCCATATTTGGAGTCGGGAAGGAATTTTCCCCCTGGTATGGGGCAATTGGCATCTGCTTCATAAGGGTTTTTTGCCTTCCTCTGGATCAACACAGTAGGGACACAATATGTATATAGGTTGAACTTGATGGACTTTGGTCTTTTTTCAACCTTATGAACTATGTTACTATGTAATCATCTTCTGAGTTTTTGTCCAATCATGCTTAGGAAGGCACAATCTTGTACCTGCACCAGCTGCCTGTAGAGATCTCTCTTGTCCATGAAGTTAGATTGCCCCCACAGTGAAGTTGATAGTCCTCAGGGCAAATTCAGGGTGGGTCTCTGGATTGTTGATTTTGTCTCCTGCAATCCTTTTGTTGTAGGAGAAACACATGCTTGTCTCCAGCCCAGATACTATCTCCTGCAGTCCTTTTGTTGTAGGAGATTGCAGATTGTATCTCCTGTTTATTGTTCCCACCTGGTAGAGAGATAGCCTTTGATGTATTGGGAGTTACTGGACATTTGGGTTTTGCCCCTAGTGTAATTCCTTGAAACTGGTTTACTCAAGAAGAATCCCACTGTGTTGGGAGCCAGCTGTTGTCCTTGGAGATTAATAGTTGACTTATATTTATTACAGTAACTAAAAGTGACCGGCTTCAAAGATGTCCCAAATAGGACATGGGGATGGGATTACCCGAGTTGAAAAAATGGTTTTGAAATAGCCAAATGCTACTTGTACTAATTGCCCTATTAAAAACCATAAAAACATTGGGTATTTCTAAACTCATATCTATTTAGCAATTTTTTTCATTACCTTTTGTAGATTATTGAAAATAAATAAATACAATTTCTAAATGTTTCACCATATTTAATTATTTTTTAAGGGAAATGAGATAATATGATCCAAAATAATGGTATTGAATAAAAGCCCTTCTTGTCCTGAAAAAAAACATCAAAATATATCTTGTGTGGTTTCACTAAACTAGAGAGAAGAAAATTACAGCTAAACATGAGCACCACAAAAATTTTTGCCTCTGTCATGAAGGGTACAAAAAGAAAAAACAGCTTGGTCCTTGAGGAGTTAAATATTAAATAGATGGGGTGGAAGATTTGTTAGTAAAGAAAAATATATAGAGATATAATTGGTTATTATAGTTATTAGTAATAGGTTATTGATCCAGATATAAGGGAAGTTGTTTTATACTGATGCTTGTGAGAACCAAAATACTACACAAGAGATATAGTTTACTCTAGCTTATACTCTTTCACTCTTAACAACCATGACAGGCCATTGCTAGTTTGAGCAGCTATACTTCACAATTCCAGTGGCTGTAGTTACCCAAGTGACCTACTCAAAATATACTCATATGTATTAATTATTTTTTTTGTTATCAAAATATTGGACTTACCTGACCACTTCCTGCAGGAAAGCATACTATTTCTATCATGAACACTGCGTTACACCTAAACCACTTTCAAGTCCCATGCAATGGCATCCTACGCTGAACCTCTCTTGACCTTTGTTCTGGACCGGCCGCTTGTCATTTTGACATACCTCCCAACAGTCCCAGTTTCTGTGGGTCAGTTCAGATTTTCACTTGCTCTCCCAATGGCTTGGGTAGCTGCCCTACTGTCCTTCTTTTGTTAGCAGTGGGGAGCATGGGCTGGAGATCCTTTGATGATTTCCCTTGACTACTCCAAAAACAATGTTGCAGTACAGACTTTTTCTGCCACAACTCCTGACTCTTCTTAGGCTAGCCCTGTCCATCCCCACATCTTGCCACATACTCAGGACAGGTGTCACCATTGGGGAGCCTTTAATGTTGGGGTTATAAATGTGTTCTATTTCTAGTTTGATTTCTTATGTATATGTTGTTTTTTGAAAACTATCTAATTAATTTATCTTGTACTAACGGTCCAAACAACCTTTAGGACGTAATAGTATTTCATAGGTATTTTGCACTTGCTTGGACATTTCTCCTCATAAGAGATCTGCCTGAAATAAGACAATATGGATTCATCTCTGCTAGCAGAAAGATTGCTGGCTCTGCACAGACAAAATGGAACAGCTCTCAGAAAATAACATGTAAGATAAAATATCTAAAAATCTGTAGAAAGATTTCCCCATGAACAAGCAGCGATGATATCGGTCTTCCTGGCCCTTATTCAAATATAAAAAAAGATGATTGATAAAAGTGTATGAATTCCAAACAAAAACATTTGTAAATATGTTTAGTGCACACACCACAAATATCCACTATCCTTCCTAACACTTTTTTCATTCCCTACCTGGAACTCTCTTACGGCCAGACTGAGGATGTCTAAGTAATCCTAGCACTTTAAGGGCGCCAGGCATGCCAAATCATTCTGTAATATAGTCTGTTTAAAAGCTGGGATCTTCTAATAACTCTATTGGTTCTATTTACTAAGATTTCAAAGTAAATAATATTTTATTAGCACATACAGTCCTTCTGAGAGGTCTATCTGTGCTGATTAAAGAGGAATCTTGTTTACTCACAAAACCTGCACTGCTAAAAGACCATGACTAATGGAATGGGAAACCACAAATTCACAGGTAGGAAAGAAATTGTGATGAAAATTTGAGTATGGGGCTTATTCACTAATCTAGGCAGGAGGGTTTGCAGCATGCATGATGGAAAACCACCCCTAGATGTTTCTCCTGCAAAAAGACCTGTGCTGGCCCTGCAAAATGCACAGTTCAGTTGGCGAGGCACTGGTTTAATTAAGCATTGTACACACCAATTTGATCTTAATGTATGGTGTTGTCTGTAACATTAAAACTGGCTCTTTAGTATATAGACCCATTTAGGCCTCATATGTATATCTTGAAACATTCTGGGTTTCGCCCAGAGACTTATGGAGAAGTGGTGCTTCTCTAGGTCGACACCCGAGTCTTGACATGCCACACTCTCTGCCCATTGCCCCTGAATGGGGATGTGTCCTGCGACTACCCATTGAGTTCAGTCCCACTGACATCGGTGGGTGCTCCTCGCAAGGGAAGGCTCTGGGTAGCCGGAGCCTGAAAGTTTCCAGGTATACTTATATGCAGCATGTACTTTCACAATGTTTGTGACAAGCACTGGTATTTGTATACAGACACTAATCATCCCTAACCCTGATCTATGCTAATGCATAATGTATTTAAAAGCTGTGTATATAGTCAGGGATGTATTTACATTTTCTCATGCCCAAGGCCCCACCCCAGGCACCCTTGCTCGGTCTGGAAATGCACCACATTACAAGGCGTGCTGGGCCTTTAAGAGTGAACCAAGATGCTATTTGGAGATTAGCATGCATAATCACTTTCCTTCCTCCTCTAAGAGTAACTAGACCAGGATCTTACTGAGGATCTAAAATGTTATTTCCTCTTTCAAAAACATCATTTTGATTTCCTTCTTTTACAAGACTCAAAAAAAACTATTAAATGGACCCTTAACGGTACATGTACGGGCTTAAGATGCATTGTTTTCAATGGGTTTATGGACTGCCCATTGTCCGGGGTTAAACCTCGTAAATGACAATTCAAAATAAGGTTTTACAAAAATATCAGAAAAAAGGAGTAATATGAGTGGATCTGTCACTTCCCCATTTTTTTTTTTATCGGGTGCATTCAACTTGCATTACTTCATCTTTGTAAATTTCACTAATTAACCCCTTTGATGACAATTGCCGGTCCGGGCACGTCACTGAAATTCAAGTCGTTAACGACAATTGACGTGCCAGGACCGGCACGTCTTTAAACGGGTGCAGAAAGCGATCTATTTTCGCTTTCTGCACCAAAACGGCGTTGCTATAATGCCTCGACCTCGAGGCATTCAGCAACGCCATGATCGGCACAAAGGGGCCATCTCTGGCCCCTCCCCGGGGCGTCAACATCCGCCCATTTTAAAAGCGTTTAGGAGGCGATCAACCAGGTTGAATACAGGTACTGCATTCAACCATGCAAGTCAATGGAGCTCAGCTTTCTAATCACAGTGTGATTAGTAAAAATAAATTAAAAATAAAATAAAATGTAAAAATAATTTCCCACTTATGTCACTATCAGGGGAACCTTCAAGTTTAAAAAAAGGCAAAAAAATAAATATATATATATAAAAAATATATTTTTGTGAGCAAGTCCTAAAATTAGCATATTATCTAAAAACAATTCTCGCAGGGAAAGAGTTAAAATACTGGCATATTAAATGCCCATGGGGTGTCTACTTTTAAAAAATGTATGATTTGATGGGGTAAATTGAATGGGCCGGGTTCAACAAGGTCCCAATTAACACGGGGGGAAGGATGGCCACACATCTAATTTCCAATTAGAAAAATGCACACGTACCAAATGTGGCCTTTTAGTTCCCCCAAAAAATGACAAACCCATGCATGTGGGGTATCACTGTACTCAGGAGATGTTGCTGAACACATATTGGGGTGTCGTGTGACAGCGGCATATACCAGGAGCTGTAAATTCATACATAAAGTAGGTGTGTGTGGGAAAAATACACACACAAAAATACTACTGCAAACTTTGAAAAAATGCTGGTGGTAAAATGTGTGCATGCAAAGAGTTAAAATACCAGCATTTAAAATACCCTGTGGTGTCTAGTTTTCAAAAATATATGGTTTTGTTGGGCACACTGAAATGGCCCGGCTCAAAGATGTACCAAATAGGGCATGGGCAGTGGATCCCCAAATGCCAAAGTTCAACATTGAAAAATGTGCATGCCCCAAATGTGGCCCTTTTGCCCCCAAACAGCCAGGCAAAATCATTCATGTGAGGTATCACTGTACTCAGGAGATGTTGCTGAACACGTATTGGGGTGTTTTTTGATAGTGACATATACCAGAACTTGTTTATTCATACCTGAAGTAAAATGAAAGTGAAAAAACAAATGCAAACAAAATTACTACCATAAAGTTTGACAAAGGCTGATGGTAGAATAAGTGCTTGGAAAGGGTTAAAATACTAGCATTTGGAATACCCTGGGCTGTCTAGTTTTCAAAAATATATGACTTGATGGGGTAAATTGCATTGGCCGGGTTCAAAGATACCCGAAATGGCACATGGGGGGAAGAATTACAAGATTTGGAAAAAATGGCTTTGAAATAGCAAAACGCTACCTGTACTTATTGACCCATAATGTGTAGAAAAAAGCAAAAAAACATAAAAACATTGGGTATTTCTAAACTCAGGACAAATAGTAGAATCTATTTAGCAGGTTTTTTATTACCTTTTATAGATGAGTAAAATATTTTTCAACTAAAAGTTAGAAACAGTCATTTTTTTCTAAATGTTTCACCATATTTTATACTTTTTTTAATAGTAAATAATATGATACAATCAAAACAATGTCATCTAAAGAAAGCCCTTCTTGTCCTGAAAAAAACAATATCTAATGTGTGTGGGTTCAGTAAACGGGAAAGAAGAAAATTACAGCTAAACACGAGCAGCGCAGAAATGTTAAAACGGCCATTGTCACGAAGGGTACAAAGTAAAATCAGCCTTTGTCACGAAGGGGTTAAAGATGGCCTTAAATGCAGTTTTACAAGGAGGACTTATAAGAAAGGCGTGTTTAGCATTTGTGCCATGTAGGGCAGCAGGCCAATATGTAAATCTTTATTTTTAATTAGAATTAGAATGGCCAAAATATTTGTTCCACGCTGGCTTTGGAGGAAATAGATAACCCTACTGGAAAAGTGAAGTACGCATTATGATAAATCTGTTGTTAGAGAGCTGACTTTTAGATGTAATATGTGTGGAAAGTTATTATTATTATTACACCCTGGTAAAATAGCAAGCTTAAGCACAAAACCATTGAGTCTGGAAGATTGCAATAAATAACACTTGGCTTGAAAGGATCACTCTCCCCGGTATTCCTGCAGTGTTTCTTAATGGTTTTCCAACAATGTGAATTTGTTAACATGATATGTTGTTTCAAGGGAGATCCATTCACAAAGTAGGAAAGTTCGGATAGTTGCAGCAGATGTAATGGTTGTTCTTACAAATAAATCATATTAAAAAGCTAGGGAGGAGATGGTCCTAGTAAAATAATGTGCACCATATTTGCTCTTTTAGGGCCAAAATAAGTTTTGGGATATTTTTCTCCCAACTTGCATTAATTGTGTACTGTTTACATACAATTATACACATTTCCACACTTTAATATTTTGTTTATAATCCATTGATTATACAAATTACTATGCTTTCAAAAAATCCCTGCTTGTCTACATAGTTTGTGTGCGTACACCAATTGAGAAATTCTGGCTGAAATAAGACATTTCAAAAACATGAAAATTGTAGTGTAAAATAGCCCTGGTTCTGAATGGGGTAAAACACATTTGTGACAACATTGTGACCTATATATACATTTTTGGGGGGTGTTAACCCATTTTCTACACATCTACAGGTATAAAGGTAAAGCAGTAAAGATTCGCGGCTGTACTCTTCACTACAAGGCGCCGGGATAAGATGTGTCAACAACAGCATCCATATTGCAAATAGGCTGGTTGGGTAGATCAGATGAGACATCTCCCTCGTAAGCATACCTGGGAACTCTCCAGGTTTGACCCGGAGATTGCAGGGTGAGTGCTGCTCCTTAGGTTCTCCGGGTCAAGACCCGAATCCTCCCGGATTGACACGCCCCGCTCCCCGCCCATTTTTTCCTGTAAATGGGGTGTTTTCTGCTGGCGTCAGCGGGAACGTCAGTGTGCAGTCCTGGCCGTGTCCCGCAAGGGAAGGCTCCGGGTAGCCGGAGCCGAGAAGTTCCCAGGTATGCTCGTAACCTAACCCACTGAACAGCAGCATGCCAGGGGCCTGAACTACTGCCTAGTTTTGCAGCAGGGGCACTGCTGCCTCCCTGGATGTCCTAGGGCAGAATACATCACTGCATTGGGAACATAAAGTGTTTCTGATAAAAGTGGTAACCAATAAAAGGCTCCACTACTTTGTAAGTGTGCTTTATACATAAGCAGCACTATAGTTCAACATACCTGCCAAGTACTATCCCCTGGCGCACACAGCTTAGGAGGTAAAGTGTCACTCAAACTGGTGGACTACTGTGGTAGACAACTCTCCACATAAGCAGTGTGCATTCTGTGTCCCAAAAAGCAGGACAGAAGTAGAGCTTGGTGGGACAGCGGAATAAGTTGACAAAATTGGGACTATTCCATGCAAAGAGGGAATAGTTGGGTGGTATGGTTAAAGGATGCACTTTTTGTTGCAGCAAACCTCATAATATGTCTCCCTCAACATATGCACTGACACCCTTGTAAGATTTTAATAAAGCCTGAGGGAGAGGATTCATATGACATCCTGAAGCTTGCAAGCAATCAGTTTACATGCTAAAGTGGGATAGATAGAAGCAGGGTATAAGCATACCCCCTAATATTTCAGATGCCCACCTGTGTTGGGGGGGCAGGGTACAGCAAGAGGGGGAGGGGGAGGCTGGCCCCAGAAGATCCCTGTTGCGAGGTGATCACCAATACTCCTCATTGCCTGTAAGCGCTGGACAGCGGGGGGGGCAGCTACACAGAAAAGCTGGCCAGTGCCCAAAAAATCAGGACTATTCTGCAAAACTGTAACTGAGGTATGCATAAATAATAAAGAGGATCACTGGCTATTGGTGGGTAGAGTGTTCATTGTTACAGCTATATATGTACTTGCAGACCCAATATACAGTGCTGTAGAATATGATGGTGCTATATACATCAATAAATAATAAACCTTTGCAGAGATATGCACATTAGCCCAATGGCATTCACCAGTACAAGTTGGCCACACTGTGGGGATGGGGTGGCCAGCATGTTGGTGTCCATCGAATAACTACAACTTCCGTGATGGTCAGTTTGTAACTAAAGATGTGTTCTTATGGTTTGCTAGGATTCATGAGAGAGGTTATAAGACAGCTGGCGAGTTGCCTTAACAAGGCATATAACATTTACTCCGATTTGTTGAAAGCTTCCTGTCGGCTACAAATATTTTCTGCGCTTTTCTGTGGTGATGACGGTGTTAAATTTTTGTTGTTGCTAAAAAAGTTTGTTTTTTTTTAAAAAAAGCTTAAAAGTATCTGTTAATGCTTAGGCAGTGTTTAGCCAGAACTTATCAATATACACTACCGTTCAAAAGTTTGGGGTCACTAAACTGTTTTCATGGAAAACAAATAAATTTCTAGCTGTGTAACACAATTGCAAAATGGTTTTATTATAATCAATTAGCATTTAAACTTAAGCTTGAAGTACTGAAAACAACATGCCTGCTGAAAAAAGGGTCTCTGTACGCCTATGAACATATTGCATTAAAAATCAGCTGTTTCCAGCTACAATAGTCATTCACAACCTTACCAATGTCTGCACTGTACTTCTCATCCAATTCATGTTATTTTAATGGACACAATTTGCTTTTCTTTCAAAAACAAGGACATTTCTAAGTTATCACAAAATTTTGAATGGCAGTGTATTATTGGCACAAAATGTGTTTGTTCTGAAGTTTGCAGCATTGAGATTGCTCAATATTTGCTTACTCCGCCCAACTGAAATAGCTGTCACACACTAAGTGAAATAACTGTAAACTTTAATACCTAATTTAAAGAAAGTACAATCTGTAGAACAGCAAAGTGGAATATGTTAATGCTTTACAGCAGGTCTGGACTGGCCATTTGGCTAACCAAGCAAATGCCCGGTGGGCTGTTGGCTGACAGCGCCACGCTCACGGCAGACTGTGCCTGGTCGCATGCTACCTGGAGCATTAAAACATAACATGCTTCTGTGCATACCCAGCCGTCGGCCGCATTTACATTGTCAGCCCTGCTGTTCTTTTATAGGTGGCCTGTTGCTAGTAGTGGTAACCAAGGGATTGGTAGCAGGTAAAGCAGCAATTTTTGACTCAAGAACATGACTGTTCCTTTTAAGCTTATAAAAGGCCACAACAGTCTAGGAGGTGTATTCACTAGACCTCTCACAGCAGAAGAGTTGTGACCCACTAGACCTCTCACAACAGAAGAGTTGTGTTTTACTCCTTGACTTCACTATTCATTATGAAGGTCCAAACCTCAGTGAAGATGTGGAATATGTAGAAGCCATAGAAGATGCTTGTAAATTGTAGTATAATAAATAGTTAAATAAGTGATGTTTCTTTGCTTTTAAGCATTATAAAGGACCAGCTCAGCCTCCAGGAAACAATGGAGAAACAATGTTGGCTTCATGTTGGATAGTGAATAAGAGAGTTGAGAGCATAACTCTCCTGACAACTCTCCCTTCAGTGACTGAACTCCTTGGGTTTTCTTTTTTTATATATAGACCCTCTCTGTCAACAAACTGTAATTTTCTCTATAGATTCACTGGGTTTAAAGTTACCAGATGTACAGTTGATACATAGCACATAGCTGCACAATGTGTTATAAATACATAAATATGAGATATAACAGTATTGTCAAGCACATACATTGCCTGTATTCAAATAATAAAACCGTGGAATCAGATGCATTTCCAGCCATGCATAATGTAACATTATTGCCACAGCTATTTCAGTTGTAGCTACCTACTCTGAATCACACACACAGTCATGCTGACCTCTTGGAGATACTTATTTTCTGGAAGATGGAAGGGTAGATCAGTGTTTTACTTCAGGCAGGTAGCACCACCTGCTGGATTTCTGGGGATCTGAACTACCCTTTCTGAATACGTTTATGCACTAAAAGTGTGTTTGTTGGTGAATTCCAACACAAAAGCTCACAGACTGCCCTGTAAGTTGCAGGGCAACTTCAGCTTTTTACAAGTCAGATTCACTTTAATAGGCCTTACTTAATGAACTGATAGGATGAGAATTCATGAATATGATCGGATTGACATAATTACTGTACAGTATGCAAAGTGAGCATGGGCTTTTTTTTGCAGGGAACACTATCTGCAGCCTCCTAATTACGCAAAACATATTTGGTAAGCTGCAGTGCTTGAACTTCCAGCAACCCACCAATGAACTACTAAAATCGCTCTCTCTTCCCAAAAGGAGATAAAGAAAAAAGCAAGAGACTTTTTGTTGCTTATGAATGCCATATGTATTATAGGCAGTTCTTTAGTTTGCAAAAAATAAGCCTGTAAGGCTCAAAGCCACATAAGCTTTTAGACCTCAGAGGGAATCTTCTTCGGATCTTAGCTTGTGTGGCTCCTTATGCACATAATATGCTGTCCCAGGTGATGTGCATATAAAATCCAGTTTTGTGTTTATCCATGTTTTTATTTTATCTTTAAGTTCTATAGAAACCTCTGTTAGCAGAGCAGCGAGAGAAAAGAAGATGCACGCAATCTGCAAGATTTATGGGAAATCTTACTTTCCATTATGTTGGCCAAGAGAGGCATGCAAAACAGGCAAGTAGGGGCAGATACCAGGAGCGGAAATTATTTCATACCCCTCGGAGAGAAATAGATTACTCATCAAGTAACACGGCATACATCAGCAAACCTCAGTATTCCGCTAAATGCGCACACAGCTCCCAGAGTATATCTATTCCCGATACAGAGATACAGTGATGTGACCCTTAAAACCTCTATAAATAAAAAAGTTACATTGATTTTTGACTTCCAACTAATTTATACAGTGCGAAAGGTGGAATAATCCCAAGAATATATGGACAAAATACTAGACATTATTAATTTACTAATTAAGGGTTTGCTTCATATCTGAAAAACAGCTTTTCTCAAAAGTTTGAACAGTCTGGTACGTCAAGTTAAATTCTGACCCTACATTATTTAAGAAAAGTTGTTCAGATAGCTGCCATTAATTCAGTTGTTGTAGAATGTATTCCCTTTAACTCAAAAAGCTCAGTTCAGATGTTTTTCTTGGAGCACCTCAACCATATTGATAGAATTAGCAACAATATTTACAATATGAAAATAAAATAATGGACCCCTGAGATATCCGACATGCAACTGATTTTCTCGCAGTTCGTGCACTTCAGTAACTAGGAGTTATGTGTTGGCAGAAAAGGTCCTAGATCTCCATTCAAGGGCACTTCTTTCACACCATTCCGCAGTTCCATGTCCACGGATTCTCCCCGGCTACCAACTCTAACAAGACCCTTAACAAGATCTCGTTGGGACTTAACCCTTTTCTGTATCTCTGCCACAGTCCCCTCCAGAAGCTTTGCCACAAAGCCCACCCCAAATACCCTAAAAAGGTCAGAGGCAGCAAATGCATAAAGCAGAGGGTTGACGCATGCACTGAAGAAAGCCAAAGCTGTAGCTCCAGCTCTGCTCACTTTAGAAGCTTTTGCTAGTTTCTCAGATATAGTTCCTGTGGTCAGATTTGAAACAACTTGCATTGCATTGACCACATGGTATGGAAGCCATAGAACAGCAAATGTCACCAATATGGCTGCTATTAGTTTTTCTATTCGTGACCTTTGACCAAATCGGCTTGTCTTGAGCTTGACCAATACTAACACATAGCTAATACACACCATAGGAAAAGGAACCAAGAAGGCGACAAGCGTTTCAAAAGTGTAGTGGAATATAGCTTCTCCACGGCTTGCATGACAAGGTTCACAAATACTGATATTCAGCTTTTGATTGTGAATTACCTCCCGGTAAGCAAAAGCTGGGAGAGCCAAAGCACCAGCCAAAAGCCAGATGGCTAACAGAACTTTTGTCACAACTTCCCGTTTACGTAGAGACTGAGCCATATATGGTCGGAAGACAGCTAAGAACCGGTCCAAGCTCATTAAAGCTATAATAAAGATGCTGGCATACATATTAAGGCAACATAGATAATAGGCCACTTTGCAGACTGCTCGATCAAAAATCCAGTTCTTCTTGACCATGAAAGTAATGAAGAATGGGGTAAGGAGAAGAATAGTTCCATCAGCAACTGCCAGGTTGAGGATAAGAATGCAGGTCACGGATTTCTCTCGTCCCTTCAATTTCCACAGTACACTCCAGATGATAAAGGCATTACCAGGGAGTCCCAGGGAGGCCGCCAAAGCAAGAAAGATGGTACCAGAAAGGAGGGAAGCCTGGGAACTCAACAGAGTGTTATTTCCAAAACTATTGACACAGGTGTTCATGTCTGTGATGGAAGCTAGAGGAAAAAGATATAAAAATGTTTAAAAAAAAGTCACTGACCTGAATATAGAAGCTGGATGTCAAATATTTTAGGCTTAATTTGTACATCTGTATATTTCTGCTACCATAACCATATTTTGTATGTATTTATATATATATATATATATATATACACACACATCACTGTGACGCACAAGGAATACATTTTCCATCAAGGGATGCAATCAAGAGATGATTGTTTCCTGTAAGGAAGCACCAAGACAATAATAGGGAAATTTGCTATCATAGAAGACTCATGCATTATAGACACAAATGAATTGGCTTAAGCAAAAGAAACGCAATTTCTCAAATATTTTTTTAACCATTTGCATAATAAAGGGAAAGTAATGTACTCACCTCTCTGGCCCTCATCCAGACGTAATAAATGGAAGCTTAAGTAGCTAATTACATCCACCAGATGCATATTGGACCTTGTTTAAGACAATTCCTTGCTGTGGTATAAATATGCACTTTTACTATTCTACTTAAGAAGTGTCATTAATATTGTAGGTGCAAATCCATTTGTTAACCCCTTCAATACCCTATAGACGTACCGGGACGTCCAAAAAACGCCCACTAAGAAACCCCTATGGACGTACCGGTACGCCTAGCCCTTCGTGCAGCGTCAGGGACACATCCCTGCCGCTGCACGGGAGACCAGGCTGTCTGTTTGACAGCCGACTCCCCCTGGCAGCAGAAGCCAGCGTCGCCCCAAATGAAACATAGGTCTACTAAAGCAAAATGTGAAAATTTCACGTTTGGAATCTATAACTCGCATGGTCCAGTTTGTGCCCTGTAATGTCCAGAAAACCACAAAAAAACTAGGCATGTGGGGTATTTCCGTAATCAGGAGATGGGGTTGAACAATTTAGGATAGATTTCTCTGCCGTAACACATACCCTGTACAAAAAATCCTAAGAATACTACAAAATACTAAGACGCGTTGGTGAAAAAAGTGCAGGAACTAATTTCTGTGGCCACCTTTGACAGTGATTGGTGGCCAAACACCTGCATGTAGAATGCCCAAATACCCCTGATAGGATAGTCTGGATTGTCTGCTTTACAGAAAAATATACCTTTGTGGGTGTTTTTGTTTTATTTGTTTAAAATTAGAGTTGCAGTCCCATCATACCTAATGTAAAAATTTAACGGCTTTGTATAAAGTAATGCACACCTTATAGTATGTTTCCTATATGTGCTGGGAAAATATGGAAAATCTATATAAATTAGGTATTTCTGAAATCAGGACACCTGAATTGATAAATCTGGATGGAATTTTCTGTCTCTTTTACCTAATTTTGTGAGGATTCAGAGGGAAAATGTAAAAAAACTTTTTTTTATGTTTTTTTCAAATTTTTGCTAGTTTTTACTAAATTTCTAATTCTAAATTTTCAGCTAATCATCCAACTATGGTATCAAAAGAAAGCTCTATCTCTCCTTGAACAAACAATATATAGTTTATATGGGTACACTATTCACAGGAACAGAGAATCATCGCTGAACCGACATAGCGCAAAAATTGCAAAATTGCTGCGGGCTTTGAGGTACCAAAAACCCCTGGGATTGAAGGGGTTAATTTGCATTTTCCCACACCCAAATACCAAAATACAATCCTTACTCCACCATTTAATTGTTACGGCTGCTAATAACCAATATGTTATATACAAAACAATTTTTACCACTAAATCCCTTACTGGTAAACTGAGGCTAATATGAATGTAAAAGCCAAGGGTACTACAGCCGCTGATCTGCTGCCACCGCCTGTGCTGCTGTCATAGTGAGCGCAGCATAGTATTTATGAAAGGATATTTCTAGAAAATTGTTAAAAGTGCTCCAATCACCATATCAATCAATGCATTGTTCCTGGTGATTGTTCTTTATACTCGGACCCCATTGGTTGCCCCCAAGTGACAGGTTATAAGACTAGAACCATACTTAATAATACTAATTATTGCAATAATAAATACAAACTCCATCCACCAAGTCTGTAGCGCTGATGGTTGTTAGAAACGCATTCACGATCTCCTGTTACTGTAAGAGAAGTGATGACTGCATCTACCTGATCAATATAAAAACGAGTAACTGTGCATGAATCTATTACTTAAAACAATTCGTCTATATACAGGCATGCGATCCATACTGCGTTTACTTTATTGGAGAAGCCTGGAGATAGGGCTGGATTCTAACTTCTGTGCAAATGGATGTGGAAAGTTGGGGTTCATGATCGGATGAATAAAGCTGTTTCTCGTTTTTCACTACAAAACATACATACATACACCACCAATCCGGTATACAATATATGTTGTTCTAGGCAGCATATATATATATACATCTAACTCCTAGTATCCTCATCCATCGGGTTGGCCAAGGTGGGAGTTAGAATGGATGGACAAGCACATTCTCATCATTCTCCGCTTCAGGAGAAAGCCGTGTAATCGGAACAGGTACTTACCAGCGGGTGTGAGATTCATTTTAGTATCCGGGGTATTCTGGGGTCTGCTCCTGTCTGTTCTCTGTCAGAGCGCTCTTTGGGAAATGAAGGTAAGGCTGCTTAACGCATAGCCTCGGCATGAAGCTGGGAGTAACGCTCATGGCTACTAGCGATGTGCAAAACGACGCTGAGTACACAGTTATGTTCTCTGTGAATAAATCGGTCGGGTGCCCTGTCTCTACCTGGCGTCTCCCTGCCCCTGCCTCGCTGCGCTCCCTTTCCTCAGCCCCTCATTCCCGCTCTCCAGTTGTAACATGCCGCATGGGGGTGACGCCCAGCTCCTGCTGACACAACTTCGGATAGGAATGTTACCACATGCCTCTCCCTGACGCTCCACGGAGCCTCTCCACCGCCCTCACCCTGGGGACGTCTAAATGGGAAACACTTCAACTCCTTATTAGCCCCATTAGCTCCTTGGACGTTTTATTCCCTCTCATATGTTTGTTGTTCTGATATTTATATATGGTTTGGGCTTCCTCTCTTCCTTCTCTCATCCAGCCCTCTTATCGCCATTACTTACAGAGTCGGATGGCTGAATGACGCTGATAAACCGAATATGCTTTTAATAGAATATTTCTAGGGACGTTGCACACAATAAAAACATCACTTTCACTTGAGCGGGCTAGAGAGAGGCTTGCTTCCCACAGAAAGAAACACAGCCAATTGCTAAGTAATACCACCAGTTATTAGAAGACATAAAAATGCATTCATATGACATGTACTATTCAATATAGGTACACAGCACATAACTTATTTTATTATAATGGGACATTTTTTTCAAGAACACAACAGTTATAATGTGGAATATGGATTTCCATGGAGAATACGGCTAGCCTTTTTACTTCGTTTTATTTACAAGGGAATTTTTTACAATGGATAAGAACCACTTCCTTACGTTTCTCACCGTCTAGTTTTAGATTATGACTACTAGTTCCAACATTTCTCCTCTTTTTGAGGTAAACTCATGACTTTCTATGTATATAAATGCCCATTTAGTCGACAAGTCTCTCTTGTTGATTGATTCACTTGTTGAAAATGCAGCAAGCGTGTCCAGGTAAAAATGTCCGAGAATAGCAAATGCTCTGGGGTTAGATGCTTTTACACCAAGATCAGTTTGGAGACACATTTTTAGACCTATGTTACAGCATTTGATCTGTATGTCACTCCGAGTGGCTAAGATCTAATTCATTTTATTATATTTAGTGTGTTGTGGAACTTGATATCGGAAGTGAGGAAAGGTAGCAACAATTATATTTTTTTACTTAACTAAATCATTCAGTTATTTAGACTTGTGTCCTGCAGCATATGAGTGTATTCTCTTATGCCAGGAATTGAGTTGATCCATAACTTTTGTATACATTATGAAGAATGTTACCTGACTTTTCCTGAAGTTTGACGCAGTTAAAATACCCCATATAATACCCACTAACTTCCACTAACACTAACCTTAAATATCATGTAGCAACCTACTTGATCATAATTAGAAGCTGCAGCCAATGGGTAAAGTTATTTCTTCTTTGTTATGTGTTTTTTTCTTTCAAATTAACTGATGACAATTAATTGACTTGAATTGGCCAGCTTCAAAGATCTCCCAAATAACCCATGCGAAAATTCTAATTTGAAAAATGCACATCACAAATGTGCCATTTTAGTCCCCAAACAACTCAACAAACCCATGCATGGGCTGTCTCACTGTACTCGGGAGATGTTGCTGAACACTTCTTCAGGTGTTTAAGAGTGACATTTACCAGGAGAGGTAAATTCATACCTAAAGTTAAAAACTTGTTTTTTGTTGTTTTTTTTTACATATTATTCATATTAAATTACAGGCTTTGCAAGGAAAAGTGTGATAAAGAGAAAGCCATATCTGTCCTTGAAAAACAATATACAATTTGTATTGGAACACTAAACATGGAAAAGGGGAGTCATGGTTGAACAAAGATATGTTAAAAATGGCAAAAAAGTTCTGGTCACTAAGGTTAGTAAAACCCCTGGTCACAAAAGGGTTAAGATTGAGATTTTACTAAAATGACAGATCTGGAAAAACTACACTTGACTAATATGCAACTAATGATAACACTATATTTTTGAAAATGTATTTGTAATATAATACTGGTAATACAATTGGTTAGCATTCCCTTTTAAGTACAGATTTTTGTGTGAAATTACTGGTACATTATTAGTAATCTTAATTTAAGGTGTGGTCATTTTAATAGACTTTCTCTTGTTTGTTCATGCCACCGATAACTGTATGAAAGCACTATTAACTCTAGTAATGACAAAGAATAACTTGGAATTACACGTTAGTACAAAGTAGACACAAACAATAGCGGTTTTGTTTTCAGGCATTGTTAGTTTCATAACAACATTGTGAGCAGGATAGTCTTGCATCCGTGGCTCCCAGATCATCTGGCTACTGCAGTTGATGAGACACTCACTCCCCAGTTACATCTAGATAGGGTGGTGGGTTGTAGGTAAGCATCACAGAGGAAAGACCGACCTGGCTTCCATCATGTGAAAAAAATGTTTGGTTTTGGTATAAATGTGTGCGTTATGGTTGCAGAAGTTTACAAAGGGCAACACTACTTTTTTTGTTGAGCAAGAATATTTTTTGTACTAGCTGGGTGTGTTGTAATAGCATTAAAATGCCAGATGCTTTATGAAATTAGTCCAAGATTCGCAACACAAACGCAATAGTTTTTTGGGTTGTGACAAAAAAAGTAGCAAACCATATTTTTTGTGGAATGTCTACCCTGCAAGAACCCCATCTGGGACATACCTATGATATCAGCCAACCCAAATTGCAATTGACTGGCCATTATTTTGGCTAAGAGTTTCAGATCCTGATTTAAGAGAGAGCTCTATCGATAAGAGGGTATCTCTGTTGGGTTTAAGCATTACTATAATTCCAGAGGTGTTAGGTGGGGGGTGTATATTCTTGGAGAATGTCATTATACAAATCGCATAAATGTGGTACCAGATCAGGACTCAATAATTTATAGTATTCTGCCCCTAAGCCATCTGGTCATGGAGTCTTATAATCCGAGAGTGACGATAGCTTGTATGATTTCTTATTCAGAAATGGGCACTGGTAAGCGCTCAATATTGGCTGGGCTTAAGTTGGGTAGATTCACTGTATTGGTTTTTTATATAGTTTGAAGGAGTTTGAGAAAAGATCTGTAAGTTTGGAAGGGTCTGTTATATGTGTGCCTTGTGGGTCTATGATTTTTAAACATCTTTTGTGAATTTAGATTTTTTGACCAGGTTCACCAGGAGTTTGCCTGGTCTGTCACTGCCTCTAAAGTATTTATTGTTTAAATAGGTCTGGTTATGTCTAGCTTTCTCAGTGGCCCATGCATCAAATAATCATTGAGCATCTTTATACATTTATGATGTGTTGGGTGTGGGATTGGTTTTGTAGTTACTATATGCCTGGGCCTATCCATCTTTGAATTAGCCTGTCATAATAGGATTAAAAAATGATTTAAATTGTTAATTTGTTCATTGTTGTCATCTAAGTGGTTCTTCCATTCTTGTGTTAGGAACTCTTTAAGGGAGTCAGAGTGGAGTAAATAAGATGGAAATCACCAGTTATGTGAAAAGCATAAGGTACATTGCAATTTAATGTCCACTCAGCATGAGTGGCAGAGATGGCTATTAAATCTATTTTGGTGGATAGAGGTCTATGCAACATAAATAGGTAGTCAATTCTAGACAGTGAGTTATGTGGATGAAGAAAAAAGAAGATTGACACTCGATTGGATTATGGAGTCGCCAGGTATCTACCAACCCAAAATGGTGCTGTGGTTAAAGTGGCAGTGGAACTATTCGGATTCATCGTCAGATTGAAATAAGCTCCTTTTATAAGACTGGGGGTGAAAATAATAGATAATATCATATAAATTTGCTAAAAACTTGTGTTGACCAGAGTTGGGGGCATACACGCAAACCAATGTGAAAACGGTTAATTTTTAATTCCAGTTGCTAATATGACATAGCACCCCTCTGGGTTTTTAATAACTGATTCAACTGATTATGTTAATGTTTTAGTGAAGAGAATGGAAGCTCCCCTAGTTTTGCTTGTGTGCATAGCACATGTGATGAGAGATTACTTTTTTCTTTTAAAAAACTTGGAAACACGTCTATAGCACAAGCAACAGTAACTATATGAACAATTATGTCATGTGTTTGACATCCACCACAAGATATTGAACTATAACCCTGAACTATGGTGCTCAATTCGTGGCCCCAAATGCTGATAACATAGCTATCACCAATATGTAACACAGGGTTGAACCTGATTAGATGGGACTTTGAAGAGAGAGAGAGAGAGAGAGAGAGAGAGGAGAATGATGGAAAAAAAAGAACGAGATCCCAGTCCATTCTGGCACCTAGGCGAGGATGGGTTAGCGTTGAGATTTTTATGGATGAACTGTTGTGCAGTTTTCGCTGTGTCAAAATACCATCAGTTTTTTTTTGCACAACAAAAGCTATATATTTTTTAACCCACTTATCTGTTATGTGGCATGTAGATTGGGATCAAATAGATGATCATTTGGAAGCTAAATTGTAATGTTTTAATAAATACCAAAGTAATATTTGACATTTTATTCATTATATTTGCTAAGTGTTTTAAGTATAATAAGTTTAGTTTAACCCCTTCGAGACAAAGGCTGATTTTACTTTTTGTACCCTTTGTGACAATGGCCTTTTTAACATTTCTGCGCTGCTTGTGTTTAGCTGTAATTTTCTTCTTTCCCGTTTACTGAACCCACACACATTAGATATTGTTTTTTTCAGGACAAGAAGGGCTTTCTTTAGATGACATTGTTTTGATTGTATCATATTATTTACTATTAAAAAAATTATAAAATATGGTGAAAAATTTAGAAAAAAATGACTGTTTCTAACTTTTAGTTGAAAAATCTTTTACTCATCTATAAAAGGTAATGAAAAAACCTGCTAAATAGATTCTACTATTTGTCCTGAGTTTAGAAATACCCAATGTTTTTATGTTTTTTTGCTTTTTTCTACCCATTATGGGGCAATAAGTACAGGTAGCGTTTTGCTATTTCAAAGCCATTTTTTCCAAATCTGGTAATTCTTCCCCCCATGTGCCATTTCGGGTATCTTTGAACCCGGCCAATGCAATTTACCCCATCAAGTCATATATTTTTGAAAACTAGACAGCCCAGGGTATTCCAAATGCTAGTATTTTAACTCTTTCCATGCACCATATCTACCACCAGTCTTTGTCAAACTTTATGGTAGTCATTTTTTTGCATTTGTTTTGTCATACACATTTTACTTCAGGTATGAATTAAAATGTTCTAGTTTATGTCACTATCACAAAACACCCCAATATGTGTTCAGCAACATCTCCTGAGCGCAGCGATACCCCACATGAATGATTTTGCCTGGCTGTTTTGGGGCAAAAGGGCCACATTTGGGGCATGCGCTTTTTTCAATGTTGAACTTTGGCATTTGGGATCCACTGCCCATGCCCTATTTGGTACATCTTTGAGCCGAGCCATTTCAGTGTGCCCAACAAAACCATATATTTTTCAAAACTAGACACCACAGGGTATTTTAAATGCTGGTATTTTAACTCTTTGCATGCACATATTTTACCACCAGCATTTTTTCAAAGTTTGCAGTAATATTTTTGTGTGTGTATTTTTCCCCCACACACCTACTTTATGTATGAATTTACAGCTCCTGGTATATGCCGCTGTCACACGACACCCCATAATGTGTTCAGCAACATCTCCTGAGTGCAGTGATACCCCACATGCATGGGTGTGTCATTTTTGGGGGGAACTAAAAGGCCACATTTGGTACGTGTGCATTTTTCTAATTGGAAATTAGATGTGTGGCCATCCTCCCCCCGTGTTAATTGGGACGTTGTTGAACCTGGCCCATTCAATTTACCCCATCAAATCATACATTTTTTAAAAGTAGACACCCCACGGGCATTTAATATGCCAGTATTTTAACTCTTTCCATGCGAGAATTGTTTTAAGCTAATATGCTAATTTTAGGACTTGCTCACAAAAATATATTTTTTATATATATATATATATTTTTAATTTTTTTTTAAAAAAAATTTAACATTTTTTTTCAACTTGGAGGTTCCCCTGATAGTGACATCAGTGGGAAATGATTTTTACATTTTACTGTTTTTTTACTATTTTTTTCTAATTATTATTAATTTTATTTTATTTTTTAATTTATTTTTACTAATCACACTGTGATTAGAAAGCTGGGCTCCATTGACTTGCATGGTGAATGCAGTACCTGTATTCAACCTGCAAGTGGAGCCAAAGTTCTCTAGATGGTCTGGACTATCTAGCGAACTTTTAAAATTTGTGGTTCCTGTTACAGGACGGCGGCCATCTTCCTTGATGGCGAAGATTGCCGGCAGCTGCGGCTGTGACCGCTCTCCGGAGCGGTCACAGCCCATCAAAAGGTTAGTGTTTGGTGTCGCTGGATGCCTCCTGATCGAGGCATTCCAGCGACACCATTTAAGTTTAGGAGGCGATCGTCGATCGCCTCCTAAACGCTTTTAAAACGGGCGTCCGCCGCCATACAAAGTATGGCGGATGTTGACGCCCCGTGGAGGGGCCAGAGATGGCCCCTTCGTGCCGATCGCGGCGTTGCTGAAAGCCTCGAGGTCGAGGCATTCAGCAACGCTTTTTGGGTGCAGAAAGCGATAGTAGATCGCTTTCTGCACCCGTTTAAAGACGTGCCGGTCCTGGCACGTCAATTGTCGTAAAGCACATGCTTTTCCGTGCCGTGCCAGGACCGGCAATTGTCATTAAGGGGTTAAACACAATAACTGCTGCATGTGTCAAAAATAAGTGTGTATTTAATCTTGGAAAATGAGCAGTTGGAAGGGCACATAGGAATTGAATAAGGAATTATTTATTACTTGATATATTTAAACAAACATGTTTATTTTTCTCAGAATCCCAGAGCAATCCCTGTTTACGTCAGTTCTTCCCAGCAGATTCCTTTTTGCTAAATCTCCCCACATATTACATTTTTATAGTTTGACAAGTTACCAAAAATTTCAGCCGGAAGTCTGGATGTTCTCATGCTTTTTATAAAAATGCAGTGACACACTAAAATTTCCAAAAGTTTCCTATTATGTTCTCAGGGTGATCTCTCCTACAAACTGGAAGCTACAGTAACACTACAATAAACACAGTTTAGTACTTAGTACAAGTTAGTTGTTTATGAATTTGTGTTTATCATAAAAATGTACATGTACTCAAATGTATCATCACCAAATGGTTTATATTGGGCATTTGGGTTAAGGATTAATGATAGTATCATCCAAAATACTTTTCTCATATTTTTCTTCCCTTTTTTAATGATTCAACTTCAAAGTTGCGAATATATTCTTCTTAATGTATTGAGAAAAATTATGTCTTATAAGTTTCAATTCTGCTGTCGATCTGCATTGGGATGGGGTGTATCCATTATTTTTTTATTTTTTTCACACAAATTGTACTTCAGGTATGAATTTATAGCTCCAGGTATATGTCACTGTCAAACAGTATGTGTTTATCAACATCTCCCGAGTACAGTGATACCCCACATGCATGGGTTTGTCGGGTTGTTTGGGGGCTAAAAGGCTTTTTTCCCCCTCCATTTTGTTCAGTCAGTGCCTATGCCCTATCTTTGAACCCAGCCGCCCCAATTTACCCCATCAAACTATTCACCCCTTGGTTATTTGAAATGCTTTAATAATAACTCTTTCCATATGAAGATTTTTGGGAAGATACAGCGCTAATTATAGCACTTGCTCGTAATAATAAACGTATTTTATTTATTTTATTTTTTTTTTACTTTTTTTTTACATTTTGGTGGCTTTTTTTTAGATATTTGTATTTTTTTCCATATTTTATTAAATAATTTTTTAAATATTTCACTAATCACATTTTGATTAGAAAGCTGGGCTCCATTGTGTTATGCAGGGTCCGGGGTAGCACAGGTTGCTGAACCCACGTTGCAGAGATGGAACCGGACTCACAAGACAGACAAATTACTAGTAGAGAAATCCAAAACAGCAGGGAAAGTCCAAGGTCGGGGCAGACGGCACAGGTGCAAAACGAAGTATGTATCCGAGGTCGGGGCAGACAGCACAGGATCAAGGTAAAAAACAAGCCAAGGTTCGGTACACGATAGACACAGGTAGAATAGAAGCATAAGCAAAACAAACCCAGAGCAAATAACTATGTGACACTTTGAACGGGCACTGAACTAGTGAATAGCGTTGTCGCGAACGTCATTTATGGACGTGCAGTGTCAGTGTGCAACACCCGCGAGCGTCGCGGGCATGCCACTTTGACAAGCACATTAGAGGAAGAGCGCCGCCGACGTGCCGTGGCAACTCGTTCATTTACTTGCGAGTGTCTGGAGAGACCCTCTTGGAAACTTTCGGAACTTGGTAGTGTGAAAATCACTTGCAGTGGCGGTTGTGACTGCTCTCCGCAGCGGTCACAGCGTGTCCTGGGTTGGGTGTTCAGTGTTGCTGAATGCCTCACTATCTTTTAAAACGCTGTCCAATGCCATAGAGTGTATGGCAGCCGTTGATGTCCCGGGGAGGGGCTAGACATGGTCCCTGATGCTGATCGAGGTATTACAGCAACACCATTTAAGCGAATATACAATCACTTTCTAAGCTTGTTTAATGCCATGACGTGCCAGGCACGTCACACAAAAACGGTCAGGTCATTGGACGTTAAGGGGTTAAGAGTTGATCGCGCACTCACAGACTAGGTCTTCCATAATATAGTAGTATGAAACTTTATCTTACTTCCTGGGATGACATAGATCTCATAGGGCCGTCCATGTAAACAAGTAGGGTTTGAAAGTTTTGAAGGGTTTGAAAAAAAAAAAATATCTTGTAGATAAAGCTCTGAATCTTCAATTCCTAAAAGGCCAGCATCACAACATGTGAGTTACTGGCATATCTCAACTCTTCATTACCAATCATGTTGCTTTTGATATGAGTTTTGGAAATAGTGGCCGTATCCTTGTGAGTTAGAAGTCACTTATACTTGGAAGTAACTTTGACTTCCAATTCACAGGACCTCAACTACAAATGTACACCTCTCATCATAATCAACCTGTCAATATGTAGAATGCCCTATGCATTTGCACTGCACTTTCTTTACTTTGTATGCATAAATGTGCAGCAATGTGCCTCATTCTCTTTGATTGAGGTGGATAATTGATGGATTTTACTAAAACATGACGTAAAGTCATGATTTTATGAAAGACACGGAGGCGAATATTGTGCATTTAACCCTCTTTACTCCCAACAGCAGCAAAGAAAATACAACATTAGATAGGAAAAAATTCAAATAGGAGTGTACAGCATAACCCCTCCCACATAGCAACCATCACATAAAAGGGCTGACACATCCCACAATCCTCCTCTTTCTTGGCTGCGATGGTCACTTGACTCAGCAAAGGAAAAACGGGCAGAACCAACAGCATAGGACCCGAGGCGACATCAACACAGGAACACGCGAACCAAACGCCCGCGGTCGGAAGAACAAACCGCTGCAACCGATCCGGAAAACCGCAGCTGGACATGGGGAAGGTCAACCTGAAAAACATAAATAAGGGAAACCGTAACAGCAAATAAAGCGAACAATCCCCAAATACACAGGATGATAACACGCACATAAGAGCAAAGTACACGAAAACATAGAAAAAAAAATTAGAGAAAACCCAGCGAGAACACAAGGGAGGGCTAAGAAACCAACACAAATTAAAAAACCCAAAAACAAGAAAAAGAGGGTGGGAACAATATTCGCCTCCGTGTCTTTCATAAAATCATGACTTTACGTCATGTTTTAGTAAAATCCATCAATTTTATTTCAAGACACGGAGGCTCATATTGTGCAAGTTTAAAGCTGAGAAAGTAAAGGAGAAAAAAGGTGTTCCAGGGTTTAAAATAGAATTCCCTAAAGGTGGATTCCGAAGACCAATCCGCCGCACGAAGAATATCTTCCAAGCGTCCACCCAACATCAAGGTTTTGGACGCCGCGGCACTTCTAGCAGAATGAGCCCCAAACCTAGAGGTGTCCACACCAGCAAGGCCCATGACCCATTTAATCCAGTGCGCCAGCGTCGTCGAAGAAATAGGAGGATGAGGATAGCGTAGGGACAAGAACAGCTGAGGAGAATCCCCAGTTCGAAACCTCCAAGTGCGGGCCTCTTACTCCCGGAGGCAAGCGACGGGACACAGAGCCGCATTAGCCAGGAAAGTCGGGTAAGTAACTGATCGAATCGCCGTCTTGGTGCACCATGGCGCGACATATCAAAACGCACCCCCTCCGGTACGAAGGACCTGGCATTCCAGTCAAGAGCCCGCACATCCGAGACACGTTTACAAGAAACGAGACAGAATAACATAACTAACTTAGCCGACAACTGGCGTAAGGAAAGTTCCGAATTTGAAGGCCAAGCCAAAAACATATTCAATACCGTCGAAACGTCCCAAGTGGAGTAGTATGGAGGTCGAGGAGGCCTAGACAGGCGGCCCCCTTAAGAAAACGGCAAATGACGGGATGTTGGCCAACAGGAACGCCATCAAAACCCTGGTGCGCCGCGGAGATGGCAGAACGGTAAAGATTGATAGTCCTGTAAGCACGTACCAGGTCGAAGAGGTGAGTAAGGAAGTGAATAACTGAGGTCAAAGGGGCTGAAAAGGATCCAGATCCCGTTCCAGGCACCAAGAAGCCCAAGCCTGCCAGGCTGCATGGTAAGATCTGTGGGTACCTGGAGCCCAAGCTCTCGACAGGAGCTGCTGAGCTGAGACCGAAAGGCTTGAGGCGCGCCCGGACTCCCGGAAACCAAACATGCCAAGAGAGAAAGGCTGCCGTCCTGGATGAGCAGATGAGGAGCTCCTGAGGGATCCCGAAGTAGAGGGCTCGGCGAGTGGAGCAGACGAGCTATTGCCACCAGCAGATCCAGAAGAGTGGGAAACCAAGATTGGGAGGTCCAAAATGGGACTACCAGGACCAAGGAGGCCTGTTGGTGGCGGATCTGCAGGAGCGTCCTGGGAATCATTGCAAAGGGGGGAAAAGTGTAATGACGTCCCCCGGACCAGTCCTGAAGGAAGGCGTCTACCGCCAGAGCAGCTGGGTCGGGTCGCCAACTGTAAAAAAGTGGGAGACGGGAGTTCAAGCGAGAAGCGAAGAGATCTATGCGGAGCGGGCCCCACACAGCCATAATAGATGAGAATACACACCTCGCCAGGGTCCAGTTGCTGGCATCCATAAGGTAGCGCGAATTCCAGTCCGCCACTGAATTGGAAAGACCGGGAATATACTCCGCCTGCACCATGATGTTGTGGTCCAGACAGAAAGACCAGAGGTCTTTGGCCAGATTCACCAGGGTAGCGGACTGAGTGCCCCCAAGGCAATTGACGTAGCGCACCGCGGACACATTGTCCATGCGTAACTTGATGCACGAGTTGATGCAATCCTAGGAAAAACTCTTGATAGCGAAAGAGCCCTCCAGGAGTTCCAGGCAATTGATGTGAAGGCCGGTCTCCGACTGCGACCAAGGGCCTCCCGTAGAAATCTCGCCGCACCTCGCACCCCAACCGTGGAGGCTGGCGTCGGAATCTATGGAGATATGTGGCGTCATGCCGAAGATAGCCTTGCCGTTCCAAGCAGACATGTTGACCAGCAACCATTGCAGTTCCGCTACGGTCTGATCGTCCAGGCTGATCCTGTCCCCGTAGGACGCACCTTGGTGAAGATAATGGATCTTGAGTCTTTGAAGAGCCCTGTAGTGAAGGGGGCCCAGAAAAATTGCCTGGATGGAGGCCGCCAATAAGCCGATAATACGCGCCAGATGACGAAGCGAGATCATTCGCAAACGTAGAACTCTCCAAATTTCCTTCTTGATTGAATGGATCTTGGAGGTTGGCAGGCGGAGAACGCCCTCTACGGAGTCTACGACGAACCCCAGGAACTCCAATTGTCTGGACGGGGTAAGGTGGGACTTCTCCTCGTTTATGAGGAAGCCAAGGCGATGAACCAACTCCAACGTCCACTGTATGTGCAGGTGTAAAGTCTTCTTGTCCTGCGCTATGAGGAGCATGTCGTCCAAATAGATGATCAGCTGGACACCTCTGGAACGAAGAAGGGCTACCACCGGCCTGAGAAGCTTGGTGAAGCACCAGGGCGCCGAGGATAGCCCGAAAGGTAGGCAAGTGAAGCGCCAGAGCACGTTGCGCCACCAAAAATAAAGGAGGTTCCTGGACTCGTCCGCTACAGGAACTGTGAGATAGGCGTCCTTGAAGTCAATCTTCACCATCCAGTCGTTTGTTAGGAGTAGGTCCCGCAAAAGATGGATCCCCTCCATCTTGAAATGACGGTAACGGACGTACCCGTTGAGGTGCCGTAGGTTGATAACTGGACGAAGGCCGCCTCCTTTCTTTTGGACAAGGAAGATGGTGCTGAGGAAGCTGGGGGAACCCACTCTATGGCGTTCTTCTCTGCCAGGGAAGACTTCGGAGTCCACGAGATCCACGTCGTGCTGGGAAAAAATGAAGGGTTGCAGAGGGGAAGAAGACAGAGGATAACCGACTAGCTCTATGACATAGCCTCTCACCGTTTGGAGGATCCATGCGTCGGAGGTTATGGACCGCCAGACCTGTGAAAAATGGGTGAATCTGCCCCCTACAGGATACTGGGAAGAAGGGTGAGAATAAAAACGACTTGGGATCCACGCGTTCCTCTTGCTCTCCACGGGCGCCCTCGTTGAGGGAAGAAAGGTTGCCTGTTATAGGAATCCTGGAAGGTAGGACGGTGGAGCTGGAATTGTGAGTAGGAGCCTCGACTCGAACGCGATGAGCCTTGGAAATTACGGCCGGACAGACGGCCCCTGCCTCTGCCAGCCCTGGTGGAAACCCGAGGGTTGAAAACCTTCCTCATAGAGGATTGCGCCTTGTCCAGCGCGGTGAAGGCACCTACATAACGGCCGAGATCCTTGATAAAGGAATCTCCAAATAATAAGCCTTGGGCCTCGCTGCCCATCTCTGTAAGAGCCAGATTGGCCAATTTGGGTTCAATCTTGAACAAAATGGCTTTGCGCCGTTCAATAGAAAGAGAGGCGTTAGTACTGCCGGCTATGCAAATAGCTCTTTACACCCAGCCCCGAAAGACCATCGGATCAGGGGGGGATCCCGATTCTACCCAGTCCTCGATAAGTTGAAACATTTTGGTCAAGGGACCAAAAATATCAAGGTGCTTGCGTGGCTTTTAGTGCGGACTCTAGACCCTTACCAGGATTCCAGACAGATTTAGCTTGGAATTGGACCATTTTAGGGTCCACCACCAGAGTTTCGCAAACTTTCAGCGTTAAGTTTATTGCGCAAGTTTTTGCTTAAAGGTTTACGAACCCTAGCCTGCAGGTAGCGGGCGACATGGTCAGAGGGCAACCACTCGGCGGAGCGAGGATGGTGTAACTCCTCCGGGTCAAAATATGGTTCCCCAAAGTGGTCCAGGATAGCAGAGTCAGATTGTTTAACCCCTTCGTGACAAAGGCTGATTTTACTTTTTGTACCCTTCGTGACAATGGCCGTTTTAACATTTCTGCGCTGCTCGTGTTTAGCTGTAATTTTCATCTTTCCCGTTTACTGAACCCACACACATTAGATATTGTTTTTTTCAGGACAAGAAGGGCTTTCTTTAGATGACATTGTTTTGATTGTATCATATTATTTACTATTAAAAAAAGTATAAAATATGGTGAAAAATTTAGAAACTAACTTTTAGTTGAAAAATCTTTTACTCATCTATAAAAGGTAATAAAAAAACCTGCTAAATAGATTCTACTATTTGTCCTGAGTTTAGAAATACCCAATGTTTATGTTTTTTTGCTTTTTCTGCACGTTATGGAGAATTGTTTTAAGCTAATATGCTAATTTTAGGACTTGCTCACAAAAATATATTTTTTTTTTTTGCCTTTTTTTTTTTTGCCTTTTTTTTTTTATTTTTGTAACATTTTTTTTCAACTTGAAGGTTCCCCTGACATCAGTGGGAAATTATTTTTACATTTTACTGTTTTTTTACTATTTTTTTTCTAATTATTATTAATTTTATTTTATTTTTCATTTATTTTTTCTAATCACACTGTGATTAGAAAGCTGAGCTCCATTGACTTGCATGGTTGAATGCAGTACCTATATTCAACCTGCAAGTGGAGCCAGAGTTCTCTAGAGGGTCAGGAGACCGTCTAGCGAACCTTTTCATCTTTATTATTTTTTTTCCCGGGCCGCCGCCATCTTGCTGATGGCGAAGATCACCGGCAGCTGCGGCTGTGACCGCTCTCCGGAGTGGTCACAGTCCATCCCCAGGTAAGTGTTTGGTGTCGCTGGATGCCTCCTGATCGAGGCATTCCAGCGACACCATTTAAGTTTAGTTGATCGCCTCCTAAACGCTTTTAAAACGGGCGTCCGCCGCCATACAAAGTATGGCGGATGTTGACGCCCTGGGGAGGGGCCAGAGATGGCCCCTTTCTGCCGATAATGGTGTTGCTGAATGCCTCGAGATCGAGGCATTACAGCAACGCCGTTTCGGTGCAGAAAGCGTAAATAGATCGCTTTCTGCACCCGTTTAATGACGTGCCGGTCCTGGCACGTCATTTGTCGTTATCGACTTGAATTTCCGTGACGTGCCCGGACCGGCAATTGTCATCAAGGGGTTAAGGTGACGATCTGCCTGAGAGGACCCTGCCTGCGCAGCAGTTTCAGAGGGGTGAACCGCATCATTGTCCATCTGCTCTTCCATATTGGAGTCAGAGTCAGATATATTCCAAGCCTCCTCTATGGATTCGAGGTCTGAATCGGACGAAGTAGAGGATTGCGCTTTAGCGCACCTCCATTTCCTCGCCTGTTCTGCCCGGCGAGTAAGGGCTCTTTTGCGTTTCGGTGGAACGCTGTCAAGGATGGGATTAACCTCCTCAGTCAAAAGAGATTTTGGAGGCTGTCACACTGGTGTGGTGTGATTTAAATAAGGCTTTCTTAACCCCCAGATGTCTTAGGAATGGGGTCAGATGGGGGTTCAGAAGTCTGCAATGGTATAGGCATGGACTTCTGAATAGCTTGACTCAGAGATGCTGACAATGCTGAAGTCATTGATGACATAGCTGAGGCAATAGCCAGGGACACTGAATTGTTTAATTCCTTTAAAGGGTCAAAAGGAGGCATGTCAGTGGTAAGAACTTCCCTTAAAGAAGATTCATTATCAGATAAACCCCCAGAAGGTGATTGATGTCCAGCCATAATGAACAAGTACAATAGGGATATGTCCCTTTAAGAAAACAAACTGACAAGCAGCTGCAACAGAAAACAGATGAGAAAAGGAATGGACAAGTACAATAGGGATATGCCCCTTTAAGAAAACGAACTGACAAGCAAGTGCAACCGAAAACGGATGAGAAAAGGTACTGCAGTACCGAAAATACCGGGTGCTCGTCCCAAGGCTCCTACTCACACGCGGGAAGAAGGTAAAAAAAGCCCGCGATCGTGAGTAGGAGGAGCCAGGGGACGGGAGCAGGCGAGCGTGTGGACGTAAGCAGGCGAGCGTGTGGACGTAAGCAGGCGAGCGTGTGGACGTAAGCGTCCTCCACGAGCAGAGATCGATGGACGTCGGCTGCAGAGAAAAATCATGCAGCCACAACGTCAGGAGACAACAAAGGAAGCGGTGCAGGGGAAACGAAGACCGCACCAAGCAGTAAGATGCAGAGACAGAACTGGAAATACAGGACGGAAAGGGACACGGACCCCACGAGGGGGGGGGGGTCGGAGGGGGGGGGCACAATTGACGGAGAACTGAAAGGCACTATATAGGAGGGACCGGACGGTAAGTAGAAAAAACGGGCACGGGAAGGGAACCAACACAGGCCAAAAGGAGGTAAAATAAAGGAAACCAGGCACAAATAACAGCACAAGAAAAGAAAAACAAATGAAAATAAAACAGTAGATAAATAAAACAGTAGATAAATGATAATGAGGTCCAGACCGCGGAGCTACTGAAAAAAGCACGCGGTCCGAACCCAAATTACACAAAAAATGACACAAAAAATTCGTAGGTAATAAAGGAAACCATACTTATCTGCTGTCTGGGAGCAGCCAAGAAAGAGGAGGATTGTGGGATGTGTCAGCCCTTTTATGTGATGGTTGCTATGTGGGAGGGGTTAAGTTGTACACTCCTATTTGAATTTTTTCCTATCTAATGTTGTATTTTCTTTGCTGCTGTTGGAAGTAAAGAAAGGGTTAAATGCACAATATGAGCCTCCGTGTCTTGAAATAAAATTATGTGTCATAGGGATCCCGAGCTTCTACTCCCAACCCCCTAGTGGAACAAGGCAGCCATTGGATATCTAGAACTAGGTGAAATATGCCTTATCTGTGCATTCGCTATCAAATAAAGCCCAACCTTGCACATATCGCATACATGATGAAAGGTAGATATGTGTCTTTCTGCAGCCAATATTCTATTTGTATGCTACCAACTTAGACATTAACAAAAGAGTTAAACGGGCATTTTTTTGAAAGGGAGGTGTACTTTCCAGTCAAAACATGCACATTGGAATTGGACTTGCATGAACTTTGCAATTCACAAAGATTACACAAAGATTAATATTTTGTCAATTTACAACAAAAACTTACACATTAGTAAGCACATAAATTGTTTTGTAGGCTGTAACACACAAGTACATGCAACTTAATTCATGTCATGTCACACTTAACTTCCCACTAGCCAATACTAGGTACTAATATTCTTGTACAATTTCTTCAATATCTGCAGACATGTCATCAGTGCACCATTTATTGCATGTTGGTATAATTAAAGTTTCAGCTAGGATTGTTTTTTTATTTTGCATGTACATCTTCCATAACATGTGCATTTGGTGGATGTGTTGTTCCTAAATTACATTTTAATCTAATTGCACCATTAACAATGAAGCCCATGGAGCAGCGCAGCTTAGGCGGAGTGGGCCTTGACAGAGCTATGTGGTGTGCAAAAAGGAATGATCTAATTTAATTGGTTCAGAGTTGTTATGGGTGGGGTTATTAATAAGGTATATAAGTGGCAACCATTTTGTAAACGGTCACTTAACTGCTTTTCTAAATCCTGGTTGTTCTGTATTGAGCAATTTGGTTTGGAGAAGCTTTTGCTTTCTTTTTCAGATGGAGCGGGAAATTGAGGAGATTCTGGAGGGGCTTCGGATGGCTACGAGGGAACGTGGTACCGGTTGGCTGAGGGAGCAGTTGGCACCTGTGCTGGATGTCGTGGCGGTTCCTTCCTCGGGTCGGCCTGTGCGGCGCACAAGGCCTCCGGAACGTTTGAGCCCGGAGCTGTCGTCTGTAGGACGTCGGGTTCGGAGTCGCTCGGGGGACAGGCGTGACGGGAGTGTTGGAGGCCGGAGCGGAGCTGGTGTTCGTGGGAGTGGTACTTCGCGGGCGCCCCGCGGTTTTCAACAGGCCCTGGCGGAACAGCAGCGGATGGAGGTCGACATGGCTGGTGTTGGACGCGGCTACGTCGGCAGGTACGAGGAACTGAGTGCGGCGGGCCCCGGGAGGTCTAGGGGTGCTGCTAGGTCAGCGGGGGGCGAGACAGGTGGCAGCGTGGTTGGTGGTGCGTCTGCCCCTGAGGTGCGCAGTGGCGGGAATTCCCTGACGTTTTCGTCGGAAGATGAGGGAGCGGCTTCTGCAGCGGTGAGGGTTAGTGGCAGCCCCCGAGCGTTTTCTTCGGTGCAGGGAAGGTGCCGTTTCTGCGACAGAGCAGCTGGCTGAAGGTGATGGGAGTTATGCGGTGGGCCACGGGCGGTCCCGTGGTGGCGTCTCCGGATTTACGGCCACTTCGTTGGGCCGGGCGCAGCGTATGACGCAGGATGTTGGGTTGTTGGTTGAGGAGGCTAGTGGTAGGCAGGTGGGTCGTGGTGGCCGCACTTTGGAGTTTGAGAGTCAGGCTCCGGATGTTGTTTTGCTTCGGGATGACATTGAGGCGCTGTCTTCGTCTGGAGGCTTAGGTAGAGGTAATCGTGAAGCGGCACAGTTGTTGTTTGAAGGTTTTCGTTATGGGTTTTACATTCTTTTTCTGTTAGGCAGTTTCGAAGTTGTAATCGGAATCTGAAGTCGGTTTCGGAGTTTCCAGAGGTGGTGAGGGACAAGTTGGCGAAGGAAGTCTCTTTGGGCAGGATGGCGGGTCCTTTTTCTTCTCCCCCTCTGGATAATTTACGTTTGTCACCGTTGGGGGTGGTACCTAAGAAGGAAGTTGGGAAGTACAGGTTGATTCATCACCTGTCATACCCGAAGGGTTTGTCGGTGAACAATGACATTGATGAGGTGCTGTGTTCCGTTTCCTATGCATCATTTGACCAGGCTGTCGAGTTGGTTAGGAAGGCGGGCCCGAATGCCCTTATGGCTAAGGCAGATGTTGAATCGGCGTTTCGTTTGTTACCAATTCACCCGGATTGTCATCATTTGTTGGGTTGTTATTTTGTCGATTTGTGTCTCCCTATGGGTTGCTCCATCTCTTGTTCTTATTTTGAGAAGTTCAGTTCGTTCATTGAATGGGTGGTCAGGATGGAGGCAGGGAGTCGGTTTTTGGTTCACTATCTGGATGACTTTCTTTGTGTGGGTCCGTGCGGCTCTGGGGAGTGTGGTTACTTGTTACGGATGCTGGAGTGGGTGACCGGGTTGTTTGGTGTTCCGCTGGCTGCGGACAAGACCGAGGGTCCCACTACCTGTTTACGTTTTTTGGGGCTGGAAATTGATTCGGTTGCGGGTGAATGCAGGCTACCGCAAGATAAGCTGCGGGCGCTTCGGGAAGTGGTTCACGAGTTTCGTGGTGTTCGGAAGGTAACCTTGCGGCAGTTACAATCCTTGATTGGTCGTTTAAATTTTGCGTGTAGGGCCATACCTATGGGCAGGATTTTCATTCGGAGTTTGTCAAGGACCACTTCGGGTGTCCAGTTGGCGCATCATTTTGTACGGGTTTCGGCGGCTATGAGAGCTGATTTAGAGGTGTGGGAGGTGTTTTTGCAACATTTCAATGGTACGGTGTTTTTTCGCAGGGAGTCGGTGTTCGCCGAGGAGTTAGAGCTTTATACTGACGCTTCGGGGAGTGTTGGTTTTGGGGCGTATTTCCGAGGCTATTGGTGTGCGGAATGTTGGCCGGATTCTTGGAGGGACAGTCCGCTCATACGCAACTTGGCGTTTTTGGAGTTTTTTCCTTTGGTGGTCGCCTTGTCTTTGTGGGGCGATTCGTTTCGTGATAAGAAGGTGGTGTTTTTCTCGGATAATATGGCAGTGGTCCATGCGGTAAATCGGCTGTCGGCTTCTTCTATGGCGGTGGTTCGGTTGTTACGAAGGTTTGTTCTGCTCTGTATGTCTCTTAATGTGGTGTTTCGGGCTGAGCATGTCCCGGGCTTTTTAAATGTTATAGCGGATTCCCTGTCTCGTTTTCAGTGGGAACGGTTCCGCGAGGTGGCGCCCGGGGCTCAGGATTCGGGTCTGGTCTGTCCGGACGAGATGTGGCAATTAGGGACGAGTTGCTTGCTGGAGGTGTGAGGGCATCGTTGGCGCCGGTAACGTGGTCGGCTTATGGTAAGGTTTGGGACGATTGGGACAGGATGGTTTCCTGCGTAGGGTCTGTGAGTACTGCGGCGGAGCAGCTGGATGTCCTGTTGTGGTTCCTGTTTGATTTGGTTTCAAAGGGGGCTTCCCCCGCGGTCTTGGGAAGGAATATGTCAGCCTTGGCGTTTTTGTTCAAACTTAAGGGTTGGAAGGATCATACTAAGGAATTTTTGGTTCGCCAGGCTTTAAAGGGATTTCGGAGGCGGGTTGGTGTTGGTGACACTAGGCGCCCGGTTTCTGTGCAGGTGTTGCAGAAGGTGTTGGATGTTTTGCCATTGGTGTGTGTGACGGAAGCCTCCATCACTGGGACCACTGGAGAAGCCTGACTGCCAGCCTCCTCCCTATTGACTATGGGCCCTGGGTTTGTAAAGACTTCTGTGGCTACCCCCAGCAGTATCATCTCATCACTGGCTGAGGGGATTATCTCCAGCAGACAGCCAGGATCTGCCACCAGGGAGTGACCACCATTCTTTGATGTTTAATGTTGTATAAATCAGTCTCCCCCCACCTATTGTATTGTTAATCCCGTTACTGCCCCTGTTGTCTCTGAGAGGCAGATTAAGGGGGCGGTTTGTGTCCCAATATCTTGTTTTATGTTAATGTGTGTTTTGCTGGATATATCCAGCTCTGTGTGTCCAAAATAAATCAGTCTTCGTTTGGTTTTACCCTACACTGAGTCTCGGCTAGTGACTGGGGAACCGGGGAAAGTGTGTTGTCCCAGGCTAAGGGAGCACAAGACAGTGGAGGTAGTCGGTCGGACTAGCCAGCTCCGTGACATTGGTGGCAGCGGTGGGATTGCTTCTTAGTCCGAGGGACGCTTACTTTCTACCGGGATTAACCGACAGGACGGCAGACTTCGGTCGCCTTGACGAGGACATGGATGTGGTATCAGAATTCCAGGGGCTGCTGCGGGTCATCCTCTCCTGCTACACCACTGCCCTGCCTACAGAACAATACCAGAACCTGAGGCAAGTGGTTCGACGGTCAGTATGGCAGAGGGCTGTTATACGCCGGGGTCAGTGTCTTCCAAGCTCCGAACAAAAGATTAGAGACCAGCGGGAACTACTTATGTCTTTCCTGGGACAGGAACCCCAGGAGCAATGGGTATCCGAATTGGACCAGCTGGTCCAACAGGAGGTAGAGCTGGAAGATCACTATAGGGCTCTGCAGTGGTATACAGAGCAAGCATATTGGGGAACTGCGAAAGATTGTTCTCCAGAGGGCTATGACTTCGGTGGCCTGGGATTATTATGGGATAGTCTTCAGGAGGATCCGGACTTCGGCAGTACAGCGGAGTGGCGGATTGAGGACATCCGGGATTTCAGGGAGTGGGACCTCCCAGATGCGCTAGAACTTAAAGGTGATTTAGACTTTTTAATTACACAGGAGTGGGAACTGGAGAAGGCGTATAAAAAACTGTTTGACCGCGGTCAACAGAGTGCCCCAGTGTCCAGGGATTGTGTGGATTTTGTGGATGTGATTGAGTGGTCAGCTGAGGGTGTTGACCCAGGTGGGGTGGATGGGACTGCGGTCTCCACCCCTGAGTCAGAGGGATACTGGGCAGCTAATCCAGATCTGATACTGGAGCTGTGCGACTGTGCTCCACAACCAGATCCAGAGATTGTGGATCTAACTGATTTTACATCTGAGGATGTTAACCCAAGAGGGGTGGATAACACTGCAGTCTCCACACCGGGGGCCTCAGAATGCTGGGCAGTCTGCCCAGATCTCTTAGTCCCAGCTGAAGAGCTGGCAACAGGGCAGAGCGCTGCTGGCTACTGCCCCACACCTGCAATGACTACAGGGATCCAGGGAGATGTGGCAGCCGGCCCTTCTCCCCAGCGGCAGCTCACATGTCCGGGAGCGGAGGAACTTGTTTTTCCTCCACAGCGGCAGTGGGAGGAACCGAGAGATGTGACAGCCGGTCCATCTTCCCAGCGGCAGCTCACATGTCCGGGAGCAGAGGAACCGGCCCTCCCTCCCCAGCGGCAGGCCGACCCACAAGATTCCCTAACCCCAGCTGAAGTGCTGGCAACCAGGCAGAGCATCGCTGGCCTCTGCCCAGCACCTACCAAAGCTGCAGGAGTTCAGGGAGATACAGTGGCCGCCCCGCCCCCCCAGCAGCAGAACCTAATTCCAGGACCGGATCAACCGGAACTCCCTCCTCAACGGCAACAGGAGCACCAGGGAGGGGATGCAGGCGGCATCACTCCCCAGCGGTACCCGGGAGATGGCGCAGCCGGCCCATCTCCCCAGCAGCAGCAGGAGCACCAATTTTGGGAGGGCATTAATGGGCCAAATAAACTGACTGACTACGGAGTCAATCCGTTTGGGGTCTCATCCTATGTCAGTCCAATTCGAAGGGGGGAGAATTGTGACGGAAGCCTCCATCACTGGGACCACTGGAGAAGCCTGACTGCCAGCCTCCTCCCTATTGACTATGGGCCCTGGGTTTGTAAAGACTTCTGTGGCTACCCCCAGCAGTATCATCTCATCACTGGCTGAGGGGATTATCTCCAGCAGACAGCCAGGATCTGCCACCAGGGAGTGACCACCATTCTTTGATGTTTAATGTTGTATAAATCAGTCTCCCCCCACCTATTGTATTGTTAATCCCGTTACTGCCCCTGTTGTCTCTGAGAGGCAGATTAAGGGGGCGGTTTGTGTCCCAATATCTTGTTTTATGTTAATGTGTGTTTTGCTGGATATATCCAGCTCTGTGTGTCCAAAATAAATCAGTCTTCGTTTGGTTTTACCCTACACTGAGTCTCGGCTAGTGACTGGGGAACCGGGGAAAGTGTGTTGTCCCAGGCTAAGGGAGCACAAGACAGCGGAGGTAGTCAGTCGGACTAGCCAGCTCCGTGACAGTGTGTTTTTCGGTTTATGAATCCAGGTTGTTTGGGTTGGCATTCATTTTGGCGTTTTTCGGAGCTTTCCGGATCGGGGAGCTGGTGAGTAGGAGTCGGGCTGGAGGTGGGGGTCTTCAGAGGTCTGACGTGCTGGTCAGCGAGGACATGGTGTCTATTCGCTTACGGCGGTCCAAGACGGATGTGCTTGGGAAAGGCTGCGATGTTGTATTGTATCCATGGCCCGGGTCCGTGATGTGTCCAGTCCCGGGTTGTTTTAATTACTTGGCTCATCGCCCTGCGGTGGTGGGACCTTTTCTCCTCCATGAGAACGGGTCGGCTTTATCTCGGTTTCAATTTTTACGGATCTTTCGTACGTGTTTGGAGCGCGCGGGATTGGATCCGCGTCAGTTTGGTACCTACTCTTTTCGTATTGGGGCTGCTACGGAAGCAGCCCGGATGGGGTTCGGTGATGATATGGTCAAGAAGTTGGGGCGTTGGGAGTCGGTTCGTTTTAGGTCGTATGTCCGGCCTGAAGGTCTGTTATGAGCTCTGCTCTGCTGGGGGTTTCTGTTTACTGTTGCTTTTGTTTTTTCAGGTTTGGTGGCCTGGATCATGGGCCATTCCTACATATACTGGGCTGGTCGGAGAGCCGCAGTTCGTGCGACGGGTCAACAACTGGGCTTTCCGGAGGATCGTCTGTTGCTACGTTGGATTGGCCTTCGTGGTGCGGGATGGAATGACGTGTGTGCGGAACTTTGGCGGCTCTTACGGGAAGAGGGGGTTCTGGACATTGTTTTGTTCCATGCGGGAGGTAACGATTTAGGTGTGGTCCCCCAGAAGGAATTAGTTTGGCGGATGAAACGGGATGTGGAGAGGTTGAGGGCTCTAGTTCCTCGTGTGTTGGTTTTGTGGTCGGAGATAGTTCCGAGGTTGCATTGGAGGCATGCACGTGATGCGGTTGCCCTTGCGCGGTGCAAGGGTAAGGTAAATAAGCTTATGGCGAGCTTTATTAGGCGTTGTGGTGGCCTGGTGATACGGCATTGGGAGTTGGAGTCCCTGTTGCCTGGCTATTTTAGGGAGGATGGGGTCCACTTAACTGATGTGGGCCTGGATTTTTTGAATTTGGGTTTTCAGGACGCGTTAACCCAAGCTTTGTTTTTTCGGTGTGGCGGGGCTCAGACGGCTTGAGGGGTTCAAGGTCTGGCCTGTGGCGGGGATAGTTGGGGATTATTGCCTAATACGGTGTTTTGTTATGTTTTTGGTTAATAATTTGACTTGGTTCAAGTTATTGGTGTAGGTTTCGAGCTGGCCTGTGGCTCAGAACCTGGGGTGGTGTAGGGGTGTCTCTGTATGCCCCTGCATTGGTGTTTGGTTAAATTGGTGGTGTAGGGGTGTCTCGGTATGCCCCTGCATTGGTGGTTTGGTTAAATCGGTGGTGTAGGGGTGTCTCGGTATGCCCCTACATAGTTATAATTTGGTTAAACGGTCTGGTAGGGGTGTCTCGGTACATCCCTATTGTGGTTAATATGTTAATGTGGAGGCACCTGGTATGTGTTGGTGCCATTGTTATATGGTTAATTTATTGGTTATGTGAGGTCATTGTCAGTGTTAATAAGATGTAAACTGTTAATTATGTTAACCGGGGTGGCTGGGTTGACAATGACCTCTAAATATTGTATATATGTTAATAAAGCTGTGGACAATCGCGTAGAGCTCTACACGCTGCCCGGACTAAGCACCGGGGACTCAGAAGCACCGGTAAGTGGGGGCATACACAGGAGGATCCAGGTCCCCTGCATCGCTGCAGGGGATCTGGATCTTAGTCTCATAGTCAGACCTATTTGAGGTCTGATTATAAGACGACCCCGATTATAAGACGAGGGGTATTTTTCACAGCATTTGCTCTGGAAAAAACCTTGTCTTATAATCGAGCAAATACGGTATATTAAAAATCATATGATCAAGTATAACAAATTATATTGCTTACTGAACAATGATGAGGATGTAAGAATTATATCAGAGAATAGCTCCTTCACTCCTACAAGCAGGTGTTAAAGCAAAAATGTTGCAGAGAAGGAACATCTAGTTTTTTGGTTTCCTTTCTTTTTAACGGATAATGTGCATTGACTTTCTAAGTTGTGTTGGTAAGGTTTTATTAAAATGAATAGTAAACTGTTTCAGAAACAATAGGAAGAATTTACCAATATAGGGGTAAAGACTGACATCTAGTGATTAACACTGGTATTGATGTCATTAATATTGGGAATTATGTTACACTATGTGGCCATATATTGCTTAGCGCACCACTACGTCAAGGTCGGGTTTGGCAAGTCCTATATAACTTTTCATGGCTATATTGCTTACCAAGGAACTAAATCAGTGGGACTGTACTGCATTTTAACCCAATGAGACTCTTGTGCAATTTAAAGCCTTCTCTGGACAACATTGATAAGGCAACTGTGTGGCAGGTGGGGCTGCTTAACCCTAAGGTTTCGTTAGAACCTGCAAATATGCACAGCAGAAAAAAATATACAGAAAGTGGAGTACACAACCTAAAAAGCATACACATTAAGATCCCTGGACTTTAAATTGCATGAGAGTCTCATTGGGTTAAAGTGCATTGCAGTTAAACTGCAAGAGCAGTAGTCAAGATGTCTCAAACATCTTGGTCAAGGCATGTTTGCATGGGCAAGGGCTACAAAGACAGTGAGGGTATTAAGCTTTAGCTGTCAATATTAAGGAAGCCAGATTTCCCACACCCAGAAGAGTGGCCACTAAAGGCTGCAAGTGCAAACAACACTACAACGAGAATATGTATATACAGGAACCTGGCATGTAGGATGGAGCCACCACAGCACCGTAATGTGGTACTGATATTTGTGATTGCTGCTTCGGTTCTTCAAAATTTTTATTCTAGCTTACTACCTTCTACCTTACAATTTTTTTCCTTGCTCACCTGATCTGTGTACCATACCTTGCTATCCTGACTACCTGGTCTTCCTGGCTTTGTTTGACTACCCGCTTAGTGTACCTAACATGGCATTGGCATCCTCTGGTACCTGTCTTGGCATTTAGCTACACAGCTATCTGGCAACTCCTGTAGTGCTTTGCTACTCACGTATATATACATAACGCAGTGAATTTTTTTTAACATTTTATTTAAACAAATTCGAATATGATTTCAAAAGAAAGCCCTGCTTGTGCTGAAAATAACCAATATATAATTTGTGTTGCGTACATTGTTGACAGAAAGAGAAATTAAATTTGAACAAAGCCCTGTGAGAAATGCATAAATTGTTCTGGTCCTGCAGTGTAAAATATCCCAAGAATTAAACACCCGTTTTTCTTATGATGAAAATGTATTTATTTGTTTCTGTAATTTGGCTTTAGGCAGTGGTAGGTTAATTATCACGAGAAAACCATGGTAAAATCCAAGTTGGTGGATAGTGTACCTGTAGCATTTAGACCATTAACTATGTTTTTTTCTGATCTATTGAAATGGTTAATATATAATATAACATTATCTGTATGAATATAACATTATCTGTCTTGAGCTGGGTAAACAGTTGATGGAGTGAGTCAGGATCATCTGTGTGGTGGATTCACGCAGATTCCACTCAAGCCCCACCAAGGCTGGCCTCCACAACAGTCAAAGTCTAGTGGCACAAACAAAATCCTCTAAACAGATTTTGAGGATTGATAGCTGTCAGCGCTGAAATATAACATGCCTTTGGTGAATTCAGAGCTTGTAGTCCATACAGGCATTCAAACAATATGACTCAAGATCATTAAAACAAATATTTTATAAAATGTATTGTCCTTCATTTGTGTATCTCATGTCTAAAACTCAGTATCTACTCTGAAATTGCTTAATCCCAAAAGCTCCCTCAAGGCAATCTTTACTTGGCTGTTGCGCAAGGTGTAAATGAATGGGTTCATGAGTGGCGTGACAATGGTGTTAAGGACAACTGCCAATTTGTTAAAGTCTATAAATGATTTTTTAATGAACCTCAGGCACATGAACATTGAGCCAGAATAGAATATGCAGACAAGGAGAAGGTGTGAGATACAAGTTGAGAAAGTTTTCCATCTTGCACCTGTAGAATGTTTCGTAAAAATTGTTGTTATTATGAGTGTGTATGATGCAGCAATGCATATCAGAGACCCAAAAACAGTAACCAAAGAGATTAAGAGAATAATTAAACTGAAAAGCCTGGTATCTGCACAGACAAGTTTTAGAATAGGATCTATATCACAAAAAAAATGTTCAATTCTGTTAGAGCCACATAGTGGCATTAAAGGTAACCAGATACTCGGGCCAATGGTAGAAAAAATGCCTCCAATCCAAGAACTCAGAATAAGATGCATACAGAATCTTGGGTTCATAAGACTCCCATAGCGCAAGGGATAGCATACAGCTATATATCTGTCAAAAGACATTATTGTCAATGTTATGAACTCAACAGAACCGAAGACAAAGTAAACGTAACATTGAACAAGGCAGCCCCAGAAAGAAATAGTGCGGTTTTCATTTGCCAGGAGGGAAAGTAACTTTGGTATGATGGTAGTGGTGACCAATATTTCCAAGAAGGATAAGTTCACAAGAAAGAAGTACATGGGGCTATGGAGATGGTGATGTCTCCAGGTAAGGAAAATTATTAGAACATTTCCAGTCAGTATGATGAAATACGTAAGCAGAAGAAGTGAGAAAAAAAGAATCTGAACAGCTTGAGTGTAGCAGAATTCTATTAACAGGAAACCACTGCTCCTGTTATACATAGCTATGCCGGTAAGTAAATTACAGTCTGATTGTTAAGCATGCTGACCGGGCTATATTTATCTGAACACCATAATGTAAGCATCTACACTCTCATGCAGGAAATATAGTGCCAATCATTTACTTTGATGACCCATTATCTAACACACACACACATATATATATATATATATATATATATATATATATGCACTGATTAATAACCTTAAGGAGCAAATCATTTAACAGAAACATCCATTACTTACTACTTTTAAGGTTCAACAAAACATAGGAGGCAAAGCATGGTTGTAGATGAAGACTTTTGAATTTATACTAGATGCATCCCTGGCCAAAAAAAGGCAAGTTGCCTCACTCATATGTATTCTCTGACTCAGCATGTGATTTTGGAGATCTATGTCTGCAAAATTTCAATTTGGCAATATGTATAGTTCAAAGCTTGTATCAGTTGAAAAAATATCTTCTGGTCACTTGCTAAATGATAGGTTTACGTGGGGTTTTTTACTTGGCAACCTCATTATGAAGGCACAGCACAAGCAGGTTTCTACTGCAAGAACATGGGCCAAACTCAAGTTGCAACTCAGTGAAGATGATGAATTGAAACTGTAAAATAGCACCTGATAGATGTATAGCAAGAACAAGTTGTAAAGCTTCTGTAGCAATTCCAGAATGAAGGATCAAACACGATTTGTTAATAAAATGCACTAAATATTCCACCAAATGTTTGTTAGTGTTACCAGAACATTGGGTCAAAGAGGATCCTTCAATATAGAAGACGGTCAACCCATTTCTGTTTTGCTGGAAATTGTAGCATGCGAGAAAAAATACTAGAAGGAAATGAAGAGACAGCGTCACTCACATTTCAAAATACAGTATAGAAGGATATCACAGTTTGATATACAATACATATCTAATTAAACATTCGGCTCACATACATTTAGCTGTAGTGGCAATCTAAAATGCACTCCCACAAATTAATTAGTTTACAAATAAAAAGTAGTGTCTACTGTAATTTAGTCTTTGTAGCTTTGATTCCTTCTAAGCACTTGCCACTGTAACCTCTTTGCTCTTATGTTTATACATTTTATTATTCCTCTTCTGTTACCTTGGGAAATAAAAAAAAAAAAACACCTTAGGGTTTCTCTGGGTCTCTATGCCGATTTACCAGGGTATCCCTTGTGAAAAAGCAGTGTGCAAATCATGTCCTTAGTAATAAATAATTTTCTTTGGCTGTCACTCCATCAGGCCATCTTATTAATTTACAATGTAACAGTGTTTGTGTGAAACTCTGCTGAGATATTGGGTTATTAACCGCTTAAAGACAGCGGCATAATATTATCTCTTGTGGTTTCAAAACATTACTGCCTCCTTACTCATAGAAACAATATAATAGGGGTTGAATTTAGCTCTCTTTACATTGTAATGCATTTTTATTAGACTTGGGTGCCTGCCCAACTCTTCCTGTTCGTCTTTGTCTTTGTGGGGAAAATAATTAGTGCACATTCTTCGTGTTCGTTTTTTTATAATAATCATATAATAATGATATGATGACATGATACATAAAAATCTACAAACACAGCCAAGACCCACCAAGGCCAATCCAAGATCCCCAACGCAAAAGCTTGACCCTAAAACCTAGCAATGGGACCTCTCAGAACCTGTAGGCAATACCATTCTGTGGTGTTGAATGCATTAAAAAGCGATTGGCGAGTATCTCTATCTAGGGTGGTAATATAAGGTGACCAGCAGCTAAAGAACTGCTTAGTCCTACTCTCCTTGTGAAGGACAGACTCAAGCCAATCCATGCAAAATATAAATTGCAAACGAGAGAGGGCCATTGCTAGTGATGGCGGTTGTTGGGAGTCCACTGAGATAATACGGCACGTTTAGCCACAGCTGAGAGGATAAGGAGAAGGGACTTGTACGATTGCAAGTCATCCCAGAAGGGAGCAACCAAGCCACATGACCATAGGAAAGAAAGAAATGGAACTTAGGGGTAACATAGGCTTGTGTAGTATTTTTCAAAACATTTCGCTATAATCTCGAGGTTCTCAAGTTTTTAACATAAGCTTGGAGCACCAAGTCTAAATCTAGAACAGGAAACTCCTTACTCCAGCATGCTGCACCAGCCATCTTCCCATCCCATGCCATCAGGGGCCTAATAAAGTTGTAAATTGTCGCCATGAGCGGTTTAGAGAAAGACATCAGGGTAAAATGATCCAACAAGTTGACCATGTTAGTATGAGTAAGACTATGTGAGATCGTGCGAACATAATTATGCAGCTGCAAGTAGTGTATGGGGTGCACAACGATAGGGGAGAATTTAAACTGCAACTGCGCAAAAGATAACAATTTACCCATTTTCAGATTTAAAAAATCACTAATTAAACGGCCACCGCTCTGGGCCAAACGCCTGAAAATTACATCTTCCCTGCCATGCTGGAATTGTGGATTACGAGAGGAATCTGGAACAACAAAACTCCAAGCCCAACCCGGGACCTGACACACTCCCATGCCCTTGAAGTATGGTACAGCAGAGGATTAGAGTTAAGATACCCTGGCCAGCAGGATCCAGGATCTAGGGAGATGCATGAGGGAGGCCATGGAAATATCAGGCAATAATTGTTGCTCCATACTCGAATCCACAAACCTAGTACGAGCCAGGATCCAATCAACAGCAAAGCGATAATTAGCTGCCAAGTTATAGTCGGTCAAATTTGGGAGGTTTACGCCACCATTAGAGACCGGCTGTTGAATTTTAACCATCGCTATTCTGGCCTCTTTATTCTGCCACAAAAATCATCACATCAGTTTTTACAAAACGTCCCTTTTCTTTAAAGTAATGGGTAGCATTTGTATTGGATAAAACAATTTTGGAAAGAAGACCATCTTATACAGATGGCAACATCCCATAAAGGAGAGATTGAATTTAGACCACGTTTAAAAGGAACACTCCATTTGATGCAACAGAGGGACAAAATGTTTATTAAATTAAGAGTTAAATTAGTTGTGAAAGAAAGGCCAAAATACTTCAAAACAGTATAATGCGTTCATTTGAATGGAAATTCCCTTCCCCAACAATGCCTTACTTGCGGAAAGATGGGAAATGCCTCTGTTTTGAGTTGGTTAATCAAAACAACAGACGCCTTATGAAATTCAGCAAACAACTGCAGAAGAGAAGGCATTGCTGCTTGAGGGTCAGATAAGAACAACAGGAGGTCACCCACAAAAGCAGCAACCTTCAATTCAGCAGTCCCCATCCTTATTCCCTTAATTTCCATAGAACGCTCAATGATACGTATCAAGGGTTCAATTACCAAATTGAAAAAGAGTAGAAATAGAGGACACCCCTGACGTGTGCCTTCTTTCCAGTGGGAACCAATGAAAATTAATATTATTCACAGTAATCTTGCGCCACTGGGGAGTGGTACAGTGCCCTAAATACATGGATAAACTGGAGACCAAAGTGATGGAACTTAAAAAAGTGGACATCTCTGACTACCTTGGGGCCTTGTATGACAGGTCATAACGACCTTTCACAAAACCTGTCTGAGATGAGTAGATGATTTTCATTAAGATATGCTGCAAACGGGAAGCCATTATTTTAGCAAATATTTTTAGATCTTGCTTTAACAAAGAAATGGGACGGTAAGAGGACATCAGAGTATGATCCCTATACGGTTTTAGGAGAACTATAATTTGCAAGGCCGTGAACTCTTTAGGCGGGACTCCCCACCCCAGTCAGCTAGGTGCGCAGGTAAGTATGTGGACAAGAGCTTATAATACTCGGCACTCAGGCCATCCAGGCCCGGGGTTTTACCATTAGGGAGGGACTTGACGGTAGAGGAAATTTCCAGAGGCGTGATTGGGGCAGTAAGACGTTCTCTATCATCTGGGGATAGTTTAGGAATACTAGCCCTTTGAAAAATATGGGAGGTTAAATCAAAATTAGAGGAATCCTTATAGAAGTCTATAGATATAGGATCAGATACCACAGCCCGAGAAGCATCTTGTACGTGGACTACGTTATGATGTTTATATTTAGAGTGCCTAATCAAGGTGGCCAGTAGCTTACCAGACCTATTTCCCATGGGCGTAGGAACCCCTTAAAAATCTGCATTTTCCCCCATTAGATCCCCACTTTCTCACCATCTCTCACACTATCTACCCCCTCTCTCCCTTCTCACACTATCTACCCCCTCTCCCCCTCTCACACTTTCTTACTATTGACCCCCTCCCTACCCTCCCTTCTCACACTATCTACTCCCTCCCTACCCTCCCTTCTCACACTATCTACCCTCTCCCTACCCCCCTTCTCACTAGCTACCCTCTCCCTACCCTCCCTTCTCACTAGCTACCCTGTCCCTATCGCCCCCTTCTCACTAGCTACCCTCTCCCTACCGCCCCCTTCACACTAGCTACCCTCTCCCTACCGCCCCCTTTACACTAGCTACACTCTCCCTACCCCCCTTCTCCCCAGCTACCCTCTCCCTAACCCCCCTTCTCACTAGCTACCCTCTCCCAATCCCCCTTCTCACTAGCTACCCTCTCCCTACCCCCCCTTCTCACTGTCTACCCCAGGGGTGTCCAAGTTTTTTCTGCAGTGGGCCACTTCATCAGAATTGTATACGTGCGCGGGCCGCACTCATTTTTCACTGCGAGAAAATATGGCCTTTAATAAAATATGCAGATTAAAATAAATTAAATTATACAAAACCTTTACTTTTCCTCTCACTGATTTCTGGGCCTAGAAAGTTTTGCGACTACAAATTCAGGATTCAGGATAATTAAAAATGAACTAGTTCTATTTATTCTAGGGATGCACCAAAATGAAAACTTTGGACCAAAACATTCAAGGTTCACTTAGCCAAAACCGAAAATGACCCCCAACCTTTAAAAATAATAATAAAAACTCACATTTTTAATAAAAGTAGGCAACACACCACAATTGGACAAAAAAAATTGGCAATATGACTTGGCATGATAGGAGTGTGATTGCTGTTAGCAATCACACTCCTATCATACCCAGGCAGCCAGTACATGCTGGTACAGGGTGGCTTTAAGTGATGTGCAGACCCCATATTGCTGGCAGCATCAATACACAAGGGGCGCAGCTAGCTAGGTTTCAGCATGTACTGGCTGACTTGGCATGATAGGAGTGTGATTGCTAACAGCAATCACAGTCCCATCATGCCTAGGTTCCAGCACTTACACATCCAACCAGTAAATGCTGAAACCTAGGCATGATGGGACTGTAATTGCTGTTAGAAATCACACTCCTATCATGTCAAGTCAGCCAGTACTTGCTGGTACAGGGTGGCTGTAAATGATGTGCAGACCCCATACTGCTGGCAGCATCAATAGACAAGGGGGGCAGCTTGCTAGGTTTCACCATGTACTGGCTGACTTGGCATGATAGGAGTGTGATTGCTAACAGCAATCACAGTCCCATCATGCCTAGGTTCCAGCACTTACACATCCATGCTATCACACACACACTCATTTATTTATATACTCATTCATTCACAGATTCATTCCCTCAACCACACATACTGATTCAAACACCCTCCCCACCCCCTTACCTGCACTGCAGCTCCTCGATGCCGCTCACAGACTTCAGCAGGGGGCGCGGCCTCCCTCTGCGTTCTCTCGTACTGCACAGAGGAAGCAGGATGTGATGTCACTCTGCTGGGTTCCGCTTCCTCTGTGCAGTACAGAAGACCCTACCACAGGTAAGTAGCAGGGCTCTTGTTGTAGGGCTCGAGGTGCGGACCGCGTAAGATCGGTTGCCCTGGCTGCCAATCTTACGCAGTCCACACCTCGAGGTCTCGCGGGCCGCATTTGCTGCGTTTCTATTGGGGGGCCCTGGGGGGGATTTCTTAATTATCGTCCCCCCGCATGAGTTACTGGGGGGGATCTGTCCCCCCCGTCCCCCCTGGTTCCTACGCCCATGCTATTACCCCAACGAAAGAAAGCATTACGCGTATAATTATGAGACAGCTGAGCTTTTTTAGTGGCCCAGGCCTCATAAAGCAGTTTAATTTCTTTGTAAATTTTTGCCGTACTCAGCATATTGAGTGTTTTGTGGGCAGTATATGCCTGGGAAAGATCTTTAGTCAGCTGGGCAAACTCAGCCTCCCTCCTGTTTCCCAATAATATGCACTCTCATTACCGGCTTGGACGCATCCCAAAACAGATTAGGATCATCCAAGTGTTCATGAATATCGTCCACATAGTCATTCCATTTACCAATCAGAAAAGATCTGAACTGATAGAGATAATTTGGAAATCGCCAATTACGGGAGGTCTGGTATGGAGTGGCCAGCCGGATATCCATCCAGTTGGGAGCATGATCAGATATAACCAATGATCTGACTAATATGGGCATCCTGCAGTCTATGGAGAAATATTTCTGGGAGTAATAAATAATCTATTCTGGAGAAGGAGTCATGTTGGTGGGAATAAAAGGTATATTGTTGGTCAATTGGTTTAAGATACCTCCAAGCATCCCTCAGATGATAGTTTTCCAGCAAAGGCAGGGAAGACAATTCAATCAAACAAGCAGAAGACCCAGTGACATCCAGGGCAGCATTAGCCACTAGATTAAAATCTCCACCCAGGAGGACATTCACTGCAGAAGTTCATAAACTTTAGCGAAAAAGGAGAGTTGGTTAGAGGTCAGGGCATACACATTAACAGACGTGAAGGTCTCATTCAATAATTTAACCCTGAGGATGATATATCTTCCCTCTGATCACTGATAACAGATTCCAAAATAAACGGCGATATAGAAACCCCTCTAGCTGAATAGCAATCATTAAGCCAGGGGGCCCTCAATGTGTTCCTATCAGGGTCACACCAGTTTGTCTCCTGGAGGTAAATAACATCCGGGTGCAAACGTTTAAGATGAGTGAGAACCTTTTTTTGCTTAACACATGTATTTAAACCTTCCACATTCCATGAAAAAAAATGTAAAGAGGACAAAGAAGTATTGTCATTACTAGATTGTGTCATAACAGGAAAAATACTCAAAAAGGGCCCCTGGGGACCCATGAAACCAGCAATTCTAATCTCTGTGGCCTAAGAGAGTTCCAGCGAACCCTCCATAGTACCCATAGACCAATGCACATAGAAAAAGCATGTAGTAATAAACAATTACACTTCTCCCATTTTGTATTTTTAAACCAAAACAAGGTGTTGACAACAGCACGTCTAAGAACACAACCAAATAATAAGAAAACAAAAAAAACAAATAAAGGAAAAAAGCACAATAAACCTAGGGTGGCGTATTTTCAAAAAAGAGCACATATGGCTGTTAACACCACTACACCAACAGCTCTCACAAATCCCTTGTTTTAAGTGAAGCAGATGGAGAGGAATGAGACAAAAAGCGAGCAGGGGCCAGGGCCAAAGAAGAGGCAGTCGCAGCATTCCCGTGAAGAAAATCTCTTGCCGCCTCTGGAGTGTCAAAAAAATAGGACCTTCCCTCACGTGTTATCCTATGTTTTGCCGGGTAGAGGAGAGCAAGTTTCACACGCTTGCTATGGAGCTCGGTACAGATCCCAGAATACTGTCGCCATTTAGCCGAGACTGCAGCCGAGAAATCCTGGAAAAACAAAACTGTGTGATTGTTGTAGTGCAAAGATGATGCCTTTCTCTACGCATACAAGATCTTAACTTTGTCGGTATAGTTCAAGACGGGAAGTGGAAGAAGCAGGCTCCTGACCCACATGATGGACTCTCTCAATCACTAGCTGACCTTGAGGACAGACAACCACCAGAGACTTGGGAAGCCAATCCGTGACTAAATTGTATTCTTGACCGTTTCAGCTAACCCCACGAGGCACAGGTTTTTTTTCTGCCTGCTACGGTTTTCTAGATCATCGATGCGCTCCTGCAAGCTCAGAATCATGGCCTCCTGTGACCGAAGTGATGCAGCCACAGACGCACTTCCATCCTCAATATCAGACACTCTAGTTTCTAGTGCAGTTATCTTTTCTCCCTGAGAAACTAATTATGTTAGGACAGAATCAATAGACGCAGACAATTTTCCCAATTTAGAATCCAGGAGCGGAGAGATTATAGTAATCAGTAAAAAGGGTCTTTTAAAGAGAATTCTGGAGCAGGGTTAGCATCCGCTACTGCAGACGGGACCACAGTAGCCTTAAGAAGGCACAGGGTGTAGAAATAAACAAAGGGGAAAAAAAAAAAGGGATATAATCACGCCAAAGGCCAGCACTTTCTAGCAGACTACACGCACACGGCTCCCAGGGAGTAAAAAGGAGAGTGGAACAGCTCCAACGGACAGGCCATCAGACACAGGGTAGCAAACTATCAGCAACGGTGGTAAGTTTGATGGATTTATCACATTCCAAAAGCGTGGATGGAAATAGATTAGGTTGGCACACGAGGAGCTCTTCTAAAAAGCAGCCTTCTCAAGGGCCCGCCTCCCGGAAGTCCTCTGTGACACTGGTTTTAATCTTACTGGTAATTAAGTAATGCACTTAGTATAGGACAATGGGTTTCTTTTTTTGTTTGTTTGTTTCCTGGATGCATTACAAATTTACTTTTCTCTCTCCCCTCGCTTAAGCTCTTATGTAAGAGCTTTAAGGTGTGTTCCAAGGGGTGGGGGATAGTAATATATTGCCTTCTATAGGGGTAAGGGAGGGACATACAATAGATCCTTAGGATCTTTGTTGTATTTCTGTTGTATGTATGGCTGGTTAATGTTGTGGATGATTGGGGTATAACTTAACTTTTATTAGATTTGTTTTACTGAACAGTCAGGGGCTTAACCCCTCCCAAAAATCAGAACAACTTTAACTGATTATCTCTTGAGAAATACAGTGTATATCGCATTTATTCAGGAGACTCATTGGATCGATGAACAAATTAGGAGTAATACATTCTCAATAATTGTTCATAGTGTTTTAAGAAAAACAGATAGGTATGGCAATCTTAATTTTAAGGCATATATTATATAAAGGGATTTATAAAGAAATTGATCCAAATAGTAGATCTATAATTCTGATTTGTGTAATTAAAATGAGATCTTTAGGTTGGTAAACAAAAATGTGAATAGATTTTTCAATAACCTGACAAATAAAGTGGACAGAATTAAACAAGGCACACTCCTTGTGTTTGTGTGGGGGGGGGGGGGCGACTTCAACTGTGTGATAGGTGAGATTTATCATTGTTGAAATGTAGTTGAAATTCTAATAAAGATTATATATAGATAGTATCTAGTCCCTGAGACAGTGTGGAAGATTAATATTGAACATTCCAACTTAGGTTGGAAGCGTGAGTTAACAGAAGTTAGTTTTTGGAGTTTGGCTTTTCATGACATTGCAGACTTATCAGGAGATTTGATTGAGAGAACTGAAATGGATCTGTTTCATTTTAATATGCATACACTCCCAACCCTTATGAGAAATGTATTTCTGGCTGTTAAGGCCGTCATTGCCAGACTCTGGCAACAAAAACTCACCCCTTCTTGGGAGGATTCAGTTACACAGTTGAAATACTTTTATCACTGTCAGGAACCACTTTTTTGCTGCCTGAACCATGGCTTTTTCATACCTGTGCCATTTACATCTGCTACCACTAGTGGCCACCCTCCGCCCTCTGGAGCACTCAGAACTCAGGTGTGCCTTGTTACCTGGGTTGAGCCCTAGTGAATACATCCAGCTGGGCCTTGTTACCTGGATTCCCCTGCCTTTATGAACCTGCCCTGCCCTTCAGTCAGGGCCTTTGTATTGAAGTCTATGGACCTTCCTGCTGTGGCTCTGCACCTGTGCTGTTCCTGGTTCCCTGCTTTTGTGTCCTTCCAAGTGGACTCCCTGCTATTGTGTCCTTCCAAGTGAACTCCCTGCTATTGTGTCCTTCCAAGTGGACTCCCTGCTACTGTGTCCTTCCAAGTGGACTCCCTGCTACTGTGTCCTTCCAAGTGGACTCCCTGCTACTGTGTCCTTCCAAGTGGACTCCCTGCTACTGTGTCCTTCCAAGTGGACTCCCTGCTACTGTGTCCTTCCAAGTGGACTCCCTGCTACTGTGTCCTTCCAAGCGGGCTGTGTGCCTTTCGTACCCTTCCAAGCGGGCTGTGTGCCTTTCGTACCCTTCCAAGCGGGCTGTGTGCCTTTCGTACCCTTCCAAGCGGGCTGTGTGCCTTTCGTACCCTTCCAAGCGGGCTGTGTGCCTTTCGTACCCTTCCAAGCGGGCTGTGTGCCTTTCGTACCCTTCCAAGCGGGCTGTGTGCCTTTTGTACCCTTCCAAGCGGGCTGTGTGCCTTTTGTGCCCTTCCAAGCGGGCTCTCTGTCTGTCGTGCCCTTCCAAGCGGGCTCCCTGCCAAAAGACTTATTACCTGTATTTTATTTTGCCATACGTCCAGTTACTTGCTTAGACTATTACCCTTATTTGCTGGTTCTGTTATATACATAAAATACACTGCATTACCTGGATTTTTGTTGGTAGTGTCTTTGTTTGCATAATCATGCACCCTGGGTTACATACTGAACCCCAAGTATCCCCTGCGCATGGGCTCCTACCCGACCTGATCACCCGAGTCCTGACAGAATACAAAGGCCATTACAAGGAGTCTGCGGGGTTACTTTCAGTCATCAAAGTGATAGGAGAATGCTTGCTTGAACTGTGCAAATCATTAATGCAAATCTGGGACTCCAACTCCAATCACTCTCATGAAGACCATTCACCTACACCTGCTAAAGCACCTGAGAAATCCAACGAGCGTGTTACCAGTATTAAAAAGGAATCTCCTAGGAAATCTAGGAAACGTGAACCCCTTACCACAACCGAATTACAACAAAGGCGTGATGAGGAATCTTGCTTTTACTGTGGCAAAAAGGGACACTGGATCACCCAATGTCCTCTGAAACCTCCCAAACCCTCTGTACCGGTTGAACAGTCTACGTCACAAGCACAGAGCTCTCCTAAAAGGGGAAGTAGCTTTATTCCCCAGGACAGTGAACCTATGGAGTATATACCAACCCCTGTGATTCCTAATGCTTATCAAACTCCAGTGGATGTCCAGCTGAAGCCTGATGATGATTGTTCTGTGATGGAATGCAGCGTCTGTGATCCTATAGTCTGTAGCAGTGTGGGTTGCTCCCATATGGATAAACTTCCTATTGCTTTCTGTTCAGCCGTGATTGCAACTCCTATCACTGCTACCTCAGCAAAGTGTGATACACCAGAGACTACCATAGCCCCTAATATCTCCTCTGGACTGGTAACAAAGATGCATGACCCTATTCCATCTCTGGGTAAGAAGGGGCCTTCCATCAATGCTTCCCATACTGAACTGCCCTCAGTGGTGCCCTGGGTACAGGGCAGCTATGTGACCCCTAGTACATGGACAGAGAAAGCACTGAACCATACCTTCTCCTCAACTTCAGCATCCAGTCCTACTTTGACCTACAATTGCACCACAGATAACCTCTCCTTTGATTGTGTTATTACCCCTAATGGCAATATAATCCGAAAGGAAGACCTGGAGATCTGTGAACAAGCTTTACCGAAAAAGAAAAAGAAGAAGAAAAAGAAATCACATTAAGTACACCCTTCTGCTCAGTTTATTAAAGTTGTACAGGTTTTGTTTAGACTGTTCGCGTTCTGTGACCGCTCCTTGGGGAGGGGGTACTGTCAGGAACCACTTTTTTGCTGCCTGAACCATGGCTTTTTCATACCTGTGCCATTTACATCTGCTACCACTAGTGGCCACCCTCCGCCCTCTGGAGCACTCAGAACTCAGGTGTGCCTTGTTACCTGGGTTGAGCCCTAGTGAATACATCCAGCTGGGCCTTGTTACCTGGATTCCCCTGCCTTTATGAACCTGCCCTGCCCTTCAGTCAGGGCCTTTGTATTGAAGTCTATGGACCTTCCTGCTGTGGCTCTGCACCTGTGCTGTTCCTGGTTCCCTGCTTTTGTGTCCTTCCAAGTGGACTCCCTGCTATTGTGTCCTTCCAAGTGAACTCCCTGCTATTGTGTCCTTCCAAGTGGACTCCCTGCTACTGTGTCCTTCCAAGTGGACTCCCTGCTACTGTGTCCTTCCAAGTGGACTCCCTGCTACTGTGTCCTTCCAAGTGGACTCCCTGCTACTGTGTCCTTCCAAGTGGACTCCCTGCTACTGTGTCCTTCCAAGTGGACTCCCTGCTACTGTGTCCTTCCAAGCGGGCTGTGTGCCTTTCGTACCCTTCCAAGCGGGCTGTGTGCCTTTCGTACCCTTCCAAGCGGGCTGTGTGCCTTTCGTACCCTTCCAAGCGGGCTGTGTGCCTTTCGTACCCTTCCAAGCGGGCTGTGTGCCTTTCGTACCCTTCCAAGCGGGCTGTGTGCCTTTCGTACCCTTCCAAGCGGGCTGTGTGCCTTTTGTACCCTTCCAAGCGGGCTGTGTGCCTTTTGTGCCCTTCCAAGCGGGCTCTCTGTCTGTCGTGCCCTTCCAAGCGGGCTCCCTGCCAAAAGACTTATTACCTGTATTTTATTTTGCCATACGTCCAGTTACTTGCTTAGACTATTACCCTTATTTGCTGGTTCTGTTATATACATAAAATACACTGCATTACCTGGATTTTTGTTGGTAGTGTCTTTGTTTGCATAATCATGCACCCTGGGTTACATACTGAACCCCAAGTATCCCCTGCGCATGGGCTCCTACCCGACCTGATCACCCGAGTCCTGACAATCACATTGATAGACAAGGGAGATCTGAAGAGACCTGGAATAGTTGGTTCAACATCAAACAAAGTAAATATGTAATAATATATACACTTAACCAGCTATGGGTTGTCTGATTGGTTTGTTTCTTTTTGTTATGTCTTAAGTCTTATGTTTAATCTGGAGAAACGCTTTATGGAGGAATGGTCTCAGATCGCTTACCGTATATGCTCCAACCTCATCAGACATAATAGGAGAAGGCTCAGAGTTTTCTTGGCTATAGGAGGTAGCAAAAAGTATTGACTAAAAGGGTGCAAATAATAATTTTTTTTGGACAAACCTGTGTTGTGTTTGCAACTGAAGCATCTATGGAGAACCAAAGACAAAAACTGAGAGTTTCCTTTTAATTGTTAATATAAATGTTAATACAAACAGGAACCTACATAGTAGTACTATAGATATATGAAGCATTCATGGAAGCCACAATAAAAATGTATGAACAATTATTAGCATTATTATCATGTAATATTAGCTTTAACACTACCATTACTAGCAAGAAACAATATTATTAGCAACAGTAGATAGATAGAAACTATGCACAAAGAAGTTGTTTTAGAGCTTTTTTTACCTGGTGGTTTCTCAGGGTATAAATAAATGGGTTCAAGAGAGGAGTAACTATTCCAGTTAGTAGAGCTGACAATTTACTAAAATCTATAAAGTTAGTAGTTACTGTCCTCATACACAAGAATAGAGAGCTTCCATAAACTATAAATATGAGAATAAGATGAGAAGCACATGTGGAGAAAGACTTCCACCGATTTGTGATAGTGGAAATGCTCCTGATTGCTATTATTATTTGCGAGTAAGAGATAATGATGCATGTTATTGACCCAAACACAACCACTGAAGAGGAAAGCATGTTAACAAACTGTATGAATTTGATGTCTGAACAAGCAAGTTTGAGAAGAGGTTCTATATCACAGAAGAAATGGTCAATGAGATTTGAGTGACAGAATTTGATTTTGCATACAAGTATGGTTTGCACAATGGTAAGCACAAAGCCGCCCATCCAACAACCAATGGCAAGTTTCAGACAGAGCTCAGTACTCATGATAGTTGCATATCGCAAAGGATAGCATATAGCTATGTACCTGTCAAAAGACATGACTGCCAAGAGAAGCAACTCAACTGAGCCTAAAAAAAAGTACAAATAGCACTGTGTAAGGCAACCATTAAGGGAAATTGTGTGATTTTCAAATGCCAATATAGCAAAGAGCTTTGGTATGAGCGTGGTTGTAAACATCATCTCAAGGAAGGACAGGTTTATGAGGAAAAAGTACATTGGGGTTTGGAGGAAGGGACTTTTAAGGATCAGCAAAATAATGAGAAGGTTTCCAGATAAACTGATAAAGTAGGTTAATAGGAAAAAAAAGGCAGAGGTAACTCGATGGGCATAAATCAATGGAAATGCTGTAAGATTGAAATTTACCATGCTGCTCTTATTCTGCATATCAGTCTAATATTTTCACCATTACAACTAAAGCAGGATAAATTAACAATTGGGAACTCGAAAAATAATCTACTGGCCTTAGTCAGATGCCTCAGACCGAGTTGTGGCAGGCATCTCTATGGAGGTTATTTGCTATATCCATGAATTTAAACTTTTCAGATCCCAGAATAAATGTTTATGAATAGGTCAGAACTGTTTTAATACATCTCCAAAAATATAATAATTGTGCTGTGCATTTTTGCTTAAAGTGATAACACCAAAGGGTCAATATGTTAAAATGGTTACTAATACTTGGTAAAAATGCCACCGAAACCAAAATCAATTTCCTTCAAGATTCATTGTTCGGTTGTTTGAAAAGTTGCATGCCTTAGTTGCAAAGAAAACTAAACTGTCAAATTGCTAACGCAGTTTGTCTATATGATTATAAAACACTGATTATGTAAAGACTCGGCAGTTTTAGAGGTGATGCCATTGCTTTCTGAAAGAAAACACAAAATTTACATTTTAAAATACATATTAGACATGCATTTCACCTTAAACAGGTGTCCCATGGCTTGATTACCTAGAAAATATAATAAACAACTGTAGCGAGTTTTCTAGCGAGTACCTGAGGGTTCTAAATATGTACTTTAATAGATTTTGAAGAACTCTGGTTAACCTCACACTGTCCTAGTTGCTGGTGACATATCATAATCTATCTCTCTTTTTATCCTCATTACATTGCTGTGAAAAAAGACAAATGTTCTCCAGATTGCTTCATCTGTTTGTTTCTTTGTAATTCTATTACTACCTTTTTTTAAGATACATCACATATCCTTCTTACGCTCACAATTTTAAAGTTAGACATAATTTGCCACATTATGATGAAGAATAAAATTGGCTTTTACCTCATCCTACTGCGTGTGAATTTTAAATGACCCTACTCACACTGGTCTTACTATATATATATATATACACTGCATAATAGTAGCAGATTAATGATTTTATGGATATTGATCCCTCAGTTGAACCTTTTCTTTCTCTGTATTTCATTCATCTCTTGAGAATTGCACTGTGTTTTTAAACAAAAAGACTCCTCCAAAGGGACTCCTTTTTGAGTACATGTTCTGATAAATGTCCCATGGGGGGTTAGTTATTTTAGATGATTACATTTGCACCTGTCTATATTGTGTACAATTAGAAGCATTAAGGATTACAACAAACAATATTGTCTGTTGGCACGTTGTTTAGAATTAGGTAGCAACATTTATAAATTCTTCGTAGATTTACACTTTACAAATTATATTACTTATAAAAAATTGTAAAGAAAATTTAAATAGGAAACTAATTATCCACAAAGTAATGGCATGTTTTTTGTTGAACTCCCCTACCACACATCCAGGGGTTAGGCAGGGGAGGTTGTCGGGACTTAAAAAAACTCTATGTGATGCAGAGACCTCAAGTTGTCCCTCCACTCATGACCCTTCCTGTCCCCTTCTACCCCACCTGCCTACTGTAGTTTTATTTTAACTGAACACCTACCCTATCACTAACATCTAACACTAAGCATGTGGGTATTTTTTATTCCCATTCGCCCTGTGTTGATTTGATAGTTTGCCCTGTTGCATGATCGCTCAATCACAGTACTCTCCTGATAAGATGGGCAGCAAAAAACCAGCATCTAATTGAATTGCTATTCCAAGATAGTAGCAGAATTTTTGTTATTTCCTTTAGATTATTAATGAGAAAATGCCACTTTTATGAGAATACCAAGGTTTCCTCTTTTGTTCTATTGGAAGCTCATATATGTGTAGTTTAGGGTCTTCTGCGACAATAAGTTTTCCAATATAAGAGGCAACAGGTCCAAGATAAATTATCACTCTTACCATAAATTGTAGATATAGAGACTTGCAATAAACCTATTCTGAAACCGCATACATTGCAGCCCCTGATTTTGGTTATGCATCAATTGGGGGTAGTCTACATAGAATGGTTCCGAGATCCTTTCCCACACCCAATGTATTCTTCTTTAAGCACTGTAGATAAGGCAGATCTATATGACAACCTTTACTCAAATGTATATATTTTTGAGGTGTTTGGTTCATAGCATGTAATGCCTATTATAGCCAAAGAACAGTACCTTACAGCTCAATATAGGGTGCAAGCTCTCTGAAGAAGACACCAACTCTTTAGTAAACCTGATCTCTCATCAGTCCTTGCTTAAATATAGGGGTGACTCTTCAATTATGTTGCCACCCATCTCCATGAGTGGTCAGCAGTGCCTGCCTACAAACAATGGGTTTAACTTAAAACATTGTTTACTGGCATACCTGTGAAGACTTTGGTTTGGCTTAAATCAATCCACAGCAGGTCACTAGCCAGTGATCCTCCATTGTGGTTGCAACTATTTTAGTCTGGTAAAGAGTGGGTATATGATATAAGACCTATCCTTCTTCTCTAACCTCTACAATTTTTTAACCATGATAATCTCTATTATTATTATTTATTATTGTACTTTATTTATAAAGTGCTGACAGATTCTGCAGCGCTGTACAAGATGAAAATTTTACAGATAACGACAAGTACAATACAGCAATTGACGTACAGATACAAGAGGAATGGAGGGCCCTGTTCCCGTAGGAATTTACAATCTATTAGATTGTAAACACAAAATTGCTGGGACCTTTTCTCTTATTTTGTGTGAGCTTGTTGGACATCCTATTCTAAAATGTACTGTCCACATACTATTGGCCAGATAGTGTAGATGTTCAGTTGAAATTGTATTGCTAATATTCATCAGGTACTCTCAATGTTTTGTTTGGGCACACCATAGTACTCCAGTTGATACCTCAAGCCTTTACACTTAGCAAATCCCGTATTTAGTTCAATGGATACCTTCTACTCACATTTTGTTTTTACTTTTTTCTTACTATTTTACTGTGCCTTACCAATGTGAAAAACATTAATAAATTCTGATTTCAATAAAAAAAAATGATTTCCCCATATGTAGAGTAAACACAAAAAAAATCTATTTCTTTCTGTTTCATCTATCCTTTATAAAAAATAAAATTGTTATGTAAAACAAAGTAAAATGTGAGTCACATAGAGTGGATGACATTACAGTACTGCCCAGCTAAGTTGAGCACAAAGTAGTGAAGAAACAAAGTGAAAATTGCATAATTTCTTTCAAGCAACTCTTCACATCCATCTACTTTTGCAAACTTTTAATGAGGCCCAAGAGAACATGAAATGACTTGAAGAAAAGTAAAGAGAGAGGATGTGAGAACCTTGCAAATTAATCTCAGGGATTCAAGCTCCAGTGAATGAGATGACAGGATCATGTTAATTTACTATTATTAACCATTTGCCTTGCCAATCCTGTTGTGCTCTGTGAACTGAAAATTGTCATTAAATAAAATACTCAATCCATCCACTGTGATTCACTTTTTAATTGTAACAAAAAAAATGTTTCTGTTTGATTTACAATGTACAGTCATGTGTTTTTTTTCTTCCATTGCAAGCATACAGTACTTCTATTTTCACTTCAAGTGGCTATCATACCCCTATGATAGCCTCCACCCAAATATACAATTTATTGTATTAACACTGATAGAAATAAATCCTTGGGAAAAAAACATGGAAAAACAACCTTGATCAAGTTTTGTATGTTTACAACAACTATAATTTCTTCAATCAAGAAAGTATTTTGGCGCATCTGACTGTGGGTTTTTTTGTAAATATGAAATTATGAAAAATCTTGCACTGTTTTCTTGACTCAGAAGCTAGAAATTGTGATTCGTGATTAGTGATAGAGCTAATGTCTTACTAACAGGTGCAATTATACAATACATAAAACAAAAAAAATTAAGAAACAAATGCTTGAGACTGAAAATGTTGCATTATAGTCATGTATTATTGTGCAGTGAAAAAAGTGTGAAAAGAAACTCATCCCAAATCATACTTGGGCACCTGTTTTATGGGATTCAACATACAGTATGTTAGTAATATCTAGAGATGTTTTTTTATAAATGAAAATCATAACTATAATGGGTTTAGTTAGAAATAATGAATTATCAAATGCAATTTAAAGGCTTATGGCCATACCTGCGCTGCTCCCACAGTTCTCTGGGCCAAGACCCGAATCCTCCGCCTCTAACATCAGCGGGAACTCCCCCGACATCAGTGGGGACACCACTGACGTCGGCGGGAATGCCCACCAACATCAGCGGGAGCGCCTGCTGACGTCAGTGTGCAGTCCTGGCCACGTCCTGCAAGGGAAGGCTCCGGGTAGCCGGAGCCGAGATGTTCCCAGGTATGCTTATGGCCATATAAAATACTTGATGTTTGACACAGGTCCTTTGGAAGCACGGTAGAAACTTGAGAAATTGTTTCTCTCCTTCACATGCAATTTAGAGAACTACATTTCATTTGGAAGTATAATATAAATATGTTTTCAGACTCTCTAATTTAATGGGTGAATACTGAAGTTATGTTATTGATGAATAGCACTTTGATGTTTTTAGTATATTATATGTTCACCATTTTGAAATATTCCTCATAACATTTTTGTCATTTTTCTTATAACAATTTTACTCTGTTGTACAAGAAAGAAATTTCAGAGGAAGAGTGTGTTTGACCAAAGGTTATAGTCTAACACTAGAGGGTCAGAGGCTTAGATGTAAAGTAAGGACATTTTTCTAAAGGGGAGTGGTAAATAAGTGGAATATCTTTCTGGTGGAAGTGGCATATCTTTACACAACGAAGACAATTAAACATGCATGGGTGCCAGGAACCAGAAGGTTTGAACCAGTGACCCTGAGCTTGTTGGCATTGTGTAAACCTGTATCTGCCTGCCCCATGTAGAGTCTTGAGCAAGCACCTGTTACTGCACAGACTCCTGCCCAGCCCAGCACTTGCAGTTTTGACAGTAGGTAAGGTATAAGGCTGCCCATGAAGGTATATAGCAGGAAAATGGACAGACGAAAATTGTGGTGCTATCTGTCATCATATTCAAGGTTTCTATGTTTGTAGTGTTCTTTATTTTGAGAAAATGATATAATGTAAAAAAAAATACATACTGTCACGTACAAGTAGTTTGGAGACACCGTGGTCAGGTAGGACTCCTGGACAGAACAGTTCAGACAAGCCGAGGTCAGGATTCCAGAGAACAGGATAGCCGGTATACGTAGCCGAGGTCAGGATTAAGGAGATCAGGATAAACGATAAACAAGCCGAGGTCAGGATACAGGATAACAACGAAGTCAGGCAAGCCGAGGTCAAACACAGGAATCAAGCAGGTAAACGCTATCTGGGTGCTAGCACAAGGCATAGACGACCATCAGAAGGCAAGGTGAAACTGGTCTGAGGGGTTTAAATGGAGAACCGCGGAGGAAGTCAGAATCTCCCATCAGCCCCTCATGACATCACTTCAGGTGTCTGTGACTCGCGGCCATCTTGTGGATGGCGTAATCTCCCTTCATAAATTCCCGCAGTATGCGAGTTCGCCACTAGAGGTCGCGCCCGCGCAGCAGCAGGATGCCGTGTACCAGGAGGTCTGCCTCTCCTGCGCGGTACTTCAGAGGAAGGCAGTGGAAGCGGCCTTGCGGTGGAGGGGGGTCTCCCTCTCCCTCGTGGCGGCTGCTGCGGAGGTGGCTGTGCAGTGGAGGGGGGTCTCCCTCTCCTTCGTGGTGGCTGCTGCGGAGGTGACCATGCGGTGGAGGGGGGTCTCCCTCTCCCACGTGTCGGCTGCTGCGGAGGTGGCCGTGCGGTGGAGGTAGGTCTCCCTCTTCCTCGTGGAGGCTGCTGCGGAGGTGGCCGTGCGGTGGAGGGGGGTCTCCCTCTCCTTCGTGGTGGCTGCTGCGGAGGTGGCCGTGCGGTGGAGGGGTGTCTCCCTCTCCTGCGTGGCGGCTGCTGCGGCAACATGGGGGCCGAGGGCAGGTGAGTAACAGTACCCCCTCTCAAAAGGGCGCCCTCAGGGCGACCACCTGGGCGAGAAGGGCGTCTAGCGTGAAATGCGCGTATCAAACGCGGAACAGAGAGTCGTGCCGCTGGTATCCAGGAACGCTCCTCAGGACCGAGACCTCTCCATTGCACCAAAAACTGTAGGCTGCCTTGCTGCCGCCGGGAATCGAGGATGACCTGAGGAGTGCGCCCCTCCGAAGCCCTCCTGGCAGTCTCAGCCGTGGAACATGCACCTCGGGTAAACTGGTTGCAGACCAGAGGTTTCAATAGCGAGGCGTGAAATACCCGAGGAATGCGAAGCGTTCTGGGTAGCGAGAGCTCGTAAGCCACTGGATTAATCCGACGTAAAACCGGAAATGGCCCAATAAACCGTGGAGCCAGCTTCATGGAAGGGACCCGGAGTCTCAGGAACCGCGTAGACAGCCAAACCCTATCGCCAGGCCGATACGAGGGGTTGGGAGAACGTTTCTTGTTGGCCTGACGTTGCTGGAGCTGAGCGGTGCGTTCCAGTGCAGAGTGAACCGAAGCCCAGGTAGCACGGATGGAAGCAAGCCTCTCTTCCAGATCCGGAACAGGAGAGACTGGCAACGTCTCTGGGAGAGACTGTGGATGGAGACCATACAGGCAAAAAAATGGAGAGATCCTGGTAGACTCCTGGAGCGCGTTATTCCGTGCGAATTCTGCGAACGGCAGCAGATTGACCCAATTATCCTGATGGTCATTGATGAAGAGACGCAGGTACTGCTCCAGGTGTTGATTTGCTCTCTCCACTAGACCGTTCGTCTGAGGGTGATAAGCCGAGGAGAAGGCCAAGGTGATTCCCAAGGACTTAGTAAATTCGCGCCAGAACCTTGCTACGAATTGGGTGCCTCTGTCCGACACAATTTCAGATGGCACTCCGTGGAGCCGAACAATCTCTCGGATGAAGATATCAGCCAAAGTGGAGGCGTTGGGTAACTTTCGTAGTGGAATGAAGTGCGCCATCTTCGAGAAACGGTCCACCACCACGAGGATCACAGTATGTCCCCTGGACGGAGGCAACTCAACAATAAAGTCCATGGCCACAGGGAACCGAGGGACAAGGAAGAGGTCGAAGGAGACCTGCAGGACGAGTACGAGAGGACTTGTTTGCTGCGCACCTAGTACAGGACTGGACGAAAGCTGTAACGTCCCTGCCCCAGTGAGGCCACCAAAAGGTCCGAGAAAGTAAGTCCTTGGTGCGCGCCACACCCGCATGTCCCGAGGTTCTGGCCCCATGAAGCGTGCGTAGGATAGGGAGCCGCAAACTGGGAGGAACATACAATCTCCCTGGAGGCAAGGATTCCGGAGCTTGACCTTGAGAGCGGGTGATGCGATCCAGCAGGGGAGCATAACCCCGCAACCGAATGACGGCAACGACCTTGGTAGAGGGGACAATGGGTTCAGGCGCTCTATTCTCCTCGTCTGGTCGTGTATACATGCGGGATAGCGCGTCCGCTTTAGCGTTCTTTGAACCGGGACGGTAAGTCAGCACAAAGGGAAAGCGGGAGAGGAAGAGAGCCCACCTGGCCTGACGAGGGTTGAGACACTTGGCCGACTCCATATATTGGAGATTCTTATGATCCGTCAGGATCAACGTTGGTACAGAAGCCCCCTCCAGCAGGTGACGCCACTCCTCCAAGGCCAGGATAACCGCCAACAGTTCCTTGTTCCCGACATCGTAATTCCGTTCAGCTGCGGAAAAGTGCCTGGAGAAGTAGCCACACGGATGCAGTGGTCCGCTGTAAGAAGCCCGTTGGGAGAGTATAGCTCCAACTCCCGATTCAGAAGCATCCACCTCCAGAACAAACGGCAGAAGAGGATTGGGATGCCGTAACACCGGGGCTGTCGTGAACTTCTCCTTGAGAAGAGCAAACGCAGAGATGGCCTCGGAGGACCACTCTGAGACATTGGCCCCTTTCTTGGTTAAGTCTGTGAGAGGCGCAACAATCCTTGAGTAATTACGGATGAAGCGTCTGTAGTAGTTGGCGAAACCAAGGAAGCGCTGAAGTGCCTTGAGGCCTATAGGCTGTGGCCAGTCCTTAATCGCCAGTACCTTAGATGGGTCCATATCGAACCCCTCAGGAGTGATAACGTATCCCAGGAAAGTCACTTTGCGGGTCTCAAAGACGCACTTGTCCAGTTTGGCAAACAGGCCGTGATGTCGCAGACGACTCAATACTTGACGCACCTGTTCGCGATGGGTGGGTAAGTCCGCAGAGTAAATGAGGATGTCGTCCAGATAAACAACGACAAATTGTTGAAGGAAGTCCCGAAGACAGTCGTTGATAAACTCCTGAAACACTGCCGGAGCATTGCACAGACCGAACGGCATGACTAGGTACTCGTAGTGTCCGGAACGTGTATTGAATGCTGTTCTCCATTCATGGCCGGCACGGATACGAACCAAGTTATAGGCCCCACGAAGATCCAACTTGGTAAAGATCTGGGCCCCACGTAACCTATCGAAGAGTTCGGAGATGAGGGGGATAGGATACGAATTGCGTCTCGTAATCCTATTCAGGCCCCTATAATCGATACATGGCCTCAGCTCCCCGTTCTTCTTCTTGACAAAAAAAACCCCAGCGCCCGCAGGGGAGGTTGACCGACGGATGAAACCCCGCTTCAGATTCTCCTCAATGTATGTCTCCATGGCCTTAGTCTCAGGAACAGACAAGGGGTAGACTCGGCCTCTGGGTGGCATGGTACCCGGAAGGAGATCAATGGGACAATCGTAAGGTCTGTGCGGGGGCAACTTTTCAGCCTCCTTCTTGTCAAACACATCCGCAAAGTCTCGGTATTGACTGGGAAGGGCTGTCGCGACAATCTCCGACGTAGTAGACACCATGGCCAGTCTAATGGGTTCGGTGCAGTGCTTCCCACAGGTTCGACTCCATGAAGTGATCTCTCCAGCTGACCAATCGATGGTAGGGTTGTGCGTCTGCAACCACGGAAAACCCAAAACGACTGGAGTAGAGGGAGAGCAGATAACTAAGAACTGAAGTCTCTCGTTATGAAGCATGCCTACGGAGAGAGTCACCGGAATAGTAGTCTGTGTCACCTGGGCAGGATGAAGTGGTCTGCCGTCAATGGCCTCAAGTCTTACCGGCATCTCCTTAGGCATAGTGGGAATAAGCTGCTGTTCACAAAAACGGGCATCGATAAAGTTCTCTGCAGCTCCTGAATCCAAAAAAGCCTCTGTGCAAACGGAACCCTCAGACCATGATACCCGAATCGGAACAGTCATCCGAGTACTGCTGGAAACAGAGGACAGACCCAGCACACCCAAAGCAGGTCCTCTCTCACGTGCCTTCAGACTGTCCCGTTGCGCCTGACGCTCGCAGAGACGAAGATCAATCTGTGTCACGTATAAAATTACAGAGTCTAGGTCGGAGGGAAGATCTCGAGCAGCCAACTCGTCTTTCAAAGTCTCTGATAATCCATTCAAAAAGGCTGCAATCAGTGCCTCGCCAGTCCAGTTCACCTCCGCCATAAGGGTGCGACATTCAATAGCATAGTCCATCAGAGAACGAACCCCTTGACGAATGTTAAAGAGAGAGCATGAAGCGGTTGCCCTCCTGCCTGGAACGTCGAATACAGAGCGTAGTGCAGACACAAATTCTGAGTAGGAACGAACTCCTGGAGTGTTCCTCTCCCATAAGGGAGATGCCCATGCCAGAGCCTTGTCGGTGAGGAGCGAAATTATGTAGCCAACTTTAGCCCGGTCAGAAGCAAAGGCGTAAGGAGAAAGTTCGAAATGTATCTCACACTGATTGAGAAACCCCCGACATGAAGCAGGATCTCCTCCGTAACGTTGTGGTGGTGGAAGATTCATCGGAGCATGAAACACAGGAACTGGAGCTGGAGACGGAACTGGTGGGGGTGCTACTGTTGGAGGAAGCACCTGTAGTCCGGGATCAGTGCGCTGTAGAAGAGTCTGGAACGCCTGGGCAAACTGATCCAGACGGTGATCCATCTCATCCAGACGATCCTCACAGGAACCTTGAAGTCCCACCGAAGCGGGTCTCATGATGGCCTTCTGATTCTGTCACGTACAAGTAGTTTGGAGACACCGTGGTCAGGTAGGACTCCTGGACAGAACAGTTCAGACAAGCCGAGGTCAGGATTCCAGAGAACAGGATAGCCGGTATACGTAGCCGAGGTCAGGATTAAGGAGATCAGGATAAACGATAAACAAGCCGAGGTCAGGATACAGGATAACAACGAAGTCAGGCAAGCCGAGGTCAAACACAGGAATCAAGCAGGTAAACGCTATCTGGGTGCTAGCACAAGGCATAGACGACCATCAGAAGGCAAGGTGAAACTGGTCTGAGGGGTTTAAATAGAGAACCGCGGAGGAAGTCAGAATCTCCCATCAGCCCCTCATGACATCACTTCCGGTGTCTGTGACTCGCGGCCATCTTGTGGATGGCGTAATCTCCCTTCATAAATTCCCGCAGTATGCGAGTTCGCCACTAGAGGTCGCGCCCGCGCAGCAGCAGGATGCCGTGTACCAGGAGGTCTGCCTCTCCTGCGCGGTACTTCAGAGGAAGGCAGTGGAAGCGGCTGTCGCTGGTGTATCACTAGAGGTACTCACCGCAGGAGTATTTCTGCCCAGAAAACCGCTGAATAGGGAGAAGCCCCAACAGTGGTAATCCAGGACTTAGATGATCCCAACAGTGAGACACTCTCCGTGAACACAGGTAGCAGGTAAGTACTGAGTATGGCAAACAGGTACAGGTGAGGATGTCAGACAAGCCAGGTCGGTACACAGGAGCAGGTTAGCAGACAAGCCGGGTCGGTACACAGGAGCAGGTTAGCAGACAAGCCGGGTCGGTACACAGGAGCAGGTTAGCAGACAAGCCGGGTCGGTACACAGGAGCAGGTTAGCAGACAAGCCGGGTCGGTACGCAGGAGCAGGTTAGCAGACAAGCCGGGTCGGTACACAGGAGCAGGTTAGCAGACAAGCCGGGTCGGTACGCAGGAGCAGGTTAGCAGACAAGCCGGGTCGGTACACAGGAGCAGGTTAGCAGACAAGCCGGGTCGGTATACAGGAGCAGGTTAGCAGAGGTACAAAATCACAAAGGCAAAAGGGTGGTCAAGCAGGCAAGGGTCCAAAAACAAAGATCAGCAGCAAAACTCAGAGTCACAGGCAAAGACCACAACAGGGTGCCTGTGAAAGGACAGCAAGGTTTTTAAATCTGGCGCCAAACAGAAGATCCCGCCCTGAGCAGAGTCAAGGCCACGCCTCCAGACGTCCATCACGTCCACGGCACCAGCCAGAAGGAGTAGCTGCGCCCCTAGTGGACGGACCGGCGGTCGGGCAGCAGGTAAGGGAACCCCTCTGGGAACTCCTGCATAGACGGGCAGCCTTAGATCTGCTCGTCGAGGAGTTCCCGGATCCGACCCTCCTTCTCCCATGTCGGCGGTCGGTCTGTTCGCCGCCGGCACGGAGAGAACGTGTACGTCCCTCGGGTGCCCGTGCGCCATGAGCGGTAGTCCGCTCGCCGACCACGGGTCCGGAGGGAGAAGTATCGGGTCCCCGTGATCTGCGAGCAGACCCCCGCCCGCGGCTAACAGGACCCGAGGACGTGACAGTGACAGCGGCCTTGCGGTGGAGGGGGGTCTCCCTCTCCCTCGTGGCGGTTGCTGCGGAGGTGGCTGTGCAGTGGAGGGGGGTCTCCCTCTCCTTCGTGGTGGCTGCTGCGGAGGTGACCGTGCGGTGGAGGGGGGTCTCCCTCTCCCACGTGTCGGCTGCTGCGCAGGTGGCCGTGAGGTGGAGGTAGGTCTCCCTCTTCCTCGTGGAGGCTGCTGCGGAGGTGGCCATGCGGTGGAGGGGGGTCTCCCTCTCCTTCGTGGTGGCTGCTGCGGAGGTGGCCGTGCGGTGGAGGGGGGTCTCCCTCTCCTGCGTGGCGGCTGCTGCGGCAACATGGGGGCCGAGGGCAGGTGAGTAACACATACATATAATTTTAATCCTGTGTATTACAGACTGCATGAACCGCCCATTTTACATTATTTTAAATTAATTATTAAATGCACTTTTATTCATTTGTCCAAATCACCATGTGGAGTTATATAAACTACCTTGGGCACCGATTGAAGTGATCCAAGATGCAGTCTCCTAGTAAAGTTACAATGAATCTTGTGGAACTTTTTTTCCCCATAGGGAAATCAAGCATGAGAATTGAGTAGCCAAGTTTCTTAACTTAAATACCTGTGAGAAACCATCTTAAACAATTATGTGTGTGCTATGTTTATATAAGGATCACTTTCCGAAATGCAAATATTGCTAGACCCACTAAACACCAGTGTGGATGTGAGGCATATGGATTATTTCAACATTTCTTTATTAAGTTTTTGAAGACAGTGACAAATATCCTCTGACTGTTACTTGAGGAGGATCGAACCTAAAAATAACAAGTGATAAACATATTTCTGGCTTTAACTTTAATAATAATACATTGCATATTTGTAACCCTACAGAACTGTGAGTATCATTGAATTTAGTGTATGTAATATTAAGGTACCTGAGTTTTGAATGAAATCCTAAAATTGTTTTTGAGAATTATGATACACCAGGATGATTTAGCTATATTGAAGATGTAAGGTGGTTTAATTGTCAAAGTGTTACTTCTATTTAATGATGTGCCTCTGCTAATATATCACAATAAAAGTAATATAATTATTACTAAATGCAGATCAAATGGAAACTCATTCTATGTTTTTAATTCTTGTTTTCCCATGTTTAGTTAAATCAGTATCATCTCTTTGTAGTAAGCTTTTGACAGTTAAAATTCCCCACTCTCCGCTGCACAAAACTTCCCCAGACTCGCTCCCAGACTGCATAAAGGTGACTAGATTGTTTGTCAACCAATATCGGATGCTATTAGTAGACATCAATGGAGCTGAACTTTGAATTTCATAAACACAATGTCTGAACAATATAAAAATAATTTCCTGCTCGCAAGAGACATTTATTTGTGTGCAGTTTACATTACAATAGATAAAATCATTATTATTTCTAATTTAAGGAAAACAATATATATATTATCTCTATTATTAATAAATAGTCAGCATCATGCATAACAATGCAGTATTTTTAAGCTTTTTTTTACTTACAGAATTCAACAAAGTAATAATTGGATGTGCAGGAATAATTCTTCATTAATACTTATGTGTATGTACTGAAGCTGTAATTAATTCCTATTCTTACCTTATTGTCTACCAATGCAGGATAATGAAACTCATTAAACCAAAGAACAACAAATTTAAATAGATGCAGTAGTACAGTATTTTGGCCAAAACAAATATGCTTACTGGCCATGTTAAATCACAGATACCTATGGTGTGTGGCGATGTGGCAGATGAGCTCATGTGCTTTGGCTAAAATACATGGGCATAGTTTATATTAGACTTCGTGGGGGGAAAAATCTTCGTATTCCGCGAATATTCACCCGTTCCTGTTTTTAGTTTGGGCAAATATTTGTGTACATTCTTCGTGTTCGTTTTTTTCTTCACTTTTTGGAGAAGGGGTTAATACGGGGTTAACGCGGTACGGACTACGCAGCAGCTTTGGCGCCAGGATTTTAAAAGTCTGTACGAGCAACTCTATTGGTCGCCCGCAGGGGCCTCCTCTGCCATCAACCAATGAAGTACACCTGTACTTCATTGGTTGATGGCAGATGAGCCCCCTGCTACCAATAGAGTCGTTTGCACGGCCCCTTAACCACTGACGGTGAATTTCCGCTTCCACCAACCCCTGCAATGCTGCTTAGATAAGGTAGGCTAGATGGGGAAGGGACCAAGGAGATTAGTAGACAAAGACGAACATGAAAATTCTTTGTGTTGTGTGTCTTCGTCTTCATTTACGTTTTACCGCCTCCACTGTCGTTTCTTCGTTTTTCGGTTTGAACAATGAAAACGCACTATTCGTGTTCGTTTTCATGTTCACCCGAAAACGAATGCACAAGTCTAGTTTATATAGTCCCTGCTAGGGGAGGGAAAATTGACAAACAGAGAAAGGGAAAAAATAATTATATTAATACATATTACAAGAGACCATTCAGGCAACTATGCAGACATCATTGGTGCCAGACTAATCTCCTCACACATTGAATAATGGCGAATACACAACAGAGGTGAAGGGATTAGGGAAGAAATAACACTTTTAGGTAGACTAAAAGGTAGTTCTTCTTAATATACAGAGAACTGGAAATCAGGGTGAAAATACAAAATGTTACAGTACCAACATTATAACTACAACCAACTAAACAAATACACAGTCATTTATATGCCACCTTGAACTGTGCTGTTGATGTGGAAACCCAGCATTCTGAATCTTATACATGTGTGTGTAAAGATATCCATTCATTTAAGGACAAAGGTGATGAAGTGCTTAAATCTGTAAATTTACACTAATGCGTGATCATGTGTGTATGTTTGTTTGTTTTTGATGACCGTTTTAGTATTATGAAACCAGCAGTTATTAATACATCTTCAGGAAAACAGCAATTCCTGAATCATACTGTGGAGTAGACTTACAGTCTTTGTAGTTTTGAATATATATATATTCATATTTTCTCAAGGCTATTATTCTTCATTAAGCAATCTCAAATTATTTTAGAACATGGTCATAAAGCTGTTTAAGTAGATTACTAAAATACAAACACCTGATAATAATACTAATTAATATTTATGCCTAGGTCACCTTTTAAGGATGGGCTTTGAAAATGTATCATTGGTGACAGAATTTATACTGTTGGGGTTACCTCTCTCCTATCAACTACAAACTCTTATTTTCGTGATTCTTTCTGTTTGTTATGTAGTTACTTTAGTAGGGAATGCAACAATTATTATTGTCAGTCTGAGTAATGCTCAGCTTCATACTCCAATGTACTTTTTTCTCAGCAATTTAGCATTACTGGATATCAGCTTTACCACGGCCATTGTCCCCAAAGTGCTTTTGAATTTAATCAGTGGGAATAAAACCATCTCTTTTCATGGATGCCTTGTACAATCGTATGTGTATTTTCTCTTGGGGACCACAGAGTTTCTGCTGCTAGCGATCATGTCTTTTGACCGATACATGGCTATATGCAATCCCTTGCGTTATGGGACAATCATGAGTTTGAAGCTTTGCATGAAGCTGATTGCTTGTTCCTGGATTGGTGGATTTATGGACACAATTGTCCAAACGGTCCTCACATTTCGGTTACCATTTTGTGGCTCAAATGTTATCAACCACTACTTTTGTGATGTAGCACCTTTACTAAAGTTGGCATGCGCTGAGACACATCTAATTGGGATGCTGGACTTTATACTTGCTTCTTTTTTAGTTTTGGGATCACTCTTCTTCTCATTAGTATCATATGGTTGCATCATATCTGCTATTACAAAAATCTCATCAACTGCTGGACGAACAAAAACATTTTCTACATGTGCCTCTCACCTCACTGTGGTTTTTATTGTTTATGGCAGTTGTATCTTTATGTGTGTTCGTCCTGCAAAGAGCTCCAAAATAGATTCCACCAAAATAGTTGCGTTACTTAACAGCATCCTGACCCCACTTCTTAATCCCTTTATCTATAGTTTTAGAAACAAGGCTTTTAAAGATGCTCTTAGCCACATAATGAATTCAAAAATGCTTTGGAAGAATGAGAAAAATGTTAGATTGTAAATGAACGTTATACACTACAAAGGATATATGAACAATGGTCCAAATCTTGTACTCAACTGAATGTCATTGACTGTGTTTAATCCAGAAAACCTGCTTTTACCTGAAAAGTAAACCTGATTAACAGAAATGCAGAAAACAAAGTGCTGGCTGCCCTATTAGGCAAAGGAATACAGGTTTAGCATGTTTCGGCAATAAATCAACTACAGAAATAGGTGAAGAGATCACATTCATAAACAACCTGCGCCTAGTAAAAAGCTATCATCTTAAATCCAGTTACTATACCATTACAACTATCGTATGAATGCTTACAGATCTGGATTAGTTCATTGCTAATAGAGTATACAGTTAAAATATCCTACCAATACCAAGATTACTTTTGTGTTTAAGAAGAAATTTTCATCCATTCAGAATATTTCCATCATCAAATTTTAGAGTGAAATTGTTTAGAGGCTCAGTTATGTCAACCAATAGTTTTGTGTGCAATAAACATGGGTAATAAAAAACATTGCGTAATTAGCTGTAGGTTTTGCTGTATGTACTGAAGAAGTGGCCTTTAAATCTAATGTCTTTAACAGCTCACATCTTTCAAAATGACCAGTATGGTATGTTTGGGTGACTATAATAAAAGCATTTTAGGATTTGTGGTTTCAGAACATCTGGTGAGCTATGAGCTTTTTTGTGTACACATACAGGTCACAGTTGCCCACTTTAAAAAAAAAAAAAAAAAAGAGTTAGACCGGCCCTGCATAGACTATAGTTTAAATTAGTCTTCAATCTTTTCACCCTTAAAATTAAATATTATGGAGGATCAGTTCAGCCCTTCTGACTAGAGGAACCTACCATTGTTTTCCCTTCATAATGAATAGTACTCATAATGCTCTTCTGCAAACTTCTGGCAACCCTCCATTTAGTGAATGGATCCTATTAAGTCTCACCTTCCTCTAGATATAATAAATCATCATGGATTCAATTAATTGTATCTAGCAAGTCAAATTGACATACACTTACATCAGGTATTATTTTTCAATAAAAAACATGAGTATCCATTAAATTTAGATGATTAAAATGAGACACATGAACCACATGCTATAGGCTGTTTACATATATTTGATTACATTAAAAACTGGAAAAGGGACAGTAGAAACTGCTGGAATATTACTGTAAGAAAAGCATGGTTACTAAAATGAATTTGTTTAGTAATTATACAGAATGCGTCATCAACATAAAAATTTGGCACAGGTAGGCTGTTTCAAAGAGAGAGCTGGCACAAGCAGGCTGTTTCAGGGGCAGAGGGTGTCCAGGCATGCTGTTTTTAAGAGCAGAGGTGGCACAGCCAGGTTGCTAAAGGGGCAGAGGTGTCACAGGCAGGTTGCTAAAGGGGCAGAGGTGTCACAGGCAGGTTGCTAAAGGGGTGGAGTTAGCACAGGTAGGCTGTTTTAGTGGCAGAGTTTGCACAAGCAGCCTGCTTCAGGGGAAGAGGTGACACGGGCAGGCTGTTTCAGGGACAGAAGTGGTACAGGCAGGCTGATTCAGGGGCAGAGGTGGCACAGGCAGACTGTTTCAGGGGCATAGGGGGCACAGGCAGGCTGCTAATGGGGCAGAGGCGTACCATGTCAATTTCTGGCTTAGTGGATGGGAGTTGGGAGTTGGGAGCTGTACCACTATCAATGTCCCCCTCAGAATTTACTGATAGGAGTTATGTACCATAGCTGTTCAGTAAATGTTATTCATTTAAACTTATTTATTTCATTTTTAAGTTAATATTTTTTATTCAGATTTCTAGTATGTTCCAGTTGACATACAGTTTACAAATTTGTGAAATAAATATTCATGCCAACATTAATTTTTTGATGTGTGTGGGGGGTTGGCACATACAGGATCGGTCCCGGGTGCCAAATACTCCACGTACACCCCTGCTTTTGCCACAGTGTGAAGGCAACCCAGCAGCTGAGGAAAGGTCGGTCTGCCCTAGCACTGTCTACGTGAGTACATAGTCACTGCTGAAACTCCGCATTAGAGATGATGGAGCAGATCCTAGAGTAGCAGTGGCATCTTCATTCCATGTCCTCCACAGAACCTAGTTAAATGTAAAATAATTTGAATTTTAATGTTTTGATTTCCTAAACCCAGCAAGTTTACACATATCCAAAGAAACAATCTCACTAGATCGGTTAATAAAGTGATCTCTGAGAATGTTTTAAATGAGCCAATAAATGTAATATCTAAATCTAATACAAAGTATAATCATTTGTATAGTAAGTGAAATGTAATTCAAGTGAATTGAATCAGGAAATAGCACATATATCAGTCAATATAACAACTAGTATTTCTCTCAGTGAGACTCAAAGGCACTTTCTTAGCACACGCTCTCAGAATCGGCTCTGGATAATTGATGTTATTATTACCTAAATGATGGTACTGATTTATTGGCATCGGAACTGTGACCTTATGGTTTAAACAGGCTCTGCAAGGATTTAAACTTAGAAACTATTAAGAAATTGCAAGAATATAAAATTCACACTAATAAATTGGTTTTCTAGAATTTTATCATTAAGAAAACACCTCAAGGAGGTTATTTATACTTCCCTGCATCATAAACAAAAAGAAACAAACAGTTTTCTACATGTGGAGAGTTTTCAACCTGTTGCCCTAAAAGAAAGTTATACCTATTGGTCAATACTTAATAATCTGCAAGAATTGTTCTGACACTATAAATTTTAAGATTTAGGTCATCTACTGGACCAGTTTAATTCTAAATGATACCCTAATAGACCACTTAAAAAGCAAACTAAACGCGACAGCCTACCTGAGTATTATTGCTGACCATGTCCATCCCTTTATGACCACAGTGTACTTATCTTCTGATGCCTACTTCCAGCAGGATAATAGACCATGTCACAAAGCTCACATCATCTCAAACTGGTTTCTTGAACGTTTCAAATTAGTTCACTGTACTCCTATGGCTTCTATAGTCACTAGATCTCAATTCAATAGAGCACCTTTGGGATGTGGTAGAACCAGGGGCGGATTCACGTAGATGCTGATGGAGCTGCAGCTCCAGGCCCCTACCTGAAAATAAGCCGGACTGACTGGGCCTATGCGTGGCCGATGTGGGCCGGCAGACATGGGCGTAGGAACCAGGGGGGACAGATCCCCCCCTGTAAATCATGCGGCGGCGGTGGGGGGCAAACCCCCTCCCAATTGAAACTCTGTACGGCACCAAGGAGGAGGAGAGAGTGAGGGGCGCCGAGCGGTCGTTTTCAGCAACCGCTCGGTGCCCTTCTGTCTATTCAGTCTACTCAGCTCCCTGCCGCCCCCCAGGATATGACGTCATATGCCGGCACTCAACAGTGAAGCGGTATGCACCGCCGCAGAGCAGCGAGACAGAGGCCTTGCGCTCCCACCCCAGGACTGCACGGTAAGTGGCCTACAAAGGGAGGTAGGGAGAGGGTAGATTTGTGAGAAGAGGGTAGGGAGAGGGTAGATTTGTGAGAAAGGGGGGTAGGGAGAGGGTAGATAGTGAGAAGGGGGAGGGGTTTAGATAATATGAGAAGAGGGGTTAAGATAATATGAGAAGGGGAGAGGGGGTAGATAGTGTAAGAAGGGGGAGAGGGGGTAGATAGTATGAGAAGGGGGAGAGGGGGTAGATAGTATGAGAAGGGGGGAGAGGGGGTAGATAGTGTGAGTTAAAACTATACACATGTATATATATATATACAAGCTATGGGGACAAAGTTGGCTCCCGCTTGGCTGTTTGGGGACAAAGTTGGCTCACACTGAGCTGTTTGGGGACAACGTTGGCTCAGCCCACTGCAGCATCACATGCAACACAAGCAGCTGCAGTATATGGCTTCCGGTATTGGGTGTCTGACATCAGTGGAGGATACTATCACCTTATTAGGTCCAAAGTCCAACTGGGAGAGGTGCAGCTGAAGGGCTATAAAGAAGTTAAAACTATACACATATATATATACATACAAGCTATTGTTTCTTTAGCTTTAATGACATATGGATTTTCTGAAATGGAAAACAAATAATAACAACAAAAGTAATAATGCAAATTAAAATTATTCTATAGGACTGTTACGTTTGCAAAGGTGTGGAAACCAGGATGCAGGAAACAAATGGACCTGTCTCTTATTGGTCAGATAGTCCAGGTTAGAAGCAGAGAAGTAAACGAGGTCAGGAATCAAGCCGAGGTCGGTACCAGGTATCAGGCAGAGAATGGTCAAAACAAGCCGGGTCAGGAGCCGAGAGGTTAACGTGGTCAGAATTCAAGCCAAGGTCGGTAACAGGCAGCAGGCAGAGAATAGTCAAACAATCCGGGTCAGGAGCTGAGAGGTTAACGTGGTCAGGAATCAAGCCAAGGTCGGTAACAGGCAGCAGGCAGAGAATAGTCAAACAATCCGGGTCAGGAGCTGAGAGGTTAATGTGGTCAGAATTCAAGCCAAGGTCGGTAACAGGAATCAACATAAACAGGTAAGCACCAGGTAGATACGGCAGCTAGTTGTAAAAACAACTGAGCACTGAACTGGCATCAGTGCTCTGCTTTTAAACCTGCCGCCCTTCCAGATCCCGCCCCCAACTATGATGACGTCCAATGGACGTGTTTCTCCTCCATAGGGGAAAGAGATCGACAGGGGGGCGTGTCCTGTGACACCGTGGGTGTCCATCACTGTGCGGCGGTTCATTCTTGTGAACCGCCGCGGAAGAGGACCCTGTCCCGGACGGGGCTGTGACGCCGCGGGTACTCGGGCGACGCACTCCGCACGGGAGCGCGACGCGGTGAGTCCCCCCGGACCGTACTCCGGCCGGGATCGTGACAAGGACACATCAAGCCTTTATCTCATAACGGAGTAGCACCTTTAAATAACATTATATTCCCACAACCACCTATTTTTAAATTAAATTATAATGTACATTTAGTGACAAAAATTTAACCTGTCACATTTGTTCTTCCCCCGAGGAAAATATCTAGTTTTAAAAAACAATTTAGCACAATCCCGTTTATGAGCTTGTCTACAGAAGAATATAAAGATATGTACAGCTACTAAGTAAAAAATTAATTAAAAAGGTGGATAACCAAAGTTTCATTTTTATTAGTATTATAATTGGGCAAGTGATTATTAGCTGTTAAACATTATGTCATTATTGTGTTGATGCACACTTAAAATGAATCATATGCACTCTAACATTATCAATATTTTTACATTTCCCTGCAACTGACCAATAATCTTTAAATGAATACATCCAAGTATGTGTGTTTTGTTTATTTTGCTTTTGTATACCTAACCTATTTTTTCTTTTGTGCTATGTCTTCACTCCATAAGTAATGATCTACATATCATCTATGACACTAAATTAAATTTTGAGAAAGAAAAGTAAATGGAGCGCTCAATCTACTTTTCTTTCTCAATTTTGTAAAGGGTGTTAAAGGGAACCAGCACCTTAATGTTGTAGAGCAGCTTTGGCAATTAAGTTGAACATCAAAGATGGCACCTAATAACATCTTGTGCACTAAATTTATTTTTGTTGGATTTACTTTTGTTCCCCAAAGGTGTTTTTGTGATTTTTCTATTACTATATTCCCTGTCACTAATGGGTAACCTGTCTATCATTGCTGCTATCTGGCTGGACCAACGTCTTCATACACCAATGTATTATTTCCTAAGCAATCTGGCATGCTTGGATATCTGCTTTATATCATTCACTGTTCCAAAACTGCTCAATGTATTGGCCAGTAACAACAGAGTTATCTCTTCACCTGCTTGTTTCCTGCAGTTCTGTAGCTATTTACCACTCTATCATCACCAACACGTTTTGTCTTTGGTTGGTTCTATTATCTTGGATAGGTGGATTCTTTACATTTATCTATCCCACATTCTTAATGTTTAATTTATCATTTTGTGGCCCTCATGAAATCAATCACTTCTTCTGTGACAGCCCTGCTATTGTGAACATCAGCTGTTCTGATACTCATATATTTGGCTTAGTATTCTCTGTAATCGTATTGGCTGTAATCATTGGTTCCCTCATTGTGACATTAGTGTCTTACTGTAATATTCTCAGCACTGTTTTAAAAATACCAACAGCCAGTGGGAGAAAGAAAGCCTTCTCTACTTGCACATCTCACTTCACTGTGGTCTCCTTGATCTATGGTAGTGCCATGTTTACGGAACAAGCAGGCTCAGGATGTATTATGTAACATGAGAACAAAGCTTGTACCTTTTCTGCATTCTTAATTATTCTGAACAATGCATGTCATTTTTCTGCATTGTTAGGATGGATGCCATTGTAATGTAATTAAAGTTTGTTGCATAACAGTCTATTATCCAACAAAGGTTTGTGAACCAGTAGATGGTATTTAATGATAGAGTTGTCAGAGACACAAATGAAACAATAGTTAATGGACTTGTGCAAATGGACCAAAATTTGGATAAGTGTAGATAGTTATAATATCGTATCTAGAATATATCCTTTAAGAATATCTGCATAACCTGCTGCTCGAGGGACAAATTAAGGTTTAAAAAAAGTGAAAGGAGAGGTTGGTGACTTAATAGCTAATTCCAGCCAGGGCTCTATGACAGGAAGAAAGCAGAAGAGTACCACAATTAATGTCCAAGATATAAGGATAAAATTTGGACTTTTTTAGGCTTGTTCTTGGCCCATTCGTTTTTGGACAAAAAATTTGTTACCTGTCTTCTTTCTTAAAACTGCACAAAAATTGAAACTGCACAAATCCAAATGCAGTGAGCAAACTGGGAAACTGCCAATGACCACAGACCAACGAGCCATTGTGGGAGAACAATGAAGTCTCAACAGTATGGTTCTTATTGGGTCCTGCAGAGTACTTACAGTACAAAACACCCTTAATGTCCATCCAACTAACTGAACACTTGGTGTCTGACCACCTAATCCAGGGGTGTCCAAGTTTTTTCTGCAGTGGGCCACTTCATCAGAATTGTATACGTGCGAGGGCCGCACTCATTTTTCACTGTGAGAAAATATGGCCTTTAATAAAATATGCAGATTAAAATAAAGTAAATGACACAAAACCTTTACTTTTCCTCTCACTGATTTCTGGGCCTAGAAAGTTTTGTGACTACAAATTCAGGATTCTGGATAAGTAAAAATGAAATAGTTCTATTTATCCTAGGGATACACCGAAATGAAAATTCTGGACCAAAACCGAAAATTCAGGGTTCACTTAGCCGAAACTGAAAACGACCCCCCCACCTTTAAAAATAATAAAAAATCCCACACTTTTAATAAAAGTAAGTTACACATCAAAATTGTATAAAAAATGTAATAACAATGTTAATATATATATATATATATACATATATATATATATATATATATTATGATTGTTAACAGCAATCTTAGGCATACCCCAAATTGCTGCTGTCAACAATCATATATAAATTAATATTGTTATTGTATTTTTTTTGTCCAATTTTGGTGTGTTAACCACACTTTTATTAAAATTAAGTAACACACCACAATTGGACAAAAAAATTCAACAATATGACTTGGCATGATAGGAGTGTGATTGCTAACAGCAATCCCACTCCTTTTATACCCAGGCAACCAGTAAATGCTGGAACCTAGACATGATGGGACTATGATTGCTGTTATCAATCACACTCCTATCATGCCAAGTCGACCAGTACATGCTGGTAAAGGGTGGCTGTAAGTGATGTGCAGACCCCATACTGCCGTCAGCATCAATACAAAAGGGGGCAGCTAGCCAGGTTTCAGCATGTACTGGCTGACTTGGCATGATAGGAGTGTGATTGCTAACAGCAATCACAGTCCCATCATGCCTAGGTTCCAGCACTTACACATGCTATCACACACACACTCATTCATTCATTCATATACTCATTCATTCACAGATTCATTCCCTCAATCACGCATACTCATTCAAACACCCACCCCACCCCCTTACCTGCACTGCAGCTCTCTCGATGCCGCTCACAGACTTCAGCAGGGGGCGCGGCCTCCCTCTGCGTTCTCTTGTACTGCACAGAGGAAGCAGGACTGAAGCAGAGTCATGTGATGTCACGTGAACTCTGCTGGGTTCCGCTTCCTCTGTGCAGTACAAAAGACCCTCCCACAGGTAAGTAGCAGGGCCGCGGGATCTTGTGATCCCGTTTGCCCTGGCTGCCGATCTCACGCGGGCCACGCCTCAAGGTGCCGCGGGCCGCATTTGGCTGAATTGTGTTTGATTAGAATACACACAATTAGGTCACTTTTCTTTCATCTAAAAAGTAAAGTTGCATTTGAATTAAACATAAATCTCAAAACAAGACCCATGGCCTCATGAGAGTATTGTTAAAATTGTATAATTCCAATTCATTTGAAATTAATTAAAATAATTTTTCTCTATCTGTTTTTCATATGAATGTTGAATATAAATATTTATAAATATTATTGCGTATAATATAAATAATCTTTTATGTGTTTCCCTTACATAATATTTACCATCTTCTGGATTTGTAATATTTTAAATGGCAAATTGTTTTCTGATGACTAGTTACTTCGTTAGCACAATGAAATGCTTGAGAATAATAGAAAATTCTTGAGTTTCATTTAGGATCCATGTATTTTTACTTGTTAGAGTCTAAGTCATGTAGTGTTACATTGAGTATCAGGGCCAGATTAACTAAATGGCCACAGAGTAGTAGGGGGTCCTGACCCCATCATACTGTAGTAGACTTGATTTGTAGTAGCCTGGGTGACTCCACTGCTGTTATAAACAGTGCCCGCGACTCTATTGGTCGCCTGCAGGGGCCTCCTCTGGCATCAACCAATTGGTTAATGCCAGAGGAGGCCCCTGCAGGCGACCAATAGGCTCACTCGCACGGCCCTTTAACTCCTGACGGTGCAACTTGGCCGGCAGAGACCACTGGTCTCCCTGCTTCAACAGTTAAAAGTCTGTACGAAGTCTGTACAAGTCGCTTGTACGGACCTTAAACTGTTGGAGCAGGGAGACCAGTGGTCTCTGCCAGCCAAGTTGGGGCACGAGGATTTTAAAAGTCTGTAAGAGCGACTTTATTGGTCGCCAGCAGGGGGCCAGCAGGGGGCCAGCAGGCGACCAATAGAGTTGCTCGTACGGACATTTTAAAATCCTGGTGCCAAAGCTGCTGCGTAGTCTGTACCGCATTAACCCTGTATTAACCCATTCTACAAAAAATGGCAAAAAACTAAGAAAAAACAGACACAAAGAATGTACACGAATATTCGCCCGAACCGAACACAGGAATGGGCGAATATTCGCGGAATACAAATATTTTTCCCCCCACGAAGACGAACACAAAGAGTTGGCCAGCGCCCAAGTCTAGTTGAAATGTCCCAGTTACTCCCCATACCTACTGAGGATGACAGACAGCTATCTGCACTATTGGCATCCAACTATGCAATACTTTATATATAAATTGTATCACTAAATCAACATCAAAGTAATCAGATGATAAAAATGAATTTAATACAATACATAAAAAATGACAGAAAAGGACCACAAGTTACAAGTAGAGATGATAGAGACAAAATAACCAGAAATCGATATTGATTCAAGAGTCAATAAAGAGAACATTTGCTTTGAGTGACACTTTGTCACTCTTCTTAAAAGTTAACTTTTTTTTTTTACACATTTACGTAAACTTTTCCTGACCATATTATTCCTTAGGGTATAGATAAAAGGATTTAGACATGGACCCAAAATACTGTTAAAGATTGCCACTGTCTTCTGTAGGTTTGTGACATTAATTCCTGCTGGCCGAACATAGATGCAAATGCAGCTTCCATAGGTAATTAACACAACCATGAGATGTGAGGAGCAGGTGGAGAATGTTTTATTTCTGCCTTTGGATGATGAAATAGAAAGGATTGATGAAAGAATGAAACAATAGGAACATACATTTGGAATTAAGGAACCTACTATAGCAAAGGAAGCAAAACCCAAAACCATAAATTCAGCCACATACGTGTCATAACAGGATACATGCAAGAGTGCTGAGCCATCACAGAAGAAGTGGTTAATAAAACTGGATCTGTTACACCATTTTAACTGAGTTGTCAAATAGATAGCTGGAATAAACTCCACAAATCCAAATATCCATGAACAGATGATAAGTCTTCTGCAGAGAGAACTTGTCATTATTGTAGCATAGTGTAAAGGATGGCAGATGGCAAGGTACCGATCAAGAGACATCACAGCTAAAAGGCAGAACTCAGTGCCACCTAAATAAAAATAGAAGTAGAACTGAAACATGCAGGTGGATAGAGATATGGCTTTGGTACCACTAATTACCATATAGAGAAGCTTGGGGGTGGTGGCAGAAATTAAGAAAATGTCCAAGGTTGCCAGATTACTGAGGAAATAATACATTGGCTTCTGAAGTTGCTGGTCTAAGCAGGACACAATAATAATGAGAAGGTTACCAAAAAGAGAAATTATATAAATAAGCAAGAGAACTACAAATACAAATATCTGTGCCTGTGGCCCAAGTGGAAACCCAACAAGGAAAAATTGTGTCTGGTTAGAAATGATCATCTCTGTAACAGTGTTCAATATCTGACTGTCAAAATCTCCCCAGGATCCAACATACCCATATGTTGGACAAAATCAGAACACATGGATAATAAAAACATCTCCATTAGCATTTGTTGCCTACAGAACACATTATAGGTATATGAATGAAAATCCATATTTAAAGTGCATTACCTCCTATTGGGAGTAATCACAGTTTGTTTCAGATGTTCCCCAAGGGCTTGTTAAAAAGTAGCACAAAATGTTTCATGCAAACATCATCAAATAGAGAAACTGATAGCTGATTTTTATATTTATACCAAAGAATGCCTTCCCTACTTTATAGTAAGTAAAACATGTGTACGCACAAATTATGGTTTGTGAAATGATAACATGAATTAAAATGAAATCCATTGTGACAATGGCTGATTTTAATTTTTATACGTTATATATTGTTTTTTTCAGGATAAAAAGGGCTTTCTTTAGATACCATTATTTGGATTTATAGCATCTAACTTGCTATAAAAAAACTATAGAATATGGTGAAAAATAAAAAAAGCACTTTTTTCTTACTTTTATTTGAAAGATCTTTTACTCATCTATAAAAGCAAATGAAAAAAAACCTGCTAAATAGATTCTACTTATTAGTACAAGCAGCATATTGCTATTTCAAAACTTTTTACCCCAGAACTGGTCAGTCTGCCTCCGTGTGCTATTTAGGACATCTTTAACCCCTTCGAGACAAAGGCTGATTTTACTTTTTGTACCCTTTGTGACAATGGCCTTTTTAACATTTCTGCGCTGCTTGTGTTTAGCTGTAATTTTCTTCTTTCCCGTTTACTGAACCCACACACATTAGATATTGTTTTTTTCAGGACAAGAAGGGCTTTCTTTAGATGACATTGTTTTGATTGTATCATATTATTTACTATTAAAAAAATTATAAAATATGGTGAAAAATTTAGAAAAAAATGACTGTTTCTAACTTTTAGTTGAAAAATCTTTTACTCATCTATAAAAGGTAATGAAAAAGCCTGCTAAATAGATTCTACTATTTGTCCTGAGTTTAGAAATACCCAATGTTTTTATGTTTTTTTGCTTTTTTCTACCCATTATGGGGCAATAAGTACAGGTAGCGTTTTGCTATTTCAAAGCCATTTTTTCCAAATCTGGTAATTCTTCCCCCCATGTGCCATTTCGGGTATCTTTGAACCCGGCCAATGCAATTTACCCCATCAAGTCATATATTTTTGAAAACTAGACAGCCCAGGGTATTCCAAATGCTAGTATTTTAACTCTTTCCATGCACCATATCTACCACCAGTCTTTGTCAAACTTTATGGTAGTCATTTTTTTGCATTTGTTTTGTCATACACATTTTACTTCAGGTATGAATTAAAATGTTCTAGTTTATGTCACTATCACAAAACACCCCAATATGTGTTCAGCAACATCTCCTGAGCGCAGCGATACCCCACATGAATGATTTTGCCTGGCTGTTTGGGGGCAAAAGGGCCACATTTGGGGCATGCGCATTTTTCAATGTTGAACTTTGGCATTTGGGGATCCACTGCCCATGCCCTATTTGGTACATCTTTGAGCCGAGCCATTTCAGTGTGCCCAATAAACCCATATATTTTTGAAAACTAGACACCCCAGGGTATTTCAAATGCTAGTATTTTAACTCTTTCCATGCACCATATCTACCACCAGTCTTTGTCAAACTTTGTGGTAGTCATTTTTTTGCATTTGGTTTTCCACACACATTTTAATTCAGGTATGAATTAAAATGTTCTCGTATATGTCACTATCACAAAACACCCCAATATGTGTTCAGCAACATCTCCTGAGTACAGCGATACCTCACATGAATGATTTTGCCTGGCTGTTTGGGGGCAAAAGGGCCACATTTGGGGCATGCGCTTTTTTCAATGTTGAACTTTGGCATTTGGGATCCACTGCCCATGCCCTATTTGGTACATCTTTGAGCCAGGCCATTTCAGTGTGCCCAACAAAACCATATATTTTTCAAAACTAGACACCACAGGGTATTTTAAATGCTGGTATTTTAACTCTTTGCATGCACATATTTTACCACCAGCATTTTTTCAAAGTTTGCAGTAATATTTTTGTGTGTGTATTTTTCCCACACACACCTACTTTATGTATGAATTTACAGCTCCTGGTATATGCCGCTGTCACACGACACCCCATAATGTGTTCAGCAACATCTCCTGAGTGCAGTGATACCCCACATGCATGGGTTTGTCATTTTTGGGGGGAACTAAAAGGCCACATTTGGTACGTGTGCATTTTTCTAATTGGAAATTAGATGTGTGGCCATCCTTCCCCCCGTGTTAATTGGGACGTTGTTGAACCTGGCCCATTCAATTTACCCCATCAAATCATACATTTTTTAAAAGTAGACACCCCACGGGCATTTAATATGCCAGTATTTTAACTCTTTCCATGCGAGAATTGTTTTAAGCTAATATGCTAATTTTAGGACTTGCTCACAAAAATATATTTTTTATATATATATATTTTTTTTTATTATTTTTTTTTAAAAAAAATTTAACATTTTTTTTCAACTTGGAGGTTCCCCTGATAGTGACATCAGTGGGAAATGATTTTTACATTTTACTGTTTTTTACTATTTTTTTCTAATTATTATTAATTTTATTTTATTTTTTAATTTATTTTTACTAATCACACTGTGATTAGAAAGCTGGGCTCCATTGACTTGCATGGTGAATGCAGTACCTGTATTCAACCTGCAAGTGGAGCCAAAGTTCTCTAGATGGTCTGGACCATCTAGCGAACTTTTAAAATTTGTGGTTCCTGTTACAGGACGGCGGCCATCTTCCTTGATGGCGAAGATTGCCGGCAGCTGCGGCTGTGACCGCTCTCCGGAGCGGTCACAGCCCATCAAAAGGTTAGTGTTTGGTGTCGCTGGATGCCTCCTGATCGAGGCATTCCAGCGACACCATTTAAGTTTAGGAGGCGATCGTCGATCGCCTCCTAAACGCTTTTAAAACGGGCGTCCGCCGCCATACAAAGTATGGCGGATGTTGACGCCCCGTGGAGGGGCCAGAGATGGCCCCTTCGTGCCGATCGCGGCGTTGCTGAATGCCTCGAGGTCGAGGCATTCAGCAACGCTTTTTGGGTGCAGAAAGCGATAGTAGATCGCTTTCTGCACCCGTTTAAAGACGTGCAGGTCCTGGCACGTCAATTGTCGTAAAGCACATGCTTTTCCGTGCCGTGCCAGGACCGGCAATTGTCATTAAGGGGTTAAAGCTGATCAGTTCAATGTACCCCATCAAACCATATATTTTTGAAAACTAGACACTCGAGGTTATTTCAAATGGTAGTATTTTAGCCGTAATCATTTTTTTCACCCCCACAGACATTGTATTTTGAGATGAATTTATGGCTCCTGGTATACAGTATCTCACAAAAGTGAATATACCCCTCACATATTGAGGTGTTGTTTGACAGTGACATACAGTATCTCACAAAATACTTTTTGTAATATTTTTGTAAATATTTTATTATATATTTTCATGTGACAACACTAAAGAAATGACGCTCTGCTAAAATGTAAAGTAGTGAGTGTACAGCCTGTATAACAGTGTAAATTTGGTTTTCCCATCAAAATAACTCAACACACAGCCATTAATTTCTAACCTTGGCAACAAAAGGGAGTGCACCCCTAAGTGGAAATGTGAAAATTGGGCCCAATTAGCCATTTCCCCTCCCCGGTGTCGGGTGTGAATCGGGAGCAGGTGTGTTAAATTTGGTGTTATCCCTCTCACACTCTCTCATACTGGTCACTGGAAGTTCAACATGGCACCTCATGGCAAAGAACGCTCTGAGGATCTGAAAAAAGAATTGCTGCTCTACATAAAGATGGCCTAGGCTATAAGAATATTGCCAAGACCCTGAAACTGAGCTGCAGCATGGTGGGCAAGACCATACAGCGGTTTCACAGGACAGGTTCCACTCAGAACAGGCCTCGCCATGGTCGACCAAATAAGTTGAGTGCTTAGCGTCATATCCAGAGGTTGTCTTTGGGAAATAGAAGTATGAGTGCTGCCAGCAAATTGGTCTGCATGGCTGTCGTCCCAGAAGGAAGCCTTTTCTAAAGATGATGCACAAGAAAGCCCGCAAACTGGAACCATGTCCTGTGGTTCGATGAGACCAAGATAAACTTATTTGGTTCAGATGGTGTCAAACGTGTGTGGCGGCAACCAGGTGAGGAGTACAAAGTCAAGTGTGTCTTGCCTACAGTCAAGCATGGTAGTGGGAAAGGTCATGGTCTGGGCCTGCATGAATGATGCCGGCAATGGGGACCTACAGTTCATTGAGGAAACCATAAATGCCAACATGTACTGTGACATATTGAAACAGAGCATGATCCCCTCCCTTCTGAGACTCATCCGCAGCGCAGTATTCCAACATGATAACGACTAGACTTGGGCACCAGGGGGCTCTTCGTGTTCGTCTTCGTACTCGTCTTCGTAGAAAAAAAAACTTCGTATTCCGCGAATATTCGCCCGTTCCTCTCTTCTTTGCGGGCGAATATTCGTGGCCATTCTTCGTGCTCGTTTCATCTTCGTTTTCTCCCGGCTGCGTAGTTAACCCCCTGCGTAGGGGTTAATACAGGGTTAAGAACACATCGGAGCATCAGCAGCAGCAGATGCGTTCACGCACGTGAAGGTACGTGTGTGCGACTCTATTGGTCGCTGGAAGGGGGCTGGTCTGACATCAACAAATGAATTGCAGAACTGCAGAATGCACCTCATTCGTTGATGGCAGGCGAGCCCCCTGCCTAAATGACCAATAGAGTTGCACACACATACCGAGGTGTACTGTACACAAAATGACCTAGACAAATGCGCCAAGGAACTTGGCCTCCTTTTTATCATACACAGTCACACATCCATAGATGTTTCATAAAAGAATAGGGATTATTTTAAATTGATTTTGGACCACTTGTAATACATGCCTAACATTTGCTACCTATTTATAATGGCATACTTTGCAACAACCCAACTTTTACTGGACAGGACTGGAAAAAAGCAGGACTGTCCACAAAAATGTTGGGTGTGTTGGCAGGTATGCAAATGGAAAAAAATTGGACAAGAACTAAAAAATAGCTTAGGGTTAATGTACGGTTATTTTTAAGATTATTAGCAGTGCACTGTTTTGGTTAAAGATGTATTATGTCTAAATAATAATTAAATTTTAATGGGTTTATTGAATTTTATTTTAAAGTTATATTTATTATTATTTACTTTATTATATTTATTTAATGTTGTAGTGCTACCCTACCCAGCTATACCTATGTGCACTAGCATACCTAGTTTAGCTAAATTTGATGGGACAGGAAAAAAGCAGGACTGTCCCTGAAAAAGTTGGGTCTGTTGGCAGCTATGTGGATGGAAAAATGTTATAGGGTGAAGTGTGAGTTATAGCGTTATTGCTAGTGAGTGTAGAAGTGAAGGCCAGGGCAAATAACAGGAGGAAAGGTCCTTGTGATTTGTGAATTGTACATGTGTGTGTTATGTGTTATGTCACTGTGTTATATGTGTTATGTGTGTGTTATGTTTGGTAGGTTTGGAAAAAAATGAAATGGAAATGGAAAAGGAAATGGAAAAGGCGAATGAGTGGGCAATTTAGCGACCCACTCACCTGTTTCACCCCAGGGCAAAGCATCCAAACAACTGTCAGTCCTAGACGTTTGGCAGCGGACTTCCAGAGCTCAGACACTAGGCCCTAGCGTAAGCTGGCTACTCCGGCGGAGGTAGCAGGCGTTGCCACACTGCAAACAGACGCAGCCAGGGGGGAGAAACTACCCTTACCATTAGGGACATTTTGGGCATGACTCTAGCCAGGAAGCGAACTGGCAGAAAAGAGACGCTGGCACCACCACCACCACCACCAGCAGCATTGAAAAATGGAAAAGGCGAATGAGTGGGCAATTGGCGACCCACTCACCTGTTTCACCCCAGGGCAAAGCATCCAAACAACTGTCAGTCCTAGACGTTTGGCAGCGGACTTCCAGAGCTCAGACACAAGGCCCTAGCGTAAGCTGGCTACACAGGCGGAGGTAGCAGGCGTTGCCACACCGCAAACAGACGCAGCCAGGGGGAGAAACTACCCTTACCATTAGGGACATTTTGGGCATGACTCTAGCCAGGAAGCGAATTGGCAAAGAAGAGACGCTGGCACCACCACCAGCAGCATTGAAAAATGGAAAAGGCGAATGAGTGGGCAATTGACGACCCACACACCTGTTTCACCCCAGGGCAAAGCACCCAAACTACTGTCAGTCCTAGACATTTGGCAGCGGACTTCCAGAGCTCAGACACTAAGCCCTAGCGTAAGCTGGCTACACCGGCGGAGGTAGCAGGCGTTGCCACACCGCAAACAGATGCAGCCAGGGGGGAGAAACTGCCCTTACCATTAGGGACATTTTGGGCATGACTCTAGCCAGGAAGCGAACTGGCATTGAAGAGACGCTGGCACCACCACCAGCAGCAGCATTGGGAAAGGCGAATGAGTGGGCAATTGGCGACCCGCTCACCTGTTTCACCCCAGGGCAAAGCATCCAAACACTGTCAGTCCTTGGCGTTTGGGAGTGGACTTCCAGAACTCAGACACAAGGCCCTAGCGTAAGCTGGCTACACCGGCGGAGGTAGCAGGCATTGCCACACCGCAAACAGACGCAGCCAGGGGGGAGAAACTACCCTTACCATTAGGGACATTTGAGGCATGACACTAGCCAGGAAGGGAACTGGCAGAGAAGAGACGCTGGCACCACCAGCAGCAGCAGCATTGGGAAAGGCAAATGAGTGGGCAATTGGCGACCCGCTCACCTGTTCCACCCCAGGGACTTCCAGAGCTCAGACACTAAGCCCTAGCGTAAGCTGGCTACACCGGCGGAGGTAGCAGGCGTTGCCACACCGCAAACAGATGCAGCCAGGGGGGAGAAACTGCCCTTACCATTAGGGACATTTTGGGCATGACTCTAGCCAGGAAGCGAACTGGCATTGAAGAGACGCTGGCACCACCACCAGCAGCAGCATTGGGAAAGGCGAATGAGTGGGCAATTGGCGACCCGCTCACCTGTTTCACCCCAGGGCAAAGCATCCAAACAACTGTCAGTCCTAGACGTTTGGCAGCGGACTTCCAGAGCTCAGACACTAGGCCCTAGCGTAAGCTTGCTACTCCGGCGGAGGTAGCAGGCGTTGCCACACTGCAAACAGACGCAGCCAGGGGGGAGAAACTACCCTTACCATTAGGGACATTTTGGGCATGACTCTAGCCAGGAAGCGAACTGGCAGAAAAGAGACGCTGGCACCACCACCACCACCACCACCACCAGCAGCATTGAAAAATGGAAAAGGCGAATGAGTGGGCAATTGGCGACCCACTCACCTGTTTCACCCCAGGGCAAAGCATCCAAACAACTGTCAGTCCTAGACGTTTGGCAGCGGACTTCCAGAGCTCAGACACAAGGCCCTAGCGTAAGCTGGTTACACAGGGGGAGGTAGCAGGCGTTGCCACACCGCAAACAGACGCAGCCAGGGGGGAGAAACTACCCTTACCATTAGGGACATTTTGGGCATGACTCTAGCCAGGAAGCGAATTGGCAAAGAAGAGACGCTGGCACCACCACCAGCAGCATTGAAAAATGGAAAAGGCGAATGAGTGGGCAATTGACGACCCACACACCTGTTTCACCCCAGGGCAAAGCATCCAAACTACTGTCAGTCCTTGGCGTTTGGGAGTGGACTTCCAGAACTCAGACACAAGGCCCTAGCGTAAGCTGGCTACACCGGCGGAGGTAGCAGGCATTGCCACACCGCAAACAGACGCAGCCAGGGGGGAGAAACTACCCTTACCATTAGGGACATTTGAGGCATGACACTAGCCAGGAAGGGAACTGGCAGAGAAGAGACGCTGGCACCACCACCAGCAGCAGCATTGGGAAAGGCAAATGAGTGGGCAATTGGCGACCCGCTCACCTGTTCCACCCCAGGGCAAAGCATCCAAAGACTGTCAGTCCTAGACGTTTGGCAGCAGACTTCCAGAGCTCAGACACAAGGCCCTAGCGTAAATTGGCTACACCGGCGGAGGTAGCAGGCGTTGCCACACCGCAAACAGACTCAGCCAGGGGGAGAAACTACCTTGAACATTTTGGACATTTGAGGCATGACACTAGCCAGGAAGCGAACTGGCAGAGAAGAGACGCTGGCACTACCACCACCAGCAGCATTGGGAAAAGCGAATGAGTGGACAATTGGCGACCCGCTCACCTGTTCCACCCCAGGGCAAAGCATCCAAAGACTGTCAGTCCTAGATGTTTGGCAGCGGACTTCCAGAGCTCAGACACAAGGCCCTAGCGTAAATTTGCTACACCGGCGGAGGTAGCAGACGTTGCCACACCGCAAACAGACGCAGCCAGGGGGAGAAACTACCTTGAACATTTTGGACATTTGAGGCATGACACTAGCCAGGAAGTGAACTGGCAGAGAAGAGACGCTGGCACCACCACCACCAGCAAAAGCAGCATTGGGAAAGTTGAATGAGTGGGCAATTGACAACACGCTCACCTGTTTCACCCCAGGGCAAAGCATGAAAGTCTGTCAGTCCATGGCGTTTGGGAGCGGACTTCCAGAACTCAGACACTAGGCCCTAGAGTAAATTGGCTACACCGGCGGAGGTAGCAGACGTTGCCACACCGCAAACAGACGCAGCCAGGGGGAGAAACTAGCCAGGAAGTGAACTGGCAGAGAAGAGACGCTGGCACCACAACCAGCAGCAGCAGCATTGGGAAAGTTGAATGAGTGGGCAATTGACCACCCGCTCACCTGTTTCACCCCAGGACAAAGCATCAAAGTCTGTCAGTCCATGGCGTTTGGGAGCGGACTTCCAGAACTCAGACACTAGGCCCTAACGTAAATTGGCTACACCGGCGGAGGTAGCAGACGTTGCCACACCACAAACACGTGCAACCAGGGGGAGAAACTACCTTAAACATTAGAGAGAAAAAAAAATAACTTTCCAAGCTAAGAGCTGGGTAACCCAACTTGGGCAGATTGAATTTAAGAAAGGCAACCTGCTTCATCAGATGAGGTGCCATGCGTGAGCGCTGTGGACTCAGTATGTTTCCACTCATAGAAAACACGCGCTCACTTTGAACAGTGGTTAGCGGACATGATAGAAGCTGCTGCGCAACCCATGAGAGTGCAGGCCACACACTCTTCTTTTCATCCCAGTAGCTAAGAGGATCAACATTAGGTGCAGAAGGAACTTCACAGAGGTAAAGTTTGACCATTTCAGCAGCACTACTCTCCTTTCTGCTGCTAGCTCTGTCAGATGGTCCAACTATACTCCCAAGTGTCTCTTCCCAAAACGCAGCTGCTCCACTCAGCTGTGTTGTTGTGATGCTTGTGGCACTGCTGCTGATGCTGCTGCTAGGAGTAGCAGACCACATAATCTCTTCCTCCTCCTGCACCTCTCCCTCCTCGGACAGCATTCCCATTTTACCATAGAGCTTGTGGGCCTAGCCGCACTACTACTGCCTGCTTTTGGTGCCTTACCTTTACTTGATGATCCTTCAAGCAATGCTTCCCCAAATGATAAGCGAGAGCTTGGCCTACTTGGCCGACTAGACTGACGCAAAGGCTGCATCTTAGAACTGGGGGTGGTGGTGGTAGATGGAGCTTGTCCCTCCTTAGTCCGAAAAGGAGGATCCATTTCAAATTTTGTGTTGTGCGTGTAGTGTTTAAAAAAACTTTAAAACTTAAAAAAAAAATTAAAAAAAAATTAAAGACTTTGAATTTACACGGGTCTAAGAGCCTATCCTACTACTGTGCTAAACCTAAAGCTATATTAGTATTCTAGTCTAACTCTAGACAGACGCTCTCAAGCCCACTAAGCTAAAGTGAGGTTAAATTATATATATTATATTATTAATAGATTAGAATTACTTATATTATGGATTATAGATAGAATATAGATTATGAATTAGAAAGAATTACTTATATATATTATAGATTATGAATTAGAATTTATATTATATTATATATTATAGATAAGATTAAGAAGATTAAAGATTAGAATTATTTTAGTACTACAGCTAGTAGCTTGAAGCTTTGCTTAGTACAGTTGTTGTCGTCACACAGTCAATTTTTCTTGAAAAGAAATTAGAAATAAAATAAAATGTCACAGCAAAACAGTTAGCTTCACTGCTTGCTGAAACACACAGCACTTATGCGGCTGCACTCACTAGCCCAACAAGTTCACTTCACTGATGGACTGAGGTGAGCAAAACACTAAGGGTACTTTTAATAAAATTAAAATAAAATGTAAAATAAATGAGAAAATCTTTGCAAAACAGTTAACGTCACTGCTTGCTGATCAAAAAAGAACACAGCACTTATGCGGCTGCACTCACTAGCCCAACAAGTTCACTTCACTGATGGACTGAGGTGATCAAAACAAATGAAATAAAATGAAATATTATTAATTAAGAAAAATTGACTTGGTCTCTTGCTGTTGCTAAAACAAAGCACAAACTATAGAGCTGCAGCACCAGTACTAATAAGATTAGCTGAACTATAAGCTAGTAGCATAGTAATTATTAATTATATTTTTTTATAGCTAATTTAATTAACTATTAAGATAAGAATTATAGAATTATTGATATTAATGATTTTAGATTAGACACTAGTAGATGTCTTGAATGTCTACAGTACACTCTACACTAGTATACTATTACTAACATAACTATAGTATATATAACTGACAAATATATATATAATTTTATAATGTATTCAATTATTAATTATTAATATTACTGATTTTAGATTAGACACTAGTAGATGTCTTGAATGTCTACAGTACACTCTACACTAGTATACTATTACTAATACTATACTAACTATAGTATATATAAAGGCGCCTTCAGAATTCAAAAAACAGCAGCACAGGCATTGGACGAGACCCTAAGCGTGACGTCACAAGAGTGAGCTGATTGGAGAGACGAGGATCAGCTCACTCCTGTTTGAAATTTTGGCGGCTGCCCGGCAAAAACGAAGACCCCAAACACACCTTCGAGATGACCACTGCCTTGCTAAAGAAGCTGAAGGTAAAGGTGATGGACTGGCCAAGCATGTCTCAAGCATCTGTGAGGCATCTTTAAACTGGAGGTGGGGGAGTGCAAGGTGTCTAACATCCACAAGCTCCGTGATGTTGTCATAGAGGAATGGAAGAGGACTCTAGTGGCAACCTGTGAAGCTCTGGTGAACTCCATGCCCAAGAAGGTTAAGGCAGTGCTGGAAAATAATGGTGGCCACACAAAATATTGACACTGTGGGCCCAATTTGGACATTTAGTGGTGTACTCACTTTTGTTGCCAAAGTTTAGACATTAATGGCTATGTGTTGAGTTATTTTGATGGAAAAAACAGATTTACATTGTTATACAGGCTGTACACTCACTACTTTACATTGTAGCTTGTATCATTTCTTCAGTGGTGTCACATGAAAAGATATAATAAAATATTTACAAAAATGTGAGGGGTGTACTCACTTTTGTGAGACACTGCATGTCACTGTCAAAGAACACCTCAATATGTGTTTAGCAACATCTCCGGGTACAGTGATACTGCCCGTGCATAGGTTTGTGGGCTTGTTTGGGAGGAAAAGGTCCACATTGGGACATGCGCAATTCAAATTGGAATTTTGATATGTGGTCATTCTGTCCCCATGTCCTTTTTGGGACATCTCTGAAAGCTGGTAAGTTCAATATATGTTTGATAACCAGAGGTATTTTAAATGCTAGTATTTTAACTCTTCCCATGCACTCATTCTACTACTATCATTTGTCAGATTTTGTGGTAGTATTTGTGTTGTTTTTTTTTTACGCACTTAATTTTAAGCTTCAGGTATGAATATACAGCTCCTGGTATATTTCACTGTCAAACAACACCCCATTATTTGTTTAGCAACATCTTCTGAGTACAGTGATACCACCCATGCATAGATTTGGTTATTTTGGGGCTAAAAGGTCACATTTTGAAGATGCACATTTCTAAAAAATATTGACATCGGGGCATGGCCGAACGACGGAGGAGATGTGGATGCATGGCGGGTTAGCTCCGCTCAAACTGGATGTTCAAGCGGCTGAACACATTTGTGGAAAGGCTCTAAAGCTCCTCTATACTTTGCCAACTGTGCGGAGGGGTGATCATGGCATCCCAGAAGCCCAAACAAGGGCAGGACAAGCCGGCACACTTCTTTTCCCCACGCGTTGGGAAACGCGGAATGCCGACCTAAGATGGTGTCGCCCAACGCTCAGCATCTCCGTCCCACGACAGAAGCTCTGAAAGTGAAGGGGAGGAGGTGGGGGCTCCTGTAACGATGAGAGGCATGCAACAACTACTTCAAGAACTCCGTAAGTCCTTACATGCTGACCTTACGAATGCTGTTAAAGAGATTAGGAGGGACGTGCAAGAGCTGGGGGAGAGAACTGCTCATGTGGAACAAAAAATGGAAGAATTTTGCACAAGCCATAATGATTTGATTGATAAATATAGTGCTATTGAAGATGACCATACCCAACTCCTCTTAAAAATGGCGGATTTAGAAGATCGTTCCCGCAGGAATAATATCAGGCTCAGAGGTATTGCTGAATCAGTACAACCGTCTGACCTGGAGACTTATGTGCTCTCTTAGTTTAAAGCTCTACCTCTCATGTATGCAGCTTTGGATTTCACAATCGACCGCTGCCATAGATTGCCCAAACCTCGTGACCCCCCCGCCTCTGTCCCTAGAGATGCAATTGTCTGGCTGCACTTTTTTTAAAACAAAGGAAGCTGTAATGGGGGCTGTGAGGCAGAAACAGAAAATCGAGGAGGAGTTCCAGCACATTACTCTGTTTGCTGATCTCTCTGCCTATATGCTTGCCAGGAGAAGAAGCTTCAAACCGATCTTGGAATCTTTACAGAAGAAACAGATCCCTTACAGGTGGGGTTACCCCACATTATTGGTTACTATCGATGGCGCTACGCATGCGATTCACGAGAAGCTGCGTGCCTGGGGTGTGCATCTCCCGCAAGACGTGTCCGTGCCACCAGCCAAGAAACGCCTGGTCAAGATGCGGCGCGAATGGGCCCCGTAGGACACTCACCTTTGCTCTACAGTTTACCCTTTTTCATACCGCCAGACGCTGCTGCAACTTACGGATGATCGTTCACGGACTTCTGCTGCACCTACTCTCTGGTCCCTCTGGGTCGCCTAGTTGGACTTGGACAGTTCTTCTATTCCGCGATTGTGAGTTATTTTATGTGCGATGCGGGTGGGCGCAGGGTCTACGAAGCTTTTGTTACCATTTCACATTGTACCTCCTCCCACTACATTCATTATATTACCTATACCCTGTTTTCTACTGGGGTTGTAGAACGACGGACGCACTCTTAGTGCTCGTCTCTTATGGGTTGCCATGCTCCGGGGCTGACGCCCCTGTTCTCAGGTGAGGGGTGACATATGTAGAACACATTGGTGGCTATCACCTGCTTTGGTTTGGTTGTTCTGGTTTTTATTGTTTTTTTTTGTTTTCTGTGTTCTACACGGTGCTTGGAGATACACTCCGCTCAAAGATCTTCTTTTGATGTTTATATCACACACAATTCGCTATCACTTCCATGTTAATTACTATGACTTCGGATGTACTTAGGATTATCTCTATGAATGTAAAAGGACTTAATAGCCCTCATAAGCATCGTCTAGCGCTATCTGAGGCCCCCAAGGCCCGCACCGCTGTCTTCAGGAAACTCACTTCTCACATCTACACCTGTCGATTTTTCTTCTCGACAGTACCCTACACTTTACTCAGCCATGGCCTCTACTAAAACGAAGGGGGTTCGATCCTTATACATAAGGACTGGCCCTTTGAATTGATTAAAAAGGTTTCTGACTCACAGGGGAGATATCTCTTTAATGTGGGAAGATTGAATCACCAGATTGTTACCGTAGCGTGTATATATGCACCTAACGCTGACCAACTCCAATTCCTATCCATGTGCTTCGAGACATTTTCTAAGGTCCAACAGGGCCACATATTGGTCTGTGGGGACTTTAACCTCCATTTAGATCCGGTGTGGGATGTCTCCTCTCCAGCAACCAGGGCCCGAGGTGCGCCCCTGCGCAGGTTACGTTCAGGTTTTAAGGACCTTTTGTTACAATATGGGTTATTTTACTCTTGGCGCATTCTGCACAGTACATAAAGGGACTACACGTTCTTTTCTGAGGCCCATAATAGTTACTCATGATTGATTTTATATTTGTCGATAAACTCACTTTACAAGACGTCAAGACGGTCACTGTGGGTGATATCACGTGGTCGGACCACGCTCCGATGTTCGTGGACTTGCCCTCAGTGGTTACGGTTAGGGGGTATGGAACGTGGCGTTTAAATTAATCTTTGCTTAATGACAAGGAATTTGTCTCCAGCCTCGTCACCGCGACAAAGGACTTTTTCGCTACTAACTATACTCCTGAGGTAGACGTTCCGACGGTTTGGTCTGCTTACAAGGTGTTTATTCGGGGCCATTTTATACAATATACCTCCCTGCTTAGGCAATTGCGTAGGAAAACCTACCTCTCACCATCGAGTGCATTGACTTCTTTGGAGCTCCAGCATGAGACTAACCCCACCGTTGCTTCTGCGCAGGCACTGCATAAGGCTCGCTCAGAACTATGGGCGCATCTTTTGCAACACACTGCTTTTAATTTGTGGAAATCTAAACAGCTATTTTACCGTAAGAGTAATAAGGCTGATACTTGCTGGCTCGCAATATCCTATGTTCTAAATAAATCAGGACATAGGGTTGCCAGTCCAAAAGCTATAGTGGAGGAATTTGCTGCTTATTATCACACACTCTATAGCCTTAATCAGGATGCCGATATGCATCAACCCAGGGGGGAAGAAATTGGCAAAATTAGATACGCATGGTGTGCGCCATCTAGAGGAGGCCCAGCAAAATCTCTTATCGCAGTTAGATGTGATTCAAGCTGCTATTAAAGCGCTCAAAGCTGACAAGGCCCCAGGACCTGATGGCTTGTCGAATATTTTTTATAAATTTATAAATGTAGAGCCTCACCTTAACTACTTATTTAACTACTTATTGTACTCAAAAATATTAGCAAACCGATTAAATCAGGTCTTGCCATCCATAATAGACCCCCCGGACAACACTTGTAGATTCGTTAACATTCTTTCACGAGTGCAACATTACAAAGCCGCAATGCTGTTACTTTCCCTTGATGCCGAAAAGGCCTTTGACCGCTTAAACTGGGCATATATATGTGGGAAGTTCTCATTCGATATAAACTCCCAATTGCCTTTTTTCGAGCTGTCTTGGCCCTTTACTCTTTTCCTCGTGCTAAGGTGTCATATGCCAGGTTCCACTCTGCCCCTTTCCCCATCAGCAATGGCATGAGACAGGGTTGCCCACTGTCTCCTCTAATTGTTGTGCTGGCTCTGGAACCCCTTGCCATAGCTTTTAGGAACTCCCCGGATGTTCGTGGCTTTTGCACTAACTCTCTAGAGCGCAAACTGGGGTTGTTCGCCGATGATATTCTCTTGGCTATTTCTAATCCAGCTGCAGCCCTCCCCTCCCTTCAGAAGCTATTGGACGAGTATGGTCGATGCTCTTATTATAAGAACAACACTACTAAAACGCAAACCTACCTATAGGTTTCCCTCCTGTTGAGATTGCTTCCCCTAAGGCAGGGGCAACCAACGTGCGGCCCGCGGGCCAAATGCGGCCCGGCGGACGAGGTACGGCCCGCGTGAATGAGCAGGACCGGACTGGCCGGTCCTGCTCACTCACGCGGTGGTCTGCCGGTCCGTGGGCCGGCAGACCACATTCAAAGCGGCTGCCCGGCTTTGAAGTTCAAAGCAGCTGTTGTGCGGCTTTGCGCACGTGACGTTCGAGGGGGCGGGCATACAGAAGGTGTTCCTGCATCCATTTCTCTCCCTCCGGGGCTGTGCTTATGTAAACACACCAATTACACACACTTATTCATACTCACTAACATACACTCCATCTCACCCCACTTACACAAGTACACTTGCATGCTCACACACAAGTACACATGCATGCTCACACACAAGTACACATGCATGCTCACACACAAGTACACAGGCATGCTCACACACACACACAAGTACACATGCATGCTCACACACACACAAGTACACATCCATGTATATATATATGCGACCCCTGTAGTTACGCCAGCGCATGAAACACTTCATTACAACCTGCACCCCCCTGAGCCTTAAACACAAATACCAGGGTCGACATCCTATGATTTAGACACTGAAACCCCAGATGTAAATATTAGATGAACCATAACAAAATCTCCAGCCTACCTCCGGCTTGCACACAGAAATCACACTATTCATGCCAAACCTTTATAAAGATCTTCTACATTGAGGGCTCTGCAAAAGCTGGCTTACACCTGTTCTCCCAGCCGCCACATCCACATGGGAAACACCACTCTTATTCTGTCCACCTTTAAGGCCAGATATTAAAACCACTCCCAATGCAAACAAGCTGATTTGCCAACTGTTCACACCAAATTTTGAAATACCGTATTGGCTCGGATATAGGCCGCACCTGAATTTAGGCCGCACCCTAAATGTTAGGTGCTTTTTTAAAGAAAAAAGTCCCCCCCCCGAGATATGCTGCCACTCTGTCCCGAAGATTTACCCCCCCGAGATATGCTACCACTCTATCACCCCCGAGATATGCTGCCACTCTGTCCTGTGGGAATTCCCGTCAAGGGAGATTGTTAAAGCACATCGTGCAGACGTGCCGGCAGCGGAGGCTGTTTACGCTCGCATCGCCGCTGCCGGTGAACGTCTGCACGATGCGCTTAGACAATCTCCCGTGCTGGCACTCCCCCCGTGGGAAGTGCTGGCAGGGGAGGATGTCTGAGCATATCTGAGAGTAGGATACGGGTCCCCTGCACCGCTGCGGGGGATCTGTATCCTAACCCCGCTGCCTACCCGGCGCTAGACCCCGAATATAGGCCGCACCCAATGTTCCCTCTAATTCTGCAAATGTTAAATTTAAATTGTTATTCTATATTTTTGGTACAGCTCGCTCATGGTTAATAACACTACATTATAGTGTGATAATGTAGTATTAGTTACACAACAGTATTACTTACTGTAATGTTTTTTAAAGGTGAAATTCTCACTGCATAAGTAAATTATGAGCGAATCACGAGCGGAGGCTCCAGGCCGCATAAAGGATAAAAAAAAATTGGGAAAAACTGTTGTACCTAGAGTATTTGGCACCTGGGGCGGATCCTGTACGTGGGACCCCCACACACACACTCTTTAAAACTGCATAGCTTCTATCGTTAGGCAAACATTGACAGGAGTACAGCATAACTTATCATTATTTACTAAGGCAGACATTGACGGTGGTACAGCATAACTGCTATCATTATATACTAAGGCAAACATTGACGGTGGTACAGCATAACTGCTATCATTATATACTAAGGCAAACATTGAGGGTGGTACAGCATAACTGCTATCATTATATACTGAGGCAAACACTGACAGATGTTCTGCTGTACCACTATCACTGTAGCTTCTATCGTTAGGCAAACATTGACAGGAGTACAGCATAACTTATCATTATTTACTAAGGCAGACATTGACGGTGGTACAGCATAACACCTATCACTTTATAGAGAGGCGCACATTGACCGTGGTACAACACAACACCTATCACTATACATTGAGCCAGACATTGACAATAATGCAGCATAAGCCCAATCACTATATACTAAGCCAAACATTGATGTGGTGTAGGCCTACCACTTTAGTGTCTGGCCTAGTATCTATATATATATATATATATATATGCACCGAAATGAAAATTCTGGACCTGAAAATTTAGCATTCACTTGACTGAAACCGAAAATGACCCCCCCACACACACCTTTAAAAAAAAACAAAACACTTTTATTAAAAGTAACACATCAAAATTAGACAAAAAAATCAATAACAATATATATATATATATCTATATATATCTATATATATATATATGATAAACAGCAATCACACTCCTATCATGTCCAGGTTCTAGCATGTACTGGTTGCTTGGGCATGATAGGAGTGGGATTGCTGTTAGCGATCATATATATATATTAATATTGTTATCGAATTCTTCTGTCCAATTTTGGTGTGTTACTTACTTTTAATAAAGGTGTGGTTAACACACCAAAATTGAACAAAAAAATATAATTGCTAACAGCAATCTCACTCCTATCATGCTTAGGCAGCCAGTACATGCTGGAACCTCAGCATGATAGGAATATGATTACAGCCTCCCTATGCCATGCTATCCCCCCACACACTTACACATCCATGCTATCACACACACACTCATTCACAAACATTCAGTTTAAACTACAGCATAACACCCATCACTCTTACACACTTACTAATTCACTCTCACAGAATGTTTTCCTACCTGTCACTTTTCCTCCTCTTCGTTCTTCCTCTTCTGTGTCCTCTCCTTCCAGTGCAGTGGAGGCGGTGGGCGTGGCTTCAGTGCTGTGCGCCGGGATATGACATCAAATCCCGACGCACAGCATCAGTTGCCGCGCGCATCGCAAGGGAGCAGGATCGGAGGCCTGCATTAACAGACCTCCCGCTCCCTTGATATTTTTTTTAAGAGCCTGCACCTCTAGCGGCAGACATTACTGTCCGTCTCTGGAGGGGTGCCGTGCACACAACCAGTAGCGGACCGCCCCCCCCCCCCGTTCGGTACGCTACTGGTTGTGCGCACAATTTTTGTTTGTGTGCGCTCCCTGGGGGGAAAAAGTGCGGGCCTATATTCGGGCCAATACGGTAACTCCAAAAAGTACTTCACAATCTCCCCCACACCTCTGGCCAAGTACCAACACACCAACTCCACTGGAAATAATACCAAAACCTACAGATCCTGAGATGTCAGCCCACAGGTCAGCGTCCTTATTTGACTCTTAACTGCAGAGATCTCCCATTGTAATTTTGAAGAAATACAAATCATAAACCCAAATCATCCTTAAACCCTCTTGTCAAGGGCACAAAGTGATGCGAAGCATACACCCCGGCTGTGTCAGTGGCAGCCACCCAGAACAAAAACAGTGCATGGGCAGGGGAAATTGTGCTTGTCCAGCAATAATTGAAGCTGCCAAAGCATCACCATGGCCAGTCTCAAGAAGCTAGCCACCTAAGATCTCAACTACGCCACCTGAGCCTCAGGTATCTGATATACCATTTCACAGAATAAGTCTTTATCCCCAGAAAGCTCAATTTCTTAACAGGGCCTTCAGTCTTGTCAGGAGCGAGCGAAACCCCAAACTCCCTTGTAACTCGCTTAACTGTAGTTAACAGTACTGAGCAGTGTAGCTTCACACAAAGAAAATCACCTAAATATTGTAAAAAAAAAAGGGTGGCACAGTTGTTGTTTGAGGGTTTTCGTTACGGGTTTTACATTCCTTTTTCTGTTCGGCGGTTTCGAAGTTGTAGTCGGAATTTGAAGTCGGTTTTGGAGTTTCCAGAGGTGGTGAGGGACAAGTTGGCAAAGGAGGTGTCTTTGGGCAGGATGGCGGGTCCTTTTTCTGCTCCCCCTCTGGATAATTTACATTTGTCACCATTGGGGGTGGTACCTAAGAAGGAAGTTGGGAAGTACAGGTTGATTCATCACCTGTCATACCCGAAGGGTTTGTCGGTGAATGATGACATTGATGAAGTGCTGTGTTCCGTTTCCTATGCATCATTTGACCAGGCTGTCGAGTTGGTTAGGAAGGCGGGCCCGAACGCCCTTATGGCTAAGGCAGATATTGAATCAACGTTTCGTTTGTTACCGATTCACCCTGATTGTCATCATTTGTTGGGTTGTTCTTTTGAGGGTCAGTATTTTGTCGACTTGTGTCTCCCTATGGGTTGCTCCCTCTCTTGTTCGTATTTTGAGAAGTTCAGTTCGTTCATTGAATGGGTGGTCAAGATGGAGGCAGGGAGTCGGTTTTTGGTTCACTATCTGGACGACTTGTGTGGGTCCTTGCGGCTCTGGGGAGTGTGGTTACTTGTTACGGATGCTGGAGTGGGTGACCGGGTTGTTTGGTGTTTCGCTGGCTGCGGACAAGACCGAGGGTCCCACTACCTGTTTAAGTTTTTTGGGTTTGGAAATTGATTCGTTTGCTGGTGAATGCAGGCTGCCGCAAGATAAGCTGCGGGCGCTTCGGGATGTGGTTCACGAGTTTCGTGGTGTTCGGAAAGTAACCCTGAGGCAGTTACAATCCTTGATTGGTAGTTTGAATTTTGCGTGTCGGGCAATACCTATGGGCAGGATTTTCATTCGGAGTCTGTCAAGGGCTACTTCGGGCGTCAAGTTGGCGCATCATTTTGTACGGCTTTCGGGGGCTATGAGAGCTGATTTGGAGGTTTGGGATGTGTTTTTGCAACATTTCAATGGTAAGGTGTTTTTTCGCAGGGAGTCGGTGTCCACCGAGGAGTTGGAGCTTTATACTGACGCTTCTGGGAGCATTGGTTTCGGGGCGTACTTCCGGGGCTATTGGTGCGCGGAACGTTGGCTGGATTCCTGGAGGAATAGTCCGATCATGCGCAATTTAGCGTTTTTGGAGTTCTTTCCTTTGGTGGTTGCCTTGTCTTTATGGGGCGATTCGTTTCGTGATAAGAAGGTATTTTTTTTTCTCGGATAATATGTCAGTAGTTCACGCGGTAAATCGGCTGTCGGCTTCATCTATGGCGGTGGTTCGGTTGTTACGAAGATTTGTTCTGCTCTGTATGTCTCTTAACGTGGTGTTTCGGGCTGAGCATGTCCCTGGTTTCTTAAATTTTATAGCGGATTCCCTGTCTCGTTTTCAGTGGGAACGGTTCCGCGATGTGGCGCCCGGGGCTCAGGACTCGGGTCTGGTCTGTCCGGACGAGATGTGGCAATTAGGGACGAGTTGCTTGCTGGAGGCGTGAGGGCATCGTTGGCGCCGGTAACGTGGTCTGCTTATGGTAAGGTCTGGGACGAATGGGACCGGATGGTTTCCTGGGTTGGGTCTATGAGTACTGCCGAGCAGCTGGATGTGCTGTTATGGTTTTTGTTTGATTTGGTTTCAAAGGGGGCTTCCCCTGCGGTCTTGGGAAGGAATATGTCAGCCTTGGCGTTTTTGTTCAAACTTAAGGGTTGGAAGGATCATACTAAGGAATTTTTGGTTCGCCAGGCTTTGAAGGGATTTCGGAGGCGGGTTGGTGTTGGTGACACTAGGCGCCCGGTTTCTGTTCAGGTGTTGCAGAAGGTGTTGGATGTTTTGCCAATGGTGTGTTTTTCGGCTTATGAATCCAGGTTGTTCGGTTTGGCATTCATTCTGGCGTTTTTCGGAGCTTTCCGGATTGGGGAGCTGGTGAGTAGGAGTCGGGCAGGAGGTGGTGGTCTTCACTGTCTGATGTGAGGACATGGTGTCTATTCGTTTACGGCGGTCCAAGACGGATGTGCTTGGGAAAGGCTGCGATGTCGTACTGTATCCATGGCTTGAATCCGTGATGTGTCCAGTCCGGGGTTGTTTTGAATACTTGGCTCATCGCCCTGAAGTGGTGGGACCTTTTCTCCTGCATGAGGACGGGTCGGCTTTGTCTCGGTATCAATTCTTACGGATATTTCGTACTTGTTTGGTTCGCACGGGGCTGGATCCACGTCAGTTTGGTACCCACTCTTTTCGTATTGGGGCTGCTACGGAAGCAGCCCGTCTGGGGCGTTGGGAGTCGGTACGTTTTAGGTCGTATGTTAGGCCTGAAGGTCTGTTATGAGCTATACTCTGCTGAGGGGGTTTTCTGTTTAATGTTGATTTTGTTTTTCAGGTTTGGTGGCATGGATCCTGGGTCATTCCTACATCTATTGGGCTGGTCAGAGAGCCGCAGTTCGTGCGACGGGTCAACAACTGGGCTTTTCGGAGGATCGTCTGTTGCTACGTTGGGTTGGCCTTCATGGTGCGGGATGGAATGACGTGTGTGCGGAACTTTGGCGGCTCTTACGGGAGGAGGGGGTTCCGGACATTGTTTTGTTTCATGCGGGAGGTAACGATTTAGGTGTGGTTCCCCAGCGGGAATTAGTTTGGCGGATGAAGCGGGATGTGGAAAGGTTGAGGACTTTGGTTCCCAGGGTGTTGCTTTTGTGGTCGGAGATAGTTCCGAGGCTGCATTGGAGGCATGCTCGTGATGCGGTTGCCCTTGCTCGGTGCAAGGGTAAGGTGAATAAGCTCATGGCGAGCTTTATTGGGCGATGTGGTGGCCTGCTGATACGGCATTGGGAGTTGGAGTCCCTGTTGCCTGGTTATTTTAGGGAAGATGGTGTCCACTTAACTGATGTGGGCCTGGATTTTTTGAATTTGGGTTTTCAGGACGCGTTAGGTGTGGCGGGGCACAGACAGCTTGAGGGGTTCAAGGTCTGGCCTGTGGCGGGGATAGTTGGGGATTATTGCCTAGTACGGTGGTTTGTTATGTTTTGGTTTAATAATTTGACTTGGTTCAAGTTATTTGGGTAGGTTTCGAGCTGGCCTGTGGCTCAGAACCTTGGGTGGTGTCTCGGTATGCCCCTGCATTGGTGGTTTGGTTAAGTTGGTGGTGGAGGGGTGTCTCGGTATGCCCCTGCATTGGTGGTTTGGTTAAATTGGTGGTGTAGGGGTGTCTCGGTATGCCCCTACATAGTTATAATTTGGTTAAACGGTCTGGTAGGGGTGTCTTGGTATACCCCTATTGTGGTCAATGTGTTAATGGGTTAATGTGGAGGCACCTGGTATGTGTTGGTGCCATTGTTATATTTATTTGTTATGGGAGGTCATTGTCAGTGTTAATAAGAGGAAAACTGTTATTTATGTTCTAACCGGGGTGGCTTGGTTGACAATGACCTTTAAATGTTGTATATATGTTAATAAAGCTGTGGACAATATATTTTGCACCCAAATAAAGTGTCTGTGTCATTATTTGGGTACGGTCTTCCTGGGCACAATCTCAACTATGCGCTTGTCAAGTCCTCCTCTGAATGGCTGAAAAGAGACAAAATAAAGGTTTTCGAGTGGCCTAGTCAAAGTTCTGGCTTGAATTCAGTTGAACTTAAAAAGGCAGTTCAAGACATGCACAGCTGGGCAGACAGGGCCATGTATGAGTGTTGGGCATGTAGGAGTGGTTATTTGGTTTAGGGGGAGGGACTATTAGGGCTAGGTTATTTAAGGCTAGGGCCCCTTCCCTCGGCAGCAGTTCCCTTACCTGACCCACTTAATAGCAGCTTCTAAGTAACTCTTTGCCGTCAATAAAGGAAATAATTATTTAAAAGTGTTTACGCACATTGTCATTGTTTTATGTTAAAATTAGTTGGATGATCTGAAACACTTAAATGGGATAATTTGGCAAAAACAGAAGAAATTGGGAAGGGCCAAATACTTTTCATAACATTGTTTATCCCTGCTGCTCTTCTGATCCAGTTCTGCCCCTCCTGTCACCCTGTCTACTTATTGCGGCTGCAATTGCACCTCTTCCAAAATGTTGGGCTGCCACCAGTGTAATATCAGCAAATAAAGGCTTGCTGTGCACTAGCATCAGAGGGAAAGAAAGACAGTTCTTTCTTTGACAATTATTATTATTTTTTTTTTATTTTTTTTTGGAAGCCCGAGGTGCGTGCTCCTTTGGTGCCGCATTCTGTGCACAAGGCAACAGAAGCCAGACTACGATTCCGAGTTCCCTCACGGAGAACTCGGACAAATTCCAACCTCCCCCCATGGGAGGGTCGGATCTTGAGTCTCACCCCGAAGAGTGAGACTCCTTGCTGGGTTTGTAGAGAGAGGAAGGGGCCAGAAGGCTCCCAATCCTCCTCCAGCAAAGTCCAGGCTTCACTGCCTCTTAAAAAGAAAACAGTGTCCAAAAACGTGGGACAAAATCGTGTGCCAAGAATAGTGAGGGCCAAGCCGTGAATTTAAGCCGTGAAATCAAAGGGGGGCAAATTAATAGGCACTCATGAAACGAAGTGAATTAAATAAATTAAAGAAAAATAATTTAAGGACAGACCATTGCTGGCCTGCCGGATTCAAAAATAAACTTAACCCCAGGACCAGAAGGTACCTGGGGAAAAGGTAGTGCTGATAGGCCGCCAGTGGAAACGTGCGCTCACCGTGTGTAGTGGCGTGCAATACCACACACGGTGACTCCAGCATTTCTGCCAGGGCAATTTCACCTCAGGCTCCATCTGCTATCCCGAACCCTAAGGCCAGAGGATCAGCATAGTCCCCCTTCCCAAAGAGGAACTACACTTGATCTTAGCCAAAAGGCCGAGAAGCGATCTTTCTTTGACAAATGATACAGATGAACAGTACAAGGAGGGCACTACATTCCTACTGAAGGGGGTGTGCGGGGGAGTTGGTAGAGGGGAATGAGGGCCTCTAGCAGGTGTCTGAAGATTACCCTTTCAATCATGGAGAAAGGATCATCTCCCACAGGCATAAATTGTCCAAGCAGTGGTGTCAGTTTATTTGACATGCCAATTGAATGTACAGCCCAAATCTTCCACACTCTCAAAATGATTCCACACTTTACTATGACAGCAAATACCAAGTAAGGCAGTGTTTTTATGTGTTTGTTTTTACGACCCCCAAAATTTTAATTTAATTCAGGAAAAAATTAAAAGAGCTTGAATATAAGACTATCCTATAGGAAAATGTTTTACTAGTAAATATGAACTTACATGTAAACTTTTTTCATATTTAATAAAATTTTAAACTTTTTTTTTTATTTCCTTTTATTTGCCAACCTGCCCCCCAGTTATGCACATCTGCCCCCCGATATGCCTTATACCTGCCTATATGCCACTCTGTCTCCCCGATGTGCCTTTTAACTAGACTTGCGCATTCGATTTCGGGCGAACATGAAAACGAGCACGAAGAGGCCGTTTTTTTGTTCGTTCCGAAGACACGCAGAAGAGAATACAGTGCCAGCAAAACGTAGGGGAAGACGAAGACTCCCAACCATGAAGAATCGAAGATTCTTCGTGATCGTCTTCGTTTTTGCCGCGCAGCCGCCAAAATTTCAAACAGGAGTGAGCTGATCTCGTCTGTCCAATCAGCTCACTCTTGTGACGTCACGCTAAGGGTCTCGTCCAATGCCTGTGCTGCTGTTTTTTGAATTCTGAAGGCGCCTTTATAAGACCAGAGCTTGCCTGAGAGATCCATTCATTTTTCGCTGTGACTGCTTTGGCAACACTCCTGTGCGTTACAGAGAGATTGTTCTGTTCTGTGTGAGACTGGTAAGCCTTAGCCTGCCATTTCTCACAGTGTACTTCATCCTCACTTCAGTGCTACTTAATATAATTAATAATAATAATTTGATTAATTTAATTTTTTTTTATTTAATTTGTCATCAACTGTAGTGTAAGTGCTGTTGAGTTGACAGTGCACCCAGTGTCTCAGTGGCACTGGGGTGCCCTTGTCCTGGGCTGGCACTAGTGCCTACTGCCTGTCCTGCTTAAATAAATTAAATAGAATTTATAAATAATAATTTAATAGAGTCTATAATTTAATAGTTCATTATAATATTATATATATATATATTTGTCAGTCATATATATATATATACTATAGTATACTAGTGTAGAGTGTACTGTAGACATTCATCTACTAGTGTCTAATTTAAAATCAGTAATATTAATTAATATAATTAATAATTGAATTCATTATAAAATTATATATATATTTGTCAGTTATAGTTAGTAATAGTATACTAGTGTAGAGTGTACTGTAGACATTCAAGACATCTACTAGTGTCTAATCTAAAATCAGTAATATCAATAATTCTATAATTCTTTCTTATCTTAATAGTTAATTAAATTAGCTATAAATAAAAGTAATAATATTAATTAATTACTACTAGTGTATAGTTCAGCTAATCTTATTAGTACTGGTGCTGCAGCTCTATAGTTTGTTTTAGCAACAGCAAGAGACTAAGTCAATTTTTCTTAATTAATAATCTTTCATTTTATTTCATTTGTTTTGCTCACCTCAGTCCATCAGTGAAGTGAACTTGTTGGGCTAGTGAGTGCAGCCGCATAAGTGCTGTGTTTTTTTTTGATCAGCAAGCAGTGACGTTAACTGTTTTGCAAAGATTTTCTCATTTATTTTACATTTTATTTCAATTTTATTAAAAGTACCCTTAGTGTTTTGCTCACCTCAGTCCATCAGTGAAGTGAACTTGTTGGGCTAGTGAGTGCAGCCGCATAAGTGCTGTGTGTTTTTGTTCAGCAAGCAGTGAAGCTAACTGTTTTGCTGTGACATTTTATTTTATTTCTAATTCTTTTCAAGAAAAATTGACTGTGACGAGCTGTACTAAGCAAAGCTTCAAGCTACTAGCTGTAGTACTAAAATAATTCTAATCTTCTTTAATCTTAATCTATAATATATTATAAATAATATATAACAATATAAATTCTAATTCATAATCTATAATATAAGTAATTCTAATTCTAAATTCTAATTCATAATCTATATTCTTCTATCTATAATACATAATATATAAGTAAATTATTTCTCATCTATTAATATTATATAACTTAATATTAATTAATAAATCATACCGAATCTGATTTAACCTCACTTTAGCTTAGTGGGTTTGAGAGCGTCTGCCTAGAGGTAGACTTATAGTAAGGAAATATAGCTTTAGGCTAGCATAGTAGTAGGCTAAGCTCTTAGGCCGTGTAAATTCAAATTAAAAATAAAATACTGCTAGTTATTAAATAGTTAATAATTTAAATAACTTTAGCACTTTGCCAGATTGCACACAACAGCACAGTGCAGTAGTGCATAGTTTTACTTTTTAAGCAGTAGCACTGAAGAGAACTTCCTCTAATTTTTTTGTCTTTAATTCATTTTTCCTTTTTTTTTATTTTTTATTTTTTTATAGTTTTTTTAACACTACACTACACTACACACACAACACAAAATTTGAAATGGATCCTCCTTTTGGGACTAAGGAGGGACAAGCTCCATCTACCACCACCACCACCACCACCAGCACCACCACCACCAGTTCTAAGATGCAGCCTTTGCGTCAGTCTAGTCGGCCAAGTAGGCCAAGCTCTCGCTTATCATTTGGGGAAGCATTGCTTGAAGGATCATCAAGTAAAGGAAAGGCACCAAAAGCAGGCAGTAGTAGTGCGGCTAGGCCCACAAGCTCTATGGTTTTTTACGGAAAGCCTAAAGCACCAGAAGCACGTTCAAAGTTAAAGGGTAGCACAAGTAGTACCAGCCCAGTGACTAAAAAGAAGTGCCTTTTGCCCCAAGCAGCATCTTCCCCATCCACAAGCAGCATGCAAGGTACCAAGCAGAGCCAAATTAGCAGCAAGACTCAGAGGGGTCCCAAACAAAAGCGATCTCATTCCTTTGTAGGGAAAACCACCACCACCACCCCCACCGCCTCTACCACCACTAGTGCTGCACCTACTGTTCCCACTGGTACCGCCACGCCATGTCCTCCTAGTACCTCTAGCAAGCCACCAAGTCCTTACAACATTTTTGTAAAGACAGTTAGAGAGAGGGCTACACATAGTGGGACTCCACCTAGCAAGGTAGCAGAGGAGCCTGAGACTGAGAGGCCAAGTGCAGAGTCTATTCTTCCTGCTCGCACTACTACTAGTCACGAGTCTCACGACGATATCAGTCTTAGCTCCAGCCTAGCAGGAATTCCATTCGATCTGGCTAATGAAGAGCTAGACTATGAGCCAGAGGAAGTAGAGGAGATGAGTGGTCAGGAATCAGATTCCTCAGGGAGCAGTGTCCAAATGACTAGTGCACAATTTTCCCCTGAGCCTCCACCTTCTCCGCTACGATCATCACCATCACCACCACCACCAGCAGCAGCAGCAGCAGAAAAACCTAGCAAATCTAAAGCATTTAGCAGTCCCACTATGGCCAGTACTGTTACCACCAGTCCCACCACCACTAGTTCTGCCTCTGTTCATCCACCCCGAGCAGTAGGAGCAGCACCCAAGGCACACTCCAAGGCTATGCGCGCCCCAATTTGGGAGCACTTTGAAAATGTTGAAGAAGGGCGCTATGGAAAGTGCAAACATTGTGGGAAGCTAATAAGCAGAGGGAAAGTGTCTGGCCATTTTACCAGTGCTAGCATGAAGCATCACCTCAGCACTCAACACAACGCTGTGCTATTGGGGAAAGATGCAGAAGTAAAACTTAGTGCAGGCAGCATAGCTGGTGGCCGTGGAAAAACCCCAACAGCTTCTTCTTCTGAGCCAATAGCAGCAGCAGCAGCAGCAGCAGCAGCTAGTGCTGGCAGCCAGAGACCAAGGCAGGTTGGAGCACTGCATGTCCAGCCCACCCTGGAACAATTTGTGGCATTCCAATCCAAAAGGTCAATGCCCAAACAGCAGGCCAATAAAGTAACGCGACTGATTGGTCAGTTCATTGCTGTTGGAGGGGCATCCTTCTCTATGATCGAAGGGGAGCCTTTCAAACAATTGATGGCGGCTGTGGCTCCACAATATACAGTTCCGTCACGTTCCACTTTCAGCAGGAACATTGTCCCCTCATTGTATTGGTCCTGTGTTGCAGCAGTGAAAGAGGAGCTTTCCAAGGCTGCTGGTCAGTGTGTTCATTTCACTACAGATTTGTGGAGTGCACCTAGCGGCCAGCATGCCTTTCTTTCTTTGACAGCACACTGGTGGCAGCCCGGTGTGTCTAAGGAAGCTGCTGCAGCAGGCTACCGATCTTTCCTTCTCCATGCAGAAGTGATGGATGAAAAGCACACTTCCCAAAATATTCTGCATGCAATGAGGAAAATGTTTAGCCTTTGGGTGGGAGCAGAGGCGGGCACCAATGTTGAAGTTGGTTTTGTGGTAACTGACGGAGGTGCCAATATGGTGAAAGCGCTGCGAGATGGTCATATTGTTGGTGTGCGCTGTGCAGCCCACATCATCCATCTTGTAGTGAAGGCAGCAATGTCAGAAGGAACTAATGTGGCAGCAGTAGTTCTGTCCCGCTGCAGAAAGATCGCTGGGCACTTTCACCATAGTGTTAAGGCTAGCCAACTTTTGAGGGAAGAGCAAGAGAGGTCAGGTCTTCCCGTACACTGCCTACGCCAGGATGTCAGTACACGGTGGAACTCCACGTTAGACATGCTGGAGAGGATTTTGGAGCAGCAGAGGGCAATCCATAATCTTGCCTCAGAGCACAATATTGGGATTACCTCTCCATTGAATAGGGAGGATTGGACAGTGATCGCCCAGCTAGTGGCAGTCCTTAAACCATTCAGGGATGCCACAGAAAATTTAAGCTCAAACACTGCCAGTCTGGCCCAGGTAATCCCAGTGTTCTCCCATCTAGGCAGCAAGATGGATGTGTTCCTTGGAAACCGTGAGGCTGTTCAAGGTGGCACTCTACATCCTGACGTAGCAGCCATAGCCAGGAAGCTGAAGGATCTGCTAAAAGTACACCTTCGCAAACGAATGGAAGAGAGTCCCGAAATGATGCTAGCGTGCCTTTGCGATCCAAGAATTAAGGGAAAGCTAGCTTTGAAATTTAATGTTCTCAGTAGCTACCGGGAGCAATTGGTCAACAAGGTGCGTGACTGGCAGCGTAAAATGGGAATGCTGTCCGAGGAGGGAGAGGTGCAGGAGGAGGAAGAGATGATGTGGTCTGCTACTCCTAGCAGCAGCATCAGCAGCAGTGCCACAAGCAGCACAACACAGCTGAGTGGAGCAGCTGCGTTTTGGGAAGAGGCACTTGGGAGTATAGTTGGACCATCTGACAGAGCTAGCAGCAGAAAGGAGAGTAGTGCTGCTGAAATGGTCAAACTTTACCTCTGTGAAGTTCCTTCTGCGCCTAATGTTGATCCTCTTAGCTACTGGGATGAAAAGAAGAGTGTGTGGCCTGCACTCTCATGGGTTGCGCAGCAGCTACTATCATGTCTGCCAACCACTGTTCAAAGTGAGCGCGTGTTTTCTATGACTGGAAACATACTGAGTCCACAGCGCTCACGCATGGCACCTCATCTGATGGAGCAGATTGCCTTTCTTAAATTCAATCTGCCCAAGTTGGGTTACCCAGCTCTTAGCTTGGAAAGTTAATTTTTTTTCTCTGTAATGTTTAAGGTAGTTTCTCCCCCTGGTTGCACGTGTTTGTGGTGTGGCAACGTCTGCTACCTCCGCCGGTGTAGCCAATTTACGCTAGGGCCTAGTGTCTGAGTTCTGGAAGTCCGCTCCCAAACGCCAAGGACTGACAGTCTTCGGATGCTTTGCCCTGGGGTGAAACAGGTGAGCGGGTCGTCAATTGCCCACTCATTCACCTTTTTCCGTTTCCAACGCTGCTGCTGGTAGTGGTGCCAGTATCTTTTGCCAGTTCGCTTCCTGGCTGAAATCATGCCTCAAATGTCCCTAATGGAGAGGGTAGTTTCTCCCCCTGGTTGCACTTGCTGCGGTGTGGCAATGCCTGCTACCTCCGCCGGTGTAGCCAATTTACGCTAGGGCCTAGTGTCTGAGTTCTGGAAATCCGCTCCCAAACGCCAAGGACTGACAGTCTTTGGATGCTTTGCCCTGGGGTGAAACAGGTGAGCGGGTCGTCAATTGCCCACTCATTCGCCTTTTCCAATGCTGCTGCTGCTGCTGGTGGTGGTGGTGCCAGCGTCTCTTCTCTGCCAGTTCGCTTCCTGGCTAGTGTCATGCCTTAAATGTCCCTAATGGAGAGGGTAGTTTCTCCCCCCTGGCTGCGTCTGTTTACGGTGTGGCAACGCCTGCTACCTCCGCCGGTGTAGCCAGCTTACGCTAGGGCCTTGTGTCTGAGTTCTGGAAGTCCGCTCCCAAACGCCAAGGACTGACAGTCTTCGGATGCTTTGCCCTGGGGTGAAACAGGTGAGCGGGTCGTCAATTGCCCACTCATTCACCTTTTTCCGTTTCCAACGCTGCTGCTGGTGGTGGTGCCAGTATCTTTTGCCAGTTCGCTTCCTGGCTGAAATCATGCCTCAAATGTCCCTAATGGAGAGGGTAGTTTCTCCCCCTGGTTGCACTTGCTGCGGTGTGGCAATGCCTGCTACCTCCGCCGGTGTAGCCAATTTACGCTAGGGCCTAGTGTCTGAGTTCTGGAAGTCCGCTCCCAAACGCCAAGGACCGACAGTCTTTGGATGCTTTGCCCTGGGGTGAAACAGGTGAGCGGGTCGTCAATTGCCCACTCATTCGCCTTTTCCAATGCTGCTGCTGCTGCTGGTGGTGGTGGTGCCAGCGTCTCTTCTCTGCCAGTTCGCTTCCTGGCTAGTGTCATGCCTTAAATGTCCCTAATGGAGAGGGTAGTTTCTCCCCCCTGGCTGCGTCTGTTTGCGGTGTGGCAACGCCTGCTACCTCCGCCGGTGTAGCCAGCTTACGCTAGGGCCTTGTGTCTGAGTTCTGGAAGTCCGCTCCCAAACGCCAAGGACTGACAGTCTTCGGATGCTTTGCCCTGGGGTGAAACAGGTGAGCGGGTCGTCAATTGCCCACTCATTCACCTTTTTCCGTTTCCAACGCTGCTGCTGGTGGTGGTGCCAGTATCTTTTGCCAGTTCGCTTCCTGGCTGAAATCATGCCTCAAATGTCCCTAATGGAGAGGGTAGTTTCTCCCCCTGGTTGCACTTGCTGCGGTGTGGCAATGCCTGCTACCTCCGCCGGTGTAGCCAATTTACGCTAGGGCCTAGTGTCTGAGTTCTGGAAGTCCGCTCCCAAACGCCAAGGACTGACAGTCTTTGGATGCTTTGCCCTGGGGTGAAACAGGTGAGTGGGTCGTCAATTGCCCACTCATTCGCCTTTTCCAATGCTGCTGCTGCTGCTGGTGGTGGTGGTGCCAGCGTCTCTTCTCTGCCAGTTCGCTTCCTGGCTAGTGTCATGCCTTAAATGTCCCTAATGGAGAGGGTAGTTTCTCCCCCCTGGCTGTGTCTGTTTGCGGTGTGGCAACGCCTGCTACCTCCGCCGGTGTAGCCAGCTTACGCTAGGGCCTTGTGTCTGAGTTCTGGAAGTCCGCTCCCAAACGCCAAGGACTGACAGTGTTTGGATGCTTTGCCCTGGGGTTAAACAGGTGAGTGGGTCGCCAATTGCCCACTCATTCGCCTTTCCCAATTCTGCTGCTGCTGCTGGTGGTGCCAGCGTCTCTTCAATGCCAGTTCGCTTCCTGGCTGGTGTCATGCCCAAAATGTCCCTAATGGTGAGGGCAGTTTCTCCCCCCTGGCTGCGTCTGTTTGCGGTGTGGCAACGCCTGCTACCTCCGCCGGAGTGGCCAGCTTACGCTAGGGCCTAGTGTCTGAGCTCTGGAAGTCTGCTGCCAAACGTCTAAGACTGACAGTGTTTGGGTGCTTTGCCCTGGGGTGAAACAGGTGAGTGGGTCGCCAATTGCCCACTCATTCGCCTTTCCCATTTTTCACTGCTGCTGCTGGTGGTGGTGGTGCCAGCATCTCTTCCGTGCCAGTTTGCTTCCTGGCTGGTGTCATGCCCAAAATGTCCCTAATGGTGAGGGCAGTTTCTCCCCCCTGGCTGCGTCTGTTTGCGGTGTGGCAACGCCTGCTACCTCCGCCGGAGTGGCCAGCTTACGCTAGGGCCTAGTGTCTGAGCTCTGGAAGTCTGCTGCCAAACGTCTAAGACTGACAGTGTTTGGGTGCTTTGCCCTGGGGTGAAACAGGTGAGTGGGTCGCCAATTGCCCACTCATTCGCCTTTCCCATTTTTCACTGCTGCTGCTGGTGGTGGTGGTGCCAGCATCTCTTCCGTGCCAGTTTGCTTCCTGGCTAGAGTCATGCCCAAAATGTCCCTAACGGTAAGGGCAGTTTCTCCCCCCTGGCTGCCTCTGTCTGCGGTGTGGCAACGCCTGCTACCTCCGCCGGAGTGGCCAGCTTACGCTAGGGCCTAGTGTCTGAGCTCTGGAAGTCTGCTGCCAAACGTCTAAGGCTGACAGTGTTTGGGTGCTTTGCCCTGGGGTGAAACAGGTGAGTGGGTCGCCAATTGCCCACTCATTCGCCTTTCCCAATTCTGCTGCTGCTGCTGGTGGTGCCAGCGTCTCTTCAATGCCAGTTCGCTTCCTGGCTGGTGTCATGCCCAAAATGTCCCTAATGGTGAGGGCAGTTTCTCCCCCCTGGCTGCGTCTGTTTGCGGTGTGGCAACGCCTGCTACCTCCGCCGGAGTGGCCAGATTACGCTAGGGCCTAGTGTCTGAGCTCTGGAAGTCTGCTGCCAAACATCTAAGACTGACAGTGTTTGGGTGCTTTGCCCTGGGGTGAAACAGGTGAGTGGGTCGCCAATTGCCCACTCATTCGCCTTTCCCATTTTTCACTGCTGCTGCTGGTGGTGGTGGTGCCAGCATCTCTTCCGTGCCAGTTTGCTTCCTGGCTAGAGTCATGCCCAAAATGTCCCTAATGGTAAGGGCAGTTTCTCCCCCCTGGCTGCGTCTGTTTGCGGTGTGGCAACGCCTGCTACCTCCGCCGGAGTGGCCAGCTTACGCTAGGGCCTAGTGTCTGAGCTCTGGAAGTCTGCTGCCAAACGTCTAAGACTGACAGTGTTTGGGTGCTTTGCCCTGGGGTGAAACAGGTGAGTGGGTCGCCAATTGCCCACTCATTCGCCTTTCCCATTTTTCAATGCTGCTGCTGGTGGTGGTGGTTGTGGTGGTGCCAGCATCTCTTCTGTGCCAGTTCGCTTCCTGGCTAGAGTCATGCCCAAAATGTCCCTAATGGTAAGGGCAGTTTCTCCCCCCTGGCTGCGTCTGTTTGCGGTGTGGCAACGCCTGCTACCTCCGCCGGAGTGGCCAGCTTACGCTAGGGCCTTGTGTCTGAGCTCTGGAAGTCCGCTGCCAAACGTCTAGGACTGACAGTGTTTGGATGCTTTGCTCTGGGGTGAAACAGGTGAGTGGGTCGCCAATTGCCCACTCATTCGCCTTTTCCATTTCCTTTTCCATTTCCATTTCATTATTTTCCTTCTGATACACAACCAACCAACCAAACATAACACACACAATAACACAAATAACACAGTGACATAATACATAACACATATAACACACAGTGACAACACACATAACACACATAACACATACACGTACAATGCACAAATCACAAGGACCTTTCCTCTTGTTATTTGTCCTGGCCTTCACTTCTACACTCACTAGCATTAACGCTATAACTCACACTTCATACTATAAAATTTTTCCATCCACATACCTGCCAACAGACCCAACTTTTTCAGGGACAGTCCTGCTTTTTTCCAGTCCTGTCCCATCTAATTTAGCTATCTAGGTATGCAAATACACGTTGGTAGTTATAGCTCGGTAGGTAGCACTAGTATAAACATTAAATAAATATAATAAAGTACTAAATAATAAATCTAACTTTAAAATACATTTAAATAAACCCCTTAATTTTTTAAAACCCATTAAAATTAAAATTAAATTATTATTTAGACATAATACATCTTTAACAAAACCAGTGCACTGCTACTAATCTTAAACATAACCGTACATTAACCCTAAGCTATTTTTTAGTTCTTGTCCAACATTTTTCCATCCGCATACCTGCCAACACACCTAAGATTTTGGTGGACAGTCCTGCTTTTTTCCAGTCCTGTCCAGTAAAAGTTGGGTTGTTGCAAAGTATGCCATTGTGAATAGGTAGCAAATGTTAGGCATGTATTACAAGTGGTCCAAAATCAATTTAAAAATGTAAAATAATCCCTATTCTTTTATTAAACATCTATGGATGTGTGACTGTGTATGATAAACGGAGGCCAAGTTCCTTGGAGCATTTGTCTCTAGGTCATTTTGTGTACAGTACACCTCAGTACGTGTGTGCAACTCTATTGGTCGTTTCGGCAGGGGGCTGGCCTGCCATCAACGAATGAAGTGCGTTCTGCAATTCACTTGTTGATGCCAGACCAGCCCCCTGCCGAAACGACCAATAGAGTTGCACACATGTTCCTTCACGGCAGCTGCTGCTGCTCCGATGTGTTGTTAACCCCGTATTAACCCCTGCTAGGCAACCGGGAAGGAAACGAAGAATAAACGAGCACGAAGAATGTCCGCGAATATTCGCCCGAAGAGAAGACAGGCACGGGCGAATATTCGCGGAATACGAAGGTTTTTTTCCCCCCGAAGACGAGCACGAAGACGAACACGAAGAGCCCCCTGGTGCCCAAGTCTACTTTTAACCCACTATATGCCACTCTGCCTACAGGAATGCCTTATACCTTATATTCCCCCTTGACTTACCAATGGTTTCCCAGACTCCCTGGTGTCTAGTGGGGGCAGCCGGTGGACATCTGCGCGATGCGTGTAGACAACTTCTGCTGCCCATTAGTTCCACCGGGGCTTCTATGACTAAGCACCGGAAGGTCACGTCACGCCGGTGCTCAGTCATAGAAGCCCCAGCGGGGCTAGGGGAAGGGACCAGGGAGATATTAATATTTGTACAATATTTGTGTACGTTTTGCCGCCGCTATGTTCGTTTCTTCAACTTTTCAATAATCTATGTGTATATTTGTAAATTATTGAAATCATTTTATATTACATCTTAGGGGAGGTGGCCTGTATACAGGATAGCAGTATTAAGGAACAATATTTTTTTCTGACACCAAACAATATGGAGATTAGTAAGAGAACATTATCAGAAATGTATGTGACCAATGTATCAGCCATAACATTATGACCACCAGCCTAATATTGTGTAGGTTCCACTTTTGCTGCCAAAACAGCCCCGACCAGGGCCAGGCATGGACTCCACTAGACCTCTGAAGGTGTGCTGTGGTATCTGGCACTATGATCCTTTAAGTCCTGTAAGTTCCAAAGTTGGGCCCCCATGGATGCATCCTGGTGCCATGTTTTCTCCAGGTAAGCAAAGTACTGGCACCTGGCCATCCATGTCATGTAAAAGACAAAGTGATTCATCAGACCAGGCCACCTTCTTCCACTGTTCCTTGGGCTAGTTCTTATAATCACCTGTCCATTCTAGACACTTTCGACAGTGACCAGGGGTCAGCATGGGTGCCCAGACTGGTCTGCAGCTACTCAGCCCCATATGCATTAACTTTTTTAGCAACTTGAGCTACAGTAGTTCGTCTGTTGGATTTGACCACACTGGCAAGCCTTTGCCCCCCCCAAGTGATCCTCAATGATCCTTGGCCGCCCACTACCCCATCCCCACTTCAACGCTTTTCCTTCCTTGGACCACTTTTGATAGGTATACCCACTAGAGACCGGAAACACCCCACAAAAGCAGAAGTTTTGGAGATGCTGTGACCCAGTCATCTAGCCATCACAATTTGGCCCCTGTCAAAGTTGCTCAAATCCTTACGTTTGCCCATTTTTCCTAACACATTAACTTTGGAGATTAAATTTCATTTGCTGCCTAATATACCTCACCTACTCATGGGTCGGTGTATACGGCCATGTAGCTTGAAAGCTTTAGATTTTTGCCAAATATCCATCATCCATTCTTGATCATTCCAAAAAAAATACCTCTATACTCTATATATGCATGTCCTTGAACGGCATTTAAGCCGATCAAGCCCTCCGGTGTCCCACTGCACAATCAGCCCGTAACATGGGATGGTTTTCATCTTCCAATCCTGCCTATTTACATCATTGGGGCAGTGCCTAATAAGTAAAAGTGATCTATGTGACAGTCATTGAGTGAGCATTATTATATACAAAATATACAAAACAAACATAACAGCTACAAATACATATACACAATATGGACAGAAGAACTGGGACACAACCCTTAATTATTGAATTCAGGTGTTTCAATCAGACCTATTGCCACAGGTGTATAAAATTAAGCACCCAGCCATGCAGTCTGCATTTACAAAATGGGTCATTCTGAAGAGCTCAGTGAATTCAGCCGTGGTACTGTGATAGGATGCCCTGAAATTTCATCCCTGCTAGAGATTCCACGGTCAACTGTAAGTGGTGTTATTGCAAAGTGGAAGTGTTTAAGAACAGCAGTAACGAAGTGGGAGACCATGTAAAGCCACAGGGCCGGGTCACAGAGTGCTGGGACGCATAGTGCCTAAAAGTTGCCCACAATCTACTGATTCCATAGCTGAAGAGTTTCAAACTTCAGCTGGCATTAATATCAGCACAAAAACTGTGTGGCGGGAGCTTCATGGAATGGGTTTCCATGGCCAAGCAGCTGCATGCAAGCCTCACATCACCAAGTACAGTGCCAAGCGTGGGATTGTGTGGTGTAAAGCAAGCCGCCACTGGACTCTGGAGCAGTGGAAACGTGTTCAGTGGAGTGACGAATCATACTTCTCTCTTTGGCAGTCTGAATGTCTGCGTTTGGCAGAGAATGTTACCTGCCTGACTGCATTGTACCAACTGTAAAGTTTGGTGGAGGAGGGATAATGGTTTGGGATTGTTTTTCAGGGGTTGGGCTAGGCCTCTTCCAGTAAAGGAAAATCTTAATGCTTCATGATACCAAGATATTTTGGACAGTGCTATACTTCCAACTTTGTGGGAACAGTTTAGGGAAGGCCCTTTTCTATTGAAGCATGACTGTGCCCCAGTGTACAAAGCAGGGTCCATAAAGACATGGTTGGATGAGTTTGGTGTAGAAGAACTTGACTGGCCTGCACAGAGCCCTGACCTCAACCCCATCGAACACCTTTGGGATGAACTGAAACACAGATTTCGAACCAAGCCTTCTCGTTCAACATCAGTGCATCACCTCACCAATGCTCTACTGAATGAAAGGGGGGACCAACTACATTAATGTCTATGTATTTAAAATGCTATGTCATAAAAGTTCCTGTTGGTATTATGGTTAGGTGTCCCAATACTGTTGTCCATATACAGTAGTGTGCATATCTGTGCCTGTGGCTTAAGCGGAAACCTAAAAAGGAAAAACTGTGTTAGGTTAGGAACGATCATCTCTGTAAGTTTTTAATGTTCATTCATTTACAGAAACAAATGCTAAAATACATCAGCATCCAACACATGAAACTTGAAGCAGAATGTAATTGCAGTTTTTATTCGTATAGAACAGAAAATGTAGGCTTGAACCATACATATGTACCATGCAGTCAGACTCTTTTTAAGCATATACTTTATTAAATGTTTTGCAGGTTTACAAAAATGAAGACAGAATTACAGTACATTGAGTGTCAGCGCAAGACTAGTATGTTAATCAACAGCACTTTTCTTTTTAACCTGCCAATGTCTAAGAAAACATAGTAGGTGTGAAAAAACAACCTTCTTTCATTTACAAGGGAACAGTGTATGACACCTCTAAATTCTGTGTAGTAAGCAGGTATTACCAGTTGATCTCCACAGGGATTAAGTAAGGGTGTACTTGTCCAAACAATGGATATGGAAACAAAAGAAAGACAAAAGAAACACCTAATACACATCAAACCAAACTAACATAATATCACCTACTCCTGGTAAAGATGGTAAAAGTTAAGCCCAGTATGTGTCTTTTGTTGTAGTTTTGATCTAGGGGTATCAATCAGTCTTTAACTAAGTGTCCAGTCCTAGCCCATAAATAAAATCAGCAGATAGCTTCATCAGAGCAGGACTTAGGGTGACACAAAATATACGGGGACATCTGCTCCAAAGTGGGTTATCCAGGGGGCAGCAACATAATATAAAATATGGGGTGTTTATATTTTGTTCAATATGAGAATGTGTATACAATGAGATGTGTTCCTGTTATGAGTTACGAGAAACAAGCAGTTAAATCTGGAGTATTTGATGTCCAGATATCCACAAAAAATGAGGTAGAATGTGATTATGCTAAAGAACACCCGTACTACTTCCAGATGAATTAAGATGCTAAGTAGCAGACGTGCTGCTAATCAAATGCCCTTGATTCACTGATCATCAGGAAGTGTGACCACCTCTATGAAAGCCGAGTGGTTTTCTGGTCCGGAGCATTCAGGTGTGTGTTCACGCAATTCCACGTTAAAAAGACATCTGCAGTGATCTTAAAGATGCAATTGTTGCAGCCCATCAATCTAGGAAGGGTTATAAGGTAATTTCCAAACATTCAAAACAATTTCCAGTCCATCATTCTACAATGAGAAATATTATTAAAAACTGGAAAACATTTAAGACAGTTGCCAATCTTCCCAGGAGTGGTCATCCCAGCAAATTTACCCCAAGGTTAGAACATGCAATGCTAAGAGAAACTGAAAAAACCCCAAGAGTTACTTCTCAGACTCTACAGGACTGTTACCACGTTAAATGTTAAAATTACAACACCTCTTCTCTCTTAAAAGAACATGGCAGTACAGGTTATGTTTGCAAAGTTGCATCTGAACAAACCACAAGACTTTTAGAACAATGTTCTTTGGGCGGACAAGGCAAAAGTTGAGATATTTAGCCATAATGCGCATCGCCACATTTGGCGAAAACCAAACACAGCATATAAGAACAAACACCTCATACAAACTGTCAATCACGGTGGTGGAGGGTTGAATATTTGGGCTTGTTTAGCAGCCCCAGGACCTGGAAACCTTACAGTCGTAGAGTTGGCCAACAGCTAAAGCATGGCCGAAATTGGGCCATGCAACAGGACAATGGAATGAAAAAGAAAAGAATCAAGGTGTTGCAATGGCCTAGTCAATGTCCAAACTTCCATCCGATTAAAGTACTGTGAAGGGACCTTAATAGAGCTCTGGATAAACAATTGCCCGCAAACCTGAAGCAAAGTTGTAAGAAGAATGTGCCAAAATTCCTCCACAACAATGTGGGAGATTGATAAAGTCATAAAGAAAATGATTACTTCAAGTTATTGCTACTAAAGGTGGTTCTACAAGCTATTAAATCATAATTTTTCACACAGTTTTCCACACAAGGCTTCTCCTTTTTTGGCTTTATTTTTGTTGAATAACTCATAACATGGTGTAATATATCACGTGTTGTTGTTCATCTGAAGTTGTATTTACCTAATCTTTACACCTGCTGAGGAACAAATGATTGTTATTATGTCCTGATATGCAAAACCATAGAATTCACAGTGGGTGTACTTTCTTTGTTGGTGAGAGAGATGCATTGGCTTCAATATGAGTACATAATAAACGTGACATTATGATCAGTGGAATAGGAGGGTGCTCTTTAAAATAGAGAATGTCTGCATTATTTTAGATCCTAAGAAAACGGCCAATGTATAAAAGAAATTGTGTCATTAATTAACCTGCATATATAGATTGATAAAGGCATATATGCGGTTTATAGTATGGTTTGCTGGGCAGACATCTTACTCAGTAAAAGCATTTTACAATGTATAGTGAGATTACAAAATACAGAAGGGTCAACTTGAGGTAGTTCATTAAAAAATGTGTGTAATAATGGAACTCTTCATTCATTGGCCAGATGTCCACATTGTAAATTATTAATACACGTTTGTCTTAACATTTGTCTTGAGATATTGATGAGATGAATTTTCCACTGTCATATGGGAAAAGAGTATTGGACAGATACGTTTATGAAATATATTATGATGTTTTAAGTTACTTTTTAGATAACACCTACTGTGGGTCATGAAAAAACTTCACAAAAATAACCCTCAAAAGCTTCAATAAATGTCATAGATTCTGTAGTGTGCTAAGGGTTAACAACCAGTTTGAACAACGTATGTTCTGTGTTTTAGTCCTGTACCAGACAAATAATGCAAGAATCCCCACTCTTGAAAATATGTAGTGATTTATGTATGTATTATTTATGATTAGGTACATCCCTGGACTAAAGCCCAACTTGCAAATTCACATGTCAACATGCGTTTCTACGCCTCAAAAAAATCCCAACAGCACTCAACTCACATACACTCGACTGCAGGAGAGTGGGGTTCTTTTGAGCTGGAAAAAACCTGACAGATTCATCAAATACAAGTTGCAATCTATACATTTTACAATTACATAAAATATTATTAAAAGAGCAAAGCAAGGTTTCAAGGGCCCCCTGTTAGGTGCAGTGCTATTAACCTTAATTGATGGGGAGTCCTGGTTAGCCCAGTTCATAATGTATTGATTTTTGTTTTAATTTGTTGTAGAGTGGTTTCTTATTTGTGCAAGTTTCAAATGAACCTACAAGTTGCACACACTCGTATGTAACAGCAACAATTTTCCTTACATTCATTTCAGTGTATATACATGCAGGTGCATGCAGGGGTTGCAACTGCAACCAGCCCCCCCCCCCAATCTAGGGCACCTGTCTGTCCCTTTAAAGCTGCTAATTGCGGGCAATACAGACAGTTAGAAGCACAGAGAGTGTAGAGATCATCTGATGATCTCTCACACTCTCTCCATGCACGTTGTGTCTGACTGATCCAGCATGCGGGAAGTGGCATCACATCTACTTCCTGCATGCTGGATCAGTCTGCACACAGCATGGAGGAATAGAGACACACTACTTCTGAAGGTAAGTAAATTGAGCAGAGGCAGGCTGTTTGGAGGCAAAGATGGAAAAGGCTGGCTGTTTGGGGACAAAGGCAAACATGGCTGAGGCAGGCTATTTTTTCAGGGCACCTTCAAGCTGTTTGGTGGCTCAGACAGTTTGTTTGGAGGCACTGGCAAGCTTATTGGGGACAAAAGATGGCACAAAGAAGCTGTGTGGGCCAACAATGGCAGACAGGCAACAAAATGTTGGGAAAGTAGTCACAAGTACTGCCTATAATACTGTATTTATCTCATACTGGGCTGACATGTTATTTGTATATACTTAATGGTACAATATTTTACAATATTGATATTACTAATTGTGCTGACTTTTCTTTACGTGATGAGATGACATGCATCCTCTGTTGTACCTGGTCAGTTAAATTAACTCATAATCATGGACAGATTAAAGAGCTTTAGGCCTTGGAGCAACTATACAGGAAGGCTCATTTCTCTGGGTTTCCTGCCTTTAACAAGCTCTTTTTTTCTCTACTTTCTGCCTCTTTTGTTTTCCAGTCTGTTCTTTCTTTCCTCTTTTCTTTTTTTCTCATCATATCATTTTAGCACCTAAATTTCTGACATAATTTCTTCACTTGAAATGCATTTAACTTCTGCGCTGACAAGGCCCGACATTGTAAAGTGAAAAGAACAAAACCCTAAGGAATCCTATTTGATCACTACTTTCATGCCAATTTGAATTAATTGCACAATAATAAATAAGGTTAAATAATTCAACAAAGGAACCATCAGTCAACCATTTCAACTACTTTACTACTACCAGAATTATTATTTATTTCAGTGTGTTTGTTGCAATGATGAACAAATTGCACAACAGCTTTTGACTACAGATCAACCTCAGCTATAGCTGGGTAGCCACGATGACATAGATAGATGGGAGCAATAACCAATAGCAAAATTATTTTCAAATGTATATACCAGAAGTTATTACATCTCATACAGTGAGTGCGGCTTGGATATGCTTACTTCAGAAGATACTTCAGGAGTCTTGGGAGCACTTTCAGTTTGGTCTGACAAAAAAAAAAAGGACTATGTGGCCAAATTCAGAGCATACTATAACTTCAGAGCATACTTTAACTACAATATATTCTCTGCATGTTAACTTAGAGCTAAGAGTCAACAGACTGAAGTAAGTCAAAATACATCCTTCTGTAGAATGTATAAGAAAGAAAGAAGAAGTTAAATAATTAAAATGTATAGAAAAAGGAATAGCCATAACGGTAACGGGAATTGAAACATAGTGCCAAAGATACACTAAGCATAATGGTCTTACCTATTCTGGAACGTAGAACCCAGTAGAGCAGAAGAATCATTACAAATAATACAACAATTCCAGCAACAACTCCTGCAGCTATCAGCCAGAATACCGAGCCAGCTAGAGAGCAAACATAAATAATTGAGGCATGGTTTACGAGAAACCTAGAACATTATAACAAATGTATATAAGTATCTAACTATTGAAAACTATTTCCTTTCACCGATCATCACAAATTACAATACCAGGGAACCTTTAGGGTTTGACCCTGAGTCTAAGGGAATATGCTCCACTCTCAGGGTCTCAAGATGAAGGGGCAAATTCTCAGGGTCAGACACTCTACAGCTGACTCCTTCCTATTCTACATTGCTGTGATCATATTAAGTTTAGCAATTAAGTGTATCTTTACATTTTCCATGAGTACCATTAACACATTTGTCGCTACATAGAATCTGCATAATGGGCCATTGAAGGGTTAAAGAGTTTGAGGTTTGAGGTTCAGCAAATTTAGAACATTCCCAGGTATGCCAATTATCTGTTCTTCCCATTTTTTTCTTCCTGTATGATTAGAATTCCTTCTTCCTATATATTGCCCATGTGATCTCTATTTTGGTCTTTCAGTAAAGTGCTGTTTAGTTGTGAAGAGTGGAAAAGACTGGTCTCAGGGTTTTTTTGCATATGCAACTTATTATCTACACAATATATAGTTATATATAAAACTTTCTTCATACTTATCACAGTTATTTCAGCTTGAGAGCTCTTAGGTGAAAGTAACAAACGTCCATTGATTTCCACTGTGTACTGACAAAAGTATTTGGCTGCAGTAGCATTGCTCTTCCGAACTGTAATGGTTATTGACTTTCTTGTCTCTGTTTTATTGGTGGACACACTCAATATTTCTTCTTTCTCAGTAAGAAAATGAAAGGTAGTCCTTTCAAAATGAGAAAGTATGGTGCAGAATAAAGTCACATTTCCTCCATCCCAAATCCGACCATTGGGAGGATCTAGAGAGAGTAAGGGTGGAAGCAGTGGAGCTGAAGTGGAAGATAGGATAATATTAGGCCTGTATAAAAGTCACCAAAGTAACAAAAATTAAAAGCGAAATGAACATGCACTCATATGCAAAATATTCTAACAAATGACAGACTATCATTAGCACATGCACAAATATTTAAGGGTTATCAAGTAAGGCATTGTGCAATAAGGACACCAACTGAACTCCTATCAATACTAACACTGAATGTAAGAGGCAGCTTAATGAGTTATCTAGTCAAACAACATCACATGGAGTCTAAAGTTGCCTGAATTTTCATCAGCGTCTGATTACATTCAGTACTGGAATAAGGGACTATGGCCTAGTGCTAAAAATTGTGCAACACCATACATTTCACGCCTCCTTTTTGTGTGTCTGTGGCATCATGAATCTGATACAGTATCTGCAATTCTAATAGGGGCATGGGCAAACCACCATGGTTTCAAGTGTTTTTTGTTTTTTTTTACAGATTTTAGAACCTTAATAAAATTAAAGAGGAAGTTTCTAAAGGTGTTTCAGTCTTTCTGGGTAAAATGACACAATTAACTATTTATCTTTCTATTACCATATCTCTCAATTTCCAGTAGGGAGAATGGCAGCATTGGACACCTATGGGTGGTTGTACCATGGGCAGCTCTGTGCTACACATACATAGCATCCTCACCTATCACATTGAACTTTCTTGCTGTACTCTGAGTGGATGGAATTTCTCTCTGGCCTTTTGTGCTCCAGTACATACATGTATACTCTCCTTGGTCTTCTTTGGTGACATTATAAAGTGTGTGCCTTCCAGAGTGTGGGTTTGGAGAACCTATCATCTCCCTTCCCTCTTTGTACAAGCGAAACAAAGTAACAGGAACAGGAGAAGGAGCCACACACTCCAAGGTGAGATTTTCTCCCAAAATAAATGTTGAATATGGAGGCTGGAAATTAAGGACTGGTGAAGCAGAAAGATCTGCAATAAGAAGAGTTTTAACGTACATTAATGTCACATCTGTATAGTGATATTTATCATAAGGCAATTCATAGAAACATAGAATTTGATGGCAGATGAGAACCATCTAGAGTGCTCATTTGTTTTCTGTAAAGGCTCAGACGTTGGTCAATCCGTGGTCTCATCTTTAGAAGAAGGATAGCAACATGCTATACACTTAAATCAAGAAACTAATTATTTTTAAGGTAAATATAACGTATAAAGTAACAATTGCCAGATTAGGTGCACTACTTCAGTCTTCAAGAACTGGCAGATACTGTGTATCAACTAATTAATTATTTTTTTTTAATTCTTAAAGTGTCCAGAATCAAGCTGAGATATCGAAAACCTATGCCTTCGTACCATTTTTATTCAAGTGAAGAAAATTGTCAATAACAATAATCTGGGTGAACACCTGAAATGAAAATTTTATGGTATTTATTCACACATTGTTTAGACCAATATTTTTCATCGACAAGAGTAAGTGCCCCAATCAATGACTACTAATGTTTAAAACATTTAATTTTTCATCGAGCTAAAACTACATATTCAAACTTAGTGAATAAACCTCTAACGTTTTAAACTAGGACAAAAGATAGATATACAAATATATTTACAAATAGCATCATATATACCAAAGCCCACTCATTGAAAATAAGGCCTTAACATCTATAGAAAGTCATAGCTCAACAAGTAGCAAAAGTTATACACGAGCAAAATACGCAGATTCTTAAGCAACCCAGCTGCATCATACCTGTCACATAAAGTTTTTGGGAGACACTTCTGGATGAGATAATCCTCCTTGGGTGTCCTGTTAGCCAGTACTGGCAGTCATATGCTCCAGAATCCTTAGTGCTCAGGTGAGAAAAGCGGAGCTCAGATTGCAGCAAATCCCTGTGTGGTAACTCTGTGCCATCTTTCTGAAAGCTATAAACAAGCTGGGAATTGACATGTGGGTGGTCACAAACCAGGGTCACAGATTCTCCCACAAAATAGAGAAGATGTTTGGGCTTGATTAGTAGTACAGGTGTGGAGGGTTGGTCTAAAAAAAAAAAATTAGCAGGCAAATATTTATGAGGAACATATTGATCATACTAACGGGTAAAAACAGACAGAGTTTAGATATTTTTTTTTCCTCTTGCTAATATTTTAATGTATATTTTGGCTGCAAAAAAACTTTTTTTAAATTTGGCACTATCATTGCCTGACTTGAGAATCACTAAAGCAAATCGATCAAATATCACTCCTGCTGTCCACACATAAAAATAATGTTTGGTGTGATATAGCAGGTCTGGAACAAAACAAGCTGAGACATAGATACTGGTCAACAGTCATTGTGACAAACGTGAAAATTACATTCAATTGCTTTCTAAAGTTCTGCATTCTAAAACCAAAGTCTTTAAAGTGGATCTCGGAGCTATCCACCTATGTCAAAACAATATTTTCTTTAAAATGCAAATTAGTGTTATTGACATTTGTTAATAATACTAAATATATAAAAAATATACCTATATGCTATATATATATATATATATCTAGAAAATACATATGTAAAACTGTCAAGCCACTTAATAAATTTCAAGACAGGATAGAGAGTGTTTTTATGGTTAATTTATTCAGATAATGTTGCCTTTAGGTTGTCTTTCGCTAGACAGTGGTTTCCATCTTTGGTCTTCTAGCAAAATATGTAATCCAGTTCCTGGGTAACTTCATAAAATGGTGACCTTTTTTATCCCCCCAAAAATGTAATTACCCATCCTTACCCAGGACTGAGAGGGTCACAGGGGGGCTGTGTGAAGATGTCTGCAACCCCCTAGAGTCAGACACCCAGTAAATACAGGTGTATGATCCAGCATGGTTTGTGTTCGCCATATTTATTGTAAACTGCTTCTCAAAGGATCCCATTGTGCTCTGCACCTCTTGGTTGTTTTTGAAGAAGCGGTACCCGTGGACAGTGAGAGTACTATTAGCAAGACATTGAAGGTACACTGGCTCTCCAATAAGGTAAGCGGCATAGCCAGTTGAGAATGAGAGAAATGGAGAAGGAAGGGCAGCTGTAAAGAGAAATAAGAATAAATGTAACGTGATTTTATTTGGTGTAATCTGAAATTACTTTGTGTGTCCACATACTTATCCATATATATAAATCTGTACATGAAATAAGAAACAAGGGTTGTTTTTTTACAGTAAATTTTATGATATTATTATTATTATTATTATTATTATTATTATATCATTAAACAAAGGCAACTCTAGTACATTATTTTATGGGAGGAGAAAGAATACATAAGGTTTCAATGTACACATACATACAAAAAACAGATTCATTATCCTTATGGAAACATCCTGCATTATTGTTCAATGTATAAAACACCTAGCCCATATGCAACAGTTGACCCATTACACTGTTTTGCTATTACAAACACAACAGCAGCAGCAGCAGCTTTGTTCCACTAGGGAACTCAAACACATAACAGAAAATACAGATACAAAATGGGTAATATAGTCAAGATCATGTTTAATTCTTGTCTGAGCTATCAAGTTACTGAATATACCTCTTCAACAAGGATACGTAAGAGATGAATAAATAGTAAATTCTCTCTATTTTTTTTATTTTTTGTTTGTTTCAAAATCAAAAAATTATTTGTGCCGGTCGGTATTTTGGTTGGAAATAGAGGCTATATTTAACATAAGAATAATTTGCAAAACATTAATAGTGAGGATATCACCTTTTAAAGGGAGATTTGCACACAAATTGAATTCGAGTATATTGTGGTGAGTCTAATATTGCCAGTTGATTATTTTTTCCCTGTGATAGTAAGAAACCATGTGTAGTAATGGTTATAATTCCACACAAGTGGAGCTGTAAATCTTAAAACCTTAAGACCTTGTATCGGATGATAGAGGAGAGCAACTTTAAATTACTTATGCTCTAAGGTATAGGATATCATCAAGAATAACAACAATATAGGTGCTGTTAAGTGTCTAAAAAATCATGTACACTGACCTCCACACAGTCTGTACATCCCCAGTAGACAAGCTAAGAGGCAGCACCTTACTGGGAGGATGATGGACATGGCAAAGAGATTTTTCTTGGTCATGATTACTCAGATATATCCAAAGACTGCCATAGAGGACGGTCCCCTGGATCCCTAGACAAGGAAAACAGTAGAATTAGAATTACAATCTCGCTGTAACATATTGTTTAATCTCTTTGGTCTGCTTCTACCCATATGTGGTTTTCATTTATACCCCAATACTGTTTTCGTTCCCCTTTATATATCTTTCCTTAATCTAGGCTTCATCCTGTAATTGTACTTGTGACCATAAAACATCCTTTAATTATATAATTGGTCCTAGAAGTTAACGCTGCAGCTAGTCACAGATTTATATACCTGTTTTATACTTAAGTTTAGGTTACCTTAGTGCTGATCACACAGTCAGTTGCCACAAGTTGAAAGCTTGTTGCATCCTAGGCTTCTGGAACTGATAGCCACAGCCCTTTTCCTCTTTTGCATAGCTGGGACAAAAGCCAGGAGCAGGACAAGGTCTGGAGAAGCTGCATTGTTATAAAGGAATCTCGTGCTGGCATGTTCAGGCTCTAGGAACAAAACAGGAAGGGAAGAGCGTCAGAGGAAACTTCAGACCTACAATGCAGTATATCATATACACACTTATACATCATACACACAACTACACACCCTCTCAGAAGGAGAGTTTACAAATGGGTAAAGGAAACATACTCCATTTCAAGTGAATACAGAATCAGGATAAAGGGATGTACCCCTGTACACAGGCAGCAATAACCCTACATGAAGACATGCATTAAACAACTAGAGGCATAATTGCCATTGATAAGTTACATTGTAAAGGTAAAATACATAATGCACTTTTTAACCCCTTCAAGGATTTTTCTTTTAAGTTATTTCTTTAAACATTTTGAATGCCCCTCAAAAACGTGTGTAACCAGAAAAAAAGTTAAATGACTCCAGGGGAGGGCTGACAGCCTAAGGTCTGGGGGTGTCTAATCAAGTGGCCCGTTGCACCACCGAATCAGCCCACCATCCATGACCATCTTTTCCTAATCCTTTTTAATAAAAATAGCCAGCCAGCCCTCTTTGTGCATTTATGCCATTGCAGCCGATTTTTACAGCAGCCATAAAACTGCCTAGCTGTCTAGAGCTGTCTAATTGCAGGCATCACGCCTAAATGTTTTAAGACATTTTCTAACAAGATTTTCAAATCTGCCATATCTGAAGTTAAAGTGGTCTAGACATCTGGGAAGTTAAATTAGGGTACATAAAGCACAAGAAACTACACCCCTTGGAGCTTCAAATGAGGGGCTACATGTATTTCTAGGACAAAAGTTGAGTGCACAAATAATGATGGAATATGTCGCTTTGGCTAGAAAAAATTTTTTCTAACCATAGCGACTTGTTCATTTTTGTCTTGCGCACTCCAGGTTTGTACTAGAAACACATGTAGCCCCTCATTTGATGTGCCAAGGGGTGTAGTTTTTGCAAATGTGTACTTTTTGTGCCATAATTTAACTTCCTACGTGAGCAGTAATGCCACGTGAAGGCTTCAACTCTAATTACTGACCATTCACACGCCTTTCATATCTCCATTCACTCACAGAAGCACACACCATTCTTGCCCCTTCCAATCCCAATAAAATTATGGGATAAGGGAGAAAAAAAATCACTTTTACAGCAAAAATAAGTTTTGCCGTAAAAATGCAAGGAGCTCCAGGGATGAGATGGTTACTCACCTACCACACAGGCTAAATGGCTACTTTTAATAATATTTGCAGTTCATTTACAGTTCATCAGGATTAAAAAATTGCCTTCCCTCTCCCATTGAATGTGACTTTTCATAGCTATATGATCACTGTGGTAACGTTGGCTCCCACAGTGATCATTTAGCTAGAATACTTAAACTTTTTTTTTTTTTAAAGTTAAACTAGTTTATGTTTAGATAATTTCATTTGGGGGTCTATAGGCAATTTTGATCTTTATTTATCTGCCTTTAGAGACCCCCAAATCATTTTTTTTTTACTTTTTTTAACTTAATATTTTTTATTCTTTTTTTACGTTAGTTAGCATCTGACTGGGACTATGCCGTCGTTAACAGTCAAGGGGTTATGTTATTTTTCAAATATAGGGCCACCCCTCCCCTTTGTTGCCCTTCCTGTCTTTTATATATAAAGGGTACCCCGGTACTGATATGTCCATGTCATTATTCTAATTATACCATGTCTCAGTAACAGCCACTCACTGTACTCACTATCTGTACTAATTTTCATTAGTTTTGTCTGAAATGGTCCTCATTTTCGTGGCTTCTTACAGGCAATTTTTGTTAAAAATAAAGTTTGTACGAAAACAAATGCACAAGTCTAGTAACTAATACACCAGAAAGGAGCTGTTGATATAGCATATCTAGATTTCAATAAAGTATCCACACTGTCCACCCTTGTGGACCCATCCCTTCCCCAAGACTGCCTTGAGTGAAAGGATGAGCCTGCAAGAGGGGTGATGGCAGCTCGAGAGGTGATGGGCCCTCAAAAGCATAGCCGGCCTTAGGTGTTCAGGCGCCCTGTGTGGACTACTTCTCAGGCGCCCCCCTCGACAAAAAAGAAAGGGAAAAAAACTTGTAACAAACAACTATTTTTAATTAGAGATTATTTATGTGCAAGTGCCAACAAGTACAATATTATATAACTGGAAACAGTGGTAACAATAATGCACCTTAAATACATTAAATATAGGGGGGTAAACAATATTTGTAACAAAAACAATTTTCCTTTAAATATTTAAAAATGGCCCCAGGGAATTATTTCCTTGGGCCCCGCTCCACACACCCTAGCATGCAATCACTCCCTTGCTCCCACACCAAAAAAAAATATCTGCCACACTGACTGCAGATTGGGGGAAGACTGTGAGAGTCAGTGCAGTCTTCCCACCTTCTGACTCTACCATGACTTTGAAAGGTCCTCTCCCCTGTAGTCATCCCCATAGTCCCTCACTATGCCACACCTCTTTTCCTTCCTCCCTGTAGTTCAGGTATAGATCAAATAAACAACAAATGTAAACAACACTTCCGTGTATAGCATTGCATGTATAGTCCAACAGAGTAACACACAAACCCAGCTTTGCAGGTATAGATCAAATAAGCAACAGATGGAAATAGCACGTCAGGTATAGATCAACTAAATACGATATACATAAATAATGTATGGAAACATAGCATATCAGATATAGATCAACAGAATAACACACAAATCCGGCTTTGCACATATAAACTCAGCATTAAAGGTATAGAGAAAAAAAACCTAAATAACAGGCATAGATCACAGGTTGCACAACCCCAAAACCAGCCCTGGTGTCCACACAGAACTTGACCAGCACCCAGATTACACACACAAATTACAGCCAAGCCTGGGCCATTTTTTTTCCCAAACAGCCCAGCGTGAGCCATTTTTGTCCCCAAACAGTCCAGCATAAGACATTTTTGTCCCCAAACAGCCCAGCAGAAGACATCTTTGTCCCCAAACAGCCTGCCCTGTGTCATCTTTGTCCCATAAACACCCTGTCTGTGCCTCTTTGTCCCATAAACACCCTGCCCGTGCCATCTTGGTCTCCAAAGCTCAAACACCCTGCTTGTGCCATCTTTGCCTTTCCCAAAATCACTTATACATCTATTAAACACACAAAACACTTATACGGTCACTCATTCACTCAATTTCATTTACACAATTCCTTCAAAAAATGATTCATTCTCTCACTCATTCACACAAATCATTTACACATATTCATTAATGCATTCTCACAATTCATTTTCACCATTCATCCACACATTAATTCATTCTCTAATTCATTCACACAATTTATCCACACATTAAATCATTAATTCTCTCTCATTCACACAATTTATCCACATATTAATTTATACTCCCACTCACTCACACAATTTATACAGACATTAATTTATTTATCTCACGCATTCACACAATTCATCCACACATTAATTCATTCATTTTCACTCTTTCTTTCAAGATTCTTACTATCCCTCTTTCTCACGATCTCTTCCCACTTCTTACTATATACCCCCTCTCCTCCCTTTCTCACAATCTCCTCCCCCTTCTCACTATCTACCCACTCCCCCCTACTCACTGTTGACCCCCTCTACTAACCTCCTCACTATCTACCCTTCTTAGTATCTATCCCCTCCCTTTCTTAGTAACTATCCCCTCTCACCCCTTCTTACTATCTACCCACTCCCCCCTACTCACTGTCTTCCCCCACTACTACCCTTCTCACTATCTACTTCCTCGCCCATACTCACTGTTCTGCCCATCTTACTCATCTTTTTGCCACCTTAGACTTCTTTAGTAAGTTATAGCACCATCTAGAGGTGTTAAGTTGTATTACACCTCGTTTTCTAATTAAAGAATATTGCATTCTAAGTAGTGCAGTGCATTATGGGTGGTTGCAAGGCATTCTGGGAGGGAGGAGCCTCCATTTTACAGTCTTCAGTCACCAGGACTCATCATCAGAGCTGCCTCTGTATGTCTCCTTCCAAAACTCCACCATCTGTGTAATAGCATATCTGTTTTACCACATCACATGTAGGTGCACACGCTTATGCACTACAATCCTGTTTTGCCATATATACTCTACAACCTGTTTACCAATAAACAAGTTAAACTACAAAGAACAGTCCTCTTATTTGGAAGACAGGAATGGTTTATACTGAATGTCAGACTGCACACTGTGTGAACGTGTAAGAAGACAGAACACTCACTATCTACCCCCTCTCCTCCCTCTACTCACTATCTACCCTTCTTACTATCTATCCCCTCTCACCCCTTCTTACTATATATCCCCTCTCACCCCTTCTTACTATCAACCCCCCCTTGCAGCTCACTTACCCTGTGATGGGAGCGTGAGGCCTCAGTCTCGCTGTCCTGCCGCAGCATGCACAGCTTCACAGCTGAGCGTCAGAATATTACGTCATATTCCCGCACTCATCATGAAGCGCTGTACCGCGACCAAGGCCTTGAGCTCCAACCACCATAGTCAGGGCAGTGTTAGGGAGCAGAGGAGACAAAGGAGGCCGAGCGGTTGCTAAAAACTTTTTCATGTGCGACCACTCGGCACCCCTTTCTTTCCTTCTCTCCCTGCCGCCTCGGCCCTGGCCTTGGTGATGGGATGGCCGCATGGCGCCCCTGCTGCCATGGCGACCTGTGCAGCCGCACAGCTTGCACACCCCTAGGGCCGGCTCTGCTCAAAAGGATGTCATTCCAGACACCCACTTGGTTAAATGATCATTGAGCCGTAAATATAGGCAAACAAACAAAACATGTTATTTTGCAATTGGTTTTCGTGTCTAAAGACAGAATGCCCGCACGGTAAGTGGAGTAATGGATCACCTGAGCAGGAGCAACTTTCTACACAAAACCAAAATAAAATCATGGAAGCCACGCACAGCAAAAAAGGGGAACAGCCAGAGGAATGGTCAGATGGTCCAGAGGTCAAAGGCAAGGAGTGATGTTTATCGTCCGTTCTTTTGTATGCAGATTGGGCTTTAGGAAGAGTGGTCTGTAGTAGCAAAAAACAGATGTCAATTGTCGTAAATGCTCAGCAGTGGAATGGATAGAACAATTCATCTGGAGGCCAGGAGTGGCTGTAGGATGTCCATTTGTCCAGGAGTGTGGAATACAGAAGAGAGAGTACGTTGGATATCCAACTGTACCTCCTATCGGATAAAATGGAGTTGGGGATTCCGAGAAGTCAAAAAACGTGCTATTTCATCCGCGGTGTGTATTGCCAGGTGCAGGACGAATTGCACCATTTTGGTGAGTCTATCTACATTCACCATAATTATGGAATGTCCTTGGGAAGGAGGTAAGTCAACAATAAAGTCCACAGTGATATCTTCCCATGGACGAGATGATATAGGCAGTGCTTGATTAGGCAGTGATTTTGCCACTTGCAAGATGATGGCACGTCCTGTAAACAAAAAATAAGTTGAACAGGGTTCTCAGGAGGGTCTGGAGAGACCCTCCTGAGAGCTCTGGCTCCACTTGCAGGTTGAATACAGGTTGAATGCATTCAACCATGCAAGTCAATGGAGCCCAGCTTTCTAATTACAATGTAATTAGTAAAATAAATGTAAAAAAAAAAAAATAGTTTCATTTTTTTTTTTTTTTTATGGTAACATGTAAAAAAATAATTTCGCACTGATGTCAGGGGAACCTTCCAGTTCCAAAAAATGTTTTAAAAAAATGCCAAAAAAGAAAATATATATTTATTTTTGAGCAAGTCCTAAAATTAGCGTTTTATTTTCTCACATGGAAAGAGTTAAAATACTGGCATGTTAAACGCCCATGGGGTTAAAAAATGAATGATTTGATGGGGTAAATTGAATTGGCCCGGGTTCAACAATGTCCCAATTACTACACGGAGACCACATGTCTAATTTCCAATTTGAAAAATGCACACGTCCCAAATGTGGCTTTTAAGCCCCCAAAAAACCTGACAAACCCATGCATATCGGGTATCACTGTACTCACAAGATGTTGCTGAACACAAATTGGGTTGTTGTGTGACAGTGACATATACCAGGACCTGCAAATGCCTAGTACAAGTACAGCGTGTGTGGGAAAAATACACACAAAAAAATACCACTGCAAACAAAGGCTGGTGGTAGAATTAGTGCACGGGAAAAGTTAAAATACCAGCATTTGAAATACCCTGGGGTGTCTAGTTTTCAAAAATATATGGTTTTATAGGGCACACTGAATTGTCCGGGCTCAAAGATGTACCAAATAGGGCATAGTCAGTGGATCACCAAATAAAGTTCAACATTCAACAATGTGCATGCCCCAAATGTGGCCTTTTTGCCCCCAAAACAGCCAGGCAAACCCATGCATGGGTGGTATCACTGTACCCAGGAGATATTGCTGAACACATATATGGGTTTTGTGTGACAGTGACATATACCAGGACCCGTTAATTCATACATACAAAAAATGCAAAAAAAAATTACTACCACAAAGTTTGACATTATGGAATGTCCTTGGGAAGGAGGTAAGTCAACAATAAAGTCCACAGTGATATCTTCCCATGGACGAGATGATATAGGCAGTGCTTGAAGTCCCATCGGTCTCTGGTGTAGAGTCTTGTTGCAGGCACATGGGTTTTGTGCCTGTACATATGAAGCATGATGGAGTTTAGGCCACCAGAAGGAACAACAGACTAGCTCTAAGGTGTTTTGGACACCGCCATGACCGGCTGTGGGAAGAACATGTAAGTCCAAAAAAAGCCTTGGGTCAAAAGGCTTTGGGTACGTGTAAACGATCTCCTTTATAGAAAAAAAACTTGTTTTTGAGTTAGTCCTTTAGGCATAGCAGAGTTTGGTCATACACAGTTTTTACTTCTTCAAAAAGAAGCAAGGAAATGGCCTGATGGTAGGATACACTGAAGTTTCAGCATCCTCATATAATCTGGACATGGCGTTTGCTGGACAGTAATCGGATGTTGTGCGCCCTCCAAGAGATGATGCCATTCTAATGGAAATAAGTTTCTGGTCTCCTATTGCGTATTTTGCTCAGTCAGAGTCAGCTTTTTTGAGAAAAATGACACAGAATGTAGCTTTGCATTACATCCCGGCCTTTAGGATAGGACAGCTCCTACTGCTATTTCAGAGGCGTCCACTTCTAGTATGAATGGATATACTGGGTCAGGGATGACCAGGACAGGTGCTGTGATGAAGCGTTGTTTCAGATCAGTGAATATTTGTTGTTTTTTTCGTGTCCACTGAAAAGGATTAGTTTTCTTGGAAAGAGAAGTCAGTGGCTGTACTATTTTAGAGAAGTCTCGGATGAACTGTTGATAAAAATTAGCAAACCCAAGAAATTGTTGAACTTTTGGAATAGGCTAGTGAGAAATAGCCTCCACCCTCTTGGGATCCGTTCGAATGTTGCCAGGTGACAGGTTGTATCCAAAAAATTCAAAGGATGTTGTTTTTTATAATTCATTTTAAATATTTGCTTAAAGAGGATGGTCAAGCAATCTAGTGAGAACAAATTTTTGATATTTGTTGAGTCTTGGCGGGGATGCGCTGGAGACCAATAGCAGGGTGGATAGACAAAAGGACAAACAGCAAAAGCAGCAAGCAGTAGTCGAGGACAATCCAGAAGATCAGGACAGGCAGCAAAGGAGCAACACGAAAAATCTGTGGTCAAGCCGAGGTCAGGTCAGAAGAGAGTAGGGGAATCCAGAAGCCAAGCCAAGATCAAAAACCAGGAGAGCAAGCAATATCAAAAATGGACACTAAAGGAAAGACCTTAGCAGCTCAATATACAAAAAAGAGTTTTATGGGGTTGTAGGTCCCAGTCCCGCCCATCAGCACCAGTTAGGTCCTACCCTTTTTCATAGTGGACTATGGCACTTGCCATATGGCACTCCTCAACCACCTCCAATGGAGACATCACGCTGGATGACGGGACCCCGCCGACTGCACCATGGAGGCACTCACAACTCGCGGTGCACAAGGTACTTAAAGCCACAGATGCAGCCTAGAGTAGGTTCTCACCCTATTGAGAGTGTGCCTTTGAGCCTGTGACTAGCTTAGCGCACCGACATTTTTTCTTTTCCCTGCTTTTACAGGATGGAAAATAGATGTTTGTCGTCCAGATATATTATGACGAATACATCCAACATATCCCAAAAGATATTATTTAACCCTTGATGACAATTGACGGTCCGGGCACGTCACGTGAAAACAAGCGGTTAAGGACAATTGAGGTGCCAGGACCGTCATGACTTCAACCGGGTGCAGAAAGCAATCGATGTTCACTTTCTGCACCCAAATGGTGTTGCCGTAATCCCTCGATGTCAAGACCGAGATCAGCAATGTCTGGCCCCTCCCCGGGGTATCAACATCCACCATACACTATATGATAGCGGACGCCCGTTTTAAAAGAGTCAACGATCGCCTCCTAAACTTCAATGGTGTCGCTGAGATGAATCGATAGCGAGGCATTCAGCGACACTGAAGACCCGCCCCAGGACACGCTGTGACACGCTCCGGAGAGTGGTCACAACTGCCACTGCGAGTGATTTTGCCACTTGCAAGATGATGGCACGTCCTGTAAACAAAAAATAAGTTGAACAGGGTTCTCAGGAGGGTCTGGAGAGACCCTCCTGAGAGCTCTGGCTCCACTTGCAGGTTGAATACAGGTTGAATGCATTCAACCATGCAAGTCAATGGAGCCCAGCTTTCTAATTACAATGTAATTAGTAAAATAAATGTAAAAAAAAAAAAATAGTTTCATTTTTTTTTTTTTTTATGGTAACATGTAAAAAAATAATTTCGCACTGATGTCAGGGGAACCTTCCAGTTCCAAAAAATGTTTTAAAAAAATGCCAAAAAAGAAAATATATATTTATTTTTGAGCAAGTCCTAAAATTAGCGTTTTATTTTCTCACATGGAAAGAGTTAAAATACTGGCATGTTAAACGCCCATGGGGTTAAAAAATGAATGATTTGATGGGGTAAATTGAATTGGCCCGGGTTCAACAATGTCCCAATTACTACACGGAGACCACATGTCTAATTTCCAATTTGAAAAATGCACACGTCCCAAATGTGGCTTTTAAGCCCCCAAAAAACCTGACAAACCCATGCATATCGGGTATCACTGTACTCACAAGATGTTGCTGAACACAAATTGGGTTGTTGTGTGACAGTGACATATACCAGGACCTGCAAATGCCTAGTACAAGTACAGCGTGTGTGGGAAAAATACACACAAAAAAATACCACTGCAAACAAAGGCTGGTGGTAGAATTAGTGCACGGGAAAAGTTAAAATACCAGCATTTGAAATACCCTGGGGTGTCTAGTTTTCAAAAATATATGGTTTTATAGGGCACACTGAATTGTCCGGGCTCAAAGATGTACCAAATAGGGCATAGTCAGTGGATCACCAAATAAAGTTCAACATTCAACAATGTGCATGCCCCAAATGTGGCCTTTTTGCCCCCAAAACAGCCAGGCAAACCCATGCATGGGTGGTATCACTGTACCCAGGAGATATTGCTGAACACATATATGGGTTTTGTGTGACAGTGACATATACCAGGACCCGTTAATTCATACATACAAAAAATGCAAAAAAAAATTACTACCACAAAGTTTGACAAAGACTGGTGGCAGAATTAGTGCATGGAAAGAATATTTAAAAATATATGGTTTGATGCGGTAAATTGCATTGGCCAGCTTCAAAGATACTCGAAATAGCACATGGGGAAGAATTACCAGATTTGGAAAAATGGTTTTGAAATAGCAAAACGCTACCTGTACTTATTGCCCCATAACGTGTCAAAATAATTCTTCTCATGACCCCACTGCAAAGACATACGTATAGACAAATGGGGAGCCAATCCACCAAGCAACACAAAGTCACTGGACAAGAAAGGCTTATGTTTGGGTACTGGAGGTTGTTCTGTACAGTCTTTCTCCATGTGTCCATCTTGGCCACAGTACAGACAGAGGTTGAGTCTTCTATGTCTGGCTTTTTCTGATACAGAGAGTGGGCCACGGACTAGTGCAATTTACATGGGTTCCTCATTTGTCTTGACAGCAGCCGGAGCTGGAACGGGTCTGGGAGTAGGTCTGGCAGGAAGATATGATGTTTGTGCTTTTTCCAAGTGTCTTTGCCTCAATATACAATATGTATGGATATCCAAGCTATTAGTCTCCTCCAGTGATTCTGTGCTTGGAAGTTTGCTTGTTCTGCCTGTAGAACTCTGGCGGTCTGAGTACGGACATCTGTTGAGTCAGAGCCGAAGGCAGTTCAGCCATGCCTGCTGGATCCATAGTGACTTGGTTATTCTGTCAGCACAGTAGGTTGAGTAATGGATCACCTGAACATGAACAACTCTCTGCACAAAACTTGTAGCCAGAACAAAATCGTGGAAGCCAAACACAGCACAAAAGGGGAACAGCATAAGAATGTGCAGAGGTCAAAAGCAGGTGGCAACAATCTCGTAAACAATATGACAGGCACGGTTAAGGGCAGGTGGCGACAATATCACAAACGATATGACAAGCATGAGTCGGGGCAGGCGGCAGGTAACAAAATCAGGAGACGGTCCAAGACTCAAAAAAAGAACACAGGCAGTAATAAAGCAAAATAGGGACAGGAAACGGGTAAAGGAACAGAGGATGTCAGGACGCAACCACTGGGGAGCTGGTATAACAAGCAATGATGGATTTGCTTGGTACACTTTTATAAGGACAGCTGATAATGGGTCTGTCTCCTATTCTCTGTATGGGGAATGGGTGTGCATGCTCTGTAACGTGCACATGCCGTACTAGTAGAGGCCTGTGATGAAGCCTTATATGGAAATGTAACTTATTTTTAAACCTTGATATGTAAGTATGTATATATTTTTTCTTATACCCTTGCAGTTGGCATGTGGGTACATTAATTATTTACCAATTCAAAATATGCACCCTTGTAAAATGGGAAAACTCTTCATGCCTGCAAATTTAAAATGGTTTCAGACAGAAAAAAACTAACCTTCAGACATTAAATTATATCACGTTTTCTACATGGAATGTGGTGGGACGATGAGGAAGTGGGCGCTAGCTATCAGGCAGTGCACTTGTCAGATAATACTAACTGCATTTTTGAAATGAGATGAGTGTTAAGAGTATGAGAAGTGCGGGATTCTGTTCTTCTAATCACAGAAGTACTTTTTTGCAGGTATAGGACATATTATTTTACAGGTAAGTATCAGACAATAGTAGTAGTATTATTTTAAAAAGTTGTACCTTGTGATAAGAAAACCAAAGCACATATTTTATCACTAATTTGATATTTTCAGTGAATAGTTTGCAAATTTTCTGTAGAATAAAAATTTGTAACTTTAGGCTCTATTATTAATTAATATGCATATATGTCAAAGGCAAGGTGTAAGACCAGACATTCTGTATAATTTCCAGTAGTCCATCATCGAGCAGAATTGTTTTAAAGAAGGAAAGAAGTCAGGATGATAAATTGGAAATTATTGGCGATGAGCATAAGAAGGTTTTTTACTCTTGGGTTATTTTGACGTTACGATCCCCAGATCTTTTTTTAACATCCCATCCAATAATTATTATTTTTTCAACTATACCATACAATGTTGCCTATCTAACTATGGGTAGACACATGGCTGATACAGCAACTTAGAGCTAGCAAACCGTTTTAAAATAGTTCCACACACAATGCTATTTTATAAGTTATTTTGTTCAAATATTATTGTACTGTATTGTGGCTATGTATATTTTTATCACTTATGTATGAAGTAAAACATAGAAATTTGTCTTTGAATCTGAGGTACTCCAAAGATTGATAGACAAATCTAAAATTATTTTACTAAAGTATTGAAACACTTAATATATTTCGGTCACATATTTTGTTTTTATGTTACTTCCCTCTTCCAGTGAACAGTATGATCGGCACCCTGAACATGCTGCTATACTGTGTTGCCTTGACTTGTAAGTATATTTTTGGGAGGTATATGTTATGAAAAAGGTGATGAGGACACAAGTAAACAAAAAGAGCTTACAATGGTGACATATGTAACCACATATGTGTAAATACGTATGTGTATAAGAAAATGTTAAGTACAATGGCAAACAGGATTAAATAAGGAAAGTTAGTAAATCTTGTTTTAACATTTAAGTGGTGCATGCCTTTCCCAAGAGTTTGGATCTGATTTTATTCTACTTATTTTCTCTATGAATTTGGTCAGTTTCACTTGCACACTTTATGTTATATTTAACATGATTTTGCTTTGGTTTTCTAGGTATAAAACTGCAGCAAGCGTATTGTATGGTGGTCAGGGGCAAGCCATTGCCAAAAGTCTTCAAACATGTTTTAGTGTGAGAGTGTATAGGTTTGTTAGTGTAAGTATGTGTTAGATTTAAAGTGTAAACATGTGTGTTTGTAAGTGTGTTACACCAGTTACAGTGACTGATGGGTCACATGGCTTTACCTGCTTGCCCAAAAGCATGCCCCCCAACTGTCCTGATTTTGGGACTCTGTCCCGCCTATCCCTACCTCTGTCCTGCTTTGCAGGGGCTGAGGAAGGGTGAGGCGCGAGGGGGCGCACAGCCGTACAATCAGCAGCTGCAGCCTGCAATCACAATCTCCCTCTAGTCTGCTCAACATTAGGGAGCGCGAGGTCTGTCACTTCAGGCCGGCATCAATAGCCGTCGTAGTGATGAAGGAGCAGTAAAACAAGGTCAGAAGTAGTGATGGGAAGTTCGGATCAGCAAAGTGAATCAGTTCATTTCGAGTGATTCATTGACATGAACCGATTCATCTCCGCCCCTTTCATTATAGTCTATTAATACTCCTACTCAGCAACTAAACAGTAAGTATAAGATTAATGTTTGGGGTTCTGAAAGTTATGGGAGGTGGGGGTTAATTTAGGAACAGTTATGGTTAATGAGGTCGTTAGGGTTAATTTAATGGTGAGGATTGACGAGTTAATTTAATAAGGTTAATGGTCTTTAGGGTTAATTTAATGGTGAGGATTGAGGAGTTAAATTAATTTAATAAGGTTAAGGGTCTTCAGGGTTAATTTAATGGTGAGGACTGAGGAGTTAAATTCATTTAATAAGGCTAACTTTAGGAGCAGTTAGAGGTAAAGGGGCGCAAACTAAAGATAATCTAAATCCTGGGGGCAGTGAGGATTAAGCCTGTATTTATTTATAAAAGTATAATTGTGTCATTGTACTGTATACTGATCTCTCAGAACCGGACATCACTAGTCTGAAGTGACAGACCTCGCACTCCCACCACAGGATGGAGTAAGAAGGATGGAGGAAGAGGTGAGAGATGAGGAGAAAAGGGGTGTAAAGGCAGTGTATGTATATGGGCAGGTGTGTAAGAGCAGTATAGGTATTTGTAAGCTGGTGTGTAAGGGCAGTGTATGTGTAAATATGTGTGCACAGGCATGTGTGTGTGAGGGCAGTGTATGTGTATATTTGTGTGTACAGGCAGGTGTGTAATGGCAGTATATGTATGTATATATGTGAGTGTAAAGGCAGGTGTGGGTAAGGGCAGTGAATGTGTATATGTGTATGTGTAAAGGCAGTGTATGTGTATATGTATGTGTAAAGGCAGTGTATGTGTATTTATGTGTGTAAAGGCAGGTGTGTGTAAGGGCAGTGTATGTGTATATGTGTAAGGGCAGGTGTGTGTAAGGGCAGTGAATGTGTATATGTGTATGTGTGTAAAGGCAGGTGTGTGTAAGGGCAGTATATATGTGTGTGTAAAGGCAGTGTATGTGTATATGTGTGTGTGTAAAGGCAGGTGTGTGTAAGGGCTGTGTATGTGTATATGTGTGTGTGTGTAAAGGCAGGTGTGTATAAGGGCAATGTACGTGTATATGTGTTTGTGTAAGGGCAGTGCACGTGTATATGTGTGTGTAAAAGCAGGTGTGTGTAATGGCAGTGTATGTATATATATGTGTGTGTAAGTGCAGTGTATATGTGTGTTTATGAGCAGGTGTGTGTAAGGAGAGTGTACATGTATATCTGTGTGTGTGTGTGTAAGGGCAGGGTACGTGTATATGTGTGTGTAAGGGCAGTGTATGTGTGTGTGTGTGTAAGGGCAGTGTATGTGTATATGTGTGTTTATGTTGTGGCGTGTGTAAAGGCAATGTGTAAGAGTCCTAGGAGGGAGGCTAGCATTAGCCTTTTTTTAATTAAAAAAAATCTTTGCTGCTGTTGACTACTCTTCCAATGATTCTCAGCCAGCATTATGCTGAGCATCATGGGCAGAGCCGGCCTTAAGTGTTCTGGCGCACTGTGCGGACTACTCCTCTGGCGTCCCCCGTCCCCAAACAAAAACTCTCCCCTCTGCCCCTTCTTACTATCTACCACCTCTTCCCCTTCTCACTGCCTTCCCCCCTTTGCCCCTTCTCACTGCCTTCCCCCCTCTGCCCCTTCTCACTATCTACCCCCCCCGCCCCTTCTCATTATCTACCCCCTCTCCCTATCCTTACTTACCTTGTTGCTGGAGTCCTGCGGTGGGAGCGGGAGGCGTCCGTCTTCCCGCTCTGCCGCGGTGCGCGCTTCACAGCTGAGCGCCAGAATACTGAGTCACGGAGAGTGAGGGGCACGAAGCGGATGCTGAAAACTTTTTTTGTTTTAACTTTATTTAACATCCTCCGTGTTAAATAAAGTTAAAAAAAACTTTATTTAACATGGAGGATGTTAAATAAAGTTAAAAAATAAACAAACAAAAAACCCCCGATGTTATAATTTAAGTCCCGGGCAGACGCCCCTGTTGCCATGGCGCCCTGTGCGGCCCTGATCATGGGGATTGTAATTCACAGGTAACATCTGCAGCTTTATCTACTGTTAACTGCACTTCCCATGATGCTCAGTCAGCATCATGGAAGCAGTATGTCTGTCTGAGCCTCATGGGAATTCAATTCGATGTGTTGGTTATTTCTAATACGCATGACTCTGCTGACAAAAATGAAGCATGTTTTAAGTGGCGATGCAAGCACGTCATTGTAAAGTGCAATTGCTTGTATTGGTGCGTTCCGCGAGAGTGAGAAAAAAAAAGTGTCCCTCTTTCACATTTTGAAATGTTGGCAGGTATGCGAAAGGGCCAGCAGTCTCCTGATGGTGGCACTACATCAGTGCATTCATGAAACACAGACACCAGGGTCATCATTCTTATAGAAATAACGACAATGCAGACAACTATATTGACAGTATAAAGATAAGCAGCACACTGAACAGTACAGGATGCATACATGTTTAAAAAGACAAAACATAATAACACAATGCCGTTATGTTGTTTAGAATGGTAAGGTTGTACATTATAATGAGAAGACAGTATGATGTAATACGGAGTCAACCATGTTAGAAACATAAGATTAGATCAAGAAATCATACAATATAAATAAATAGTAAGCATATTTAGGCAGGGAATCCAATACATAGGTTTTAAAAATATTTTTAAACAATTTATCTTTACTAGTGTGTATTGTGGCCACAGGAACTCAACATTTGTCAAATCTAGTAAATTGCCCTGGGTTTAATTTTGCTAACATTAAACCATAATATTAATTACTATTGTATTTTACAATTTTTTTTTAATTTTTTTAGCCCAAGGTGCTTCACTGTCCCACTTTAACTCTATTACAGATGCTATATCTACCCCACATCTTTCCGTTTCTCCTGATTATTCTGTGTATCTCAGAGGCGAGGCTGTCACCCTGTATATGTCACCGTGTATATGTGTGTGTAAGGGCAGTGTATGTGTATGTGTGTGTAAGGGCAGTGTATGTGTATATGTGTGTTTATGTTGTGGTGTGTGTAAAGGCAATGTGTAAGAGTCCTAGGAGGGAGGCTAGCATTAGCCTTTTTTTAATTAAAAAAAATCTTTGCTGCTGTTGACTACTCTTCCAATGATTCTCAGCCAGCATTATGCTGAGCATCATGGGCAGAGCCGGCCTTAAGTGTTCTGGCGCCCTGTGCGGACTACTCCTCTGGCGTCCCCCGTCCCCAAACAAAAACTCTCCCCTCTGCCCCTTCTTACTATCTACCACCTCTTCCCCTTCTCACTGCCTTCCCCCCTTTGCCCCTTCTCACTGCCTTCCCCCCTCTGCCCCTTCTCACTATCTACCCCCCCCTGCCCCTTCTCATTATCTACCCCCTCTCCCTATCCTTACTTACCTTGTTGCTGGAGTCCTGCGGTGGGAGCGGGAGGCGTCCGTCTACCCGCTCTGCCGCGGTGCGCGCTTCACAGCTGAGCGCCAGAATACTGAGTCACGGAGAGTGAGGGGCACGAAGCGGATGCTGAAAACTTTTTTTGTTTTAACTTTATTTAACATCCTCCGTGTTAAATAAAGTTAAAAAAACTTTATTTAACATGGAGGATGTTAAATAAAGTTAAAAAATAAACAAACAAAAAACCCCCGATGTTATAATTTAAGTCCCGGGCAGACGCCCCTGTTGCCATGGCGCCCTGTGCGGCCCTGATCATGGGGATTGTAATTCACAGGTAACATCTGCAGCTTTATCTACTGTTAACTGCACTTCCCATGATGCTCAGTCAGCATCATGGAAGCAGTATGTCTGTCTGAGCCTCATGGGAATTCAATTCGATGTGTTGGTTATTTCTAATACGCATGACTCTGCTGACAAAAATGAAGCATGTTTTAAGTGGCGATGCAAGCACGACATTGTAAAGTGCAATTGCTTGTATTGGTGCGTTCCGCGAGAGTGAGAAAAAAAAAGTGTCCCTCTTTCACATTTTGAAATGTTGGGAGGTATGCGAAAGGGCCAGCAGTCTCCTGATGGTGGCACTACATCAGTGCATTCATGAAACACAGACACCAGGGTCATCATTCTTATAGAAATAACGACAATGCAGACAACTATATTGACAGTATAAAGATAAGCAGCACACTGAACAGTACAGGATGCATACATGTTTAAAAAGACAAAACATAATAACACAATGCCGTTATGTTGTTTAGAATGGTAAGGTTGTACATTATAATGAGAAGACAGTATGATGTAATACGGAGTCAACCATGTTAGAAACATAAGATTAGATCAAGAAATCATACAATATAAATAAATAGTAAGCATATTTAGGCAGGGAATCCAATACATAGGTTTTAAAAATATTTTTAAACAATTTATCTTTACTAGTGTGTATTGTGGCCACAGGAACTCAACATTTGTCAAATCTAGTAAATTGCCCTGGGTTTAATTTTGCTAACATTAAACCATAATATTAATTACTATTGTATTTTACAAATTTTTTTTAATTTTTTTATCCCAAGGTGCTTCACTGTCCCACTTTAACTCTATTACAGATGCTATATCTACCCCACATCTTTCCGTTTCTCCTGATTATTCTGTGTATCTCAGAGGCGAGGCTGTCACCCTCCAATGCTCTGTTTCTGATGGACATTTCAACAGACACTTTTCATTTTACAAGAACTCAGACTACATTACGGCTGTAAACAGTTACATATATTACATACCATGGACATATAGGGTATTATACCTGTGAATATTGGGATGGAAGTAGCAGCTCACCGAGAAGTAATGCAATCTACATATGGTTACTTGGTAAGAGATCTTACTATACAGGCAATTTAAGTAGAATGCCAGTAAAATGTCATAGTGATTCAGTAAAAATGATCTGCATTGTTTAAGCCTATAGAATGTATTTGCACTTTCCTCAGTTTCAATGGCCATTCTTTTGTTTGGGTCCCATATGTTTTAAAATATAGAAACCATATAAAAACAGTAAAAGGAGCGCACAAATTATTAAAACCTATAAATAGGCAATAAGAAAAAAATAATAATAAACAAATAAGAGAAATAAGAAAAAAAGTTCCCCCAGAGTTAGGACGGTCAAAGAAGAAGTAGTAGGGCACTGTGCTTGAGCAGGCAGACCCTGGCAGACTATAGGCACATGCAGCCCAGTGGAACAGGACTGAATTTCCTCAGTATTATATACTATACCTATTCACCTATTTTCACCAATATTTATCAATGAAGGATAATAGATGATAAAGGTTACAGGTTTGGTAGCATAACTGTCTGGATCAGCTAAACTCTACTGAGGGACAGGGGGGGGAATATCTGCTGCAGTTCCTGGAAGTAGTATATAAATTAAATACATACACTAGAGTAGTCCCTACAGCTTCTCCAATGCACTCTACAACAGTAAATGCTCTGCACCAAAATAAACTATTAATTAACGTGCAGTATGGTAGGTGAGCAATGACCACTTATCTCAGCCTCTGCTAACCTACTCTCACACTCCAACTCTTATCAGTCTGTAACTACTGCTACTGACAAGATAAAATGGTGTCAGCACACTTATGTTTGTTCCTTCCTCTTGTAAATGTTAATTGGGGAAAAAAGTTCGTTTTCGTCAGTGTTGTCGGAGATGGCCCTCGCTTTCGCTGATTCGTACGAATGCACAAAACAGGCACTTAAAAAAAATAACGTTCCTACGAAATTGAATGCACAAGTCTAATATTTACCGTATTGGCTCGAATATAGGCTGCACTTTTTCCCCCCACTTTAAGTCTTTAAAGTGGGGGTGCGGCCTATATTCGGGGTCTAGTGCCGGCACCGGAAGTTGTATACGCGTATTGCGTAGTTGTCCCCCGCCGGCCCCGCAAGACACCCGGGAGTCTGCTCCGGTAAGTCGGGGGGGGCAGAGGAGGACAGTGGCAGCATATCTCGGGGGGGGGAGGACAGTGATAGCATTTCTCGGGGAGGGAGGAGGACAGTGGCAGCATATCTCGGGGGGGGAGGACAGTGATAGCATTTCTCGGGGAGGGAGGAGGACAGTGGCAGCATATCTCGGGGGGGGACAGTGATAGCATTTCTCGGGGAGGGAGGACGACAGTGGCAGCATATCTCGGGGGGGAGGACAGTGATAGCATTTCTCGGGGAGGGAGGAGGACAGTGGCAGCATATCTCGGGGGGGGGACAGTGATAGCATTTCTCGGGGAGGGAGGAGGACAGTGGCAGCATATCTCGGGGGGGGAGGAGGACAGTGGTAGCATATCTCGGGGGGAGGAGGACAGTGGTAGCATATCTCGGGGGGGAGGACAGTGGCAGCATATCTCGGGGGGGGAGACAGTGGTAGCATATCTCGGGGAGGGGGACAGAGTGGCAGCCTTTTTTTTTGGTGCTTTTTTAAAGAAAAAAACTTTTTCTTTAAAAAAGCACCAAACTTTTAGGGTGCAGCCTATATACGGGGGCGGCCTATATCCGAGCCAATACGGTATATATATATATACAGTATATATATATATATATATATATATATATATATACACAAACACATATATTTGGAGGTTAAATAACGAGCATTAGGGGGGCGTGGCTGACCGGCTACCAGCATGGCCGCTTGATTCTGGAGCTCCGGCGCACCTGGCCCATCTTTAGCTATTTTTAACGCTCCTTGGCCGCCATGGGCAAGCACGGCAGGGTTACTGGCACCCCAAAACCCTCGGGGTCTAAAGACAAGGGGTCGCTTACCTCGTTGCGCCCCTTCTTTCGTCCTCCGCCTGATCAGGACTCCCGCGACTCCTGTGCTAGGCCGCCATCTTCTACGGCCAGCGTGGAGAGTGATGTCGCAGATGAGGCTGCCTCGGTCGCTCGACGACCTTCTCCTGACCCCACTCCTCCCGCTTGGCAGGACAAGTTTGATCTGCTGCCTACTAAGCAAGATATTGCCGACATCGTGGATCGCGCTACCCAAGGCATTCGCTCCAGTTTAACCGCCATACAAGCGGACATCCGTCATGTAGGTGACAGGGTTGCGGCCCTGGAGGGGGATCAACCTCGTGTTTTCGCGACGGTGGACTCGTTATCTGCTCAACTTCGCGAGCAATCGATTGTCATACAACAGCTCACGAGGCGGATTGATGACCTCGACAACAGAAGCAGGCGCAATAATCTTAGGGTTCGCGGCCTGCCGGAATCGATCCTCCACGATGACCTACCTGCCACGCTTACGGCAATCTTCAATAAAGTTCTCAACAGAGAGGCTGACACTCCTGTTCGGTTCGACAGGGTCCATAGGGCCCTGCGTCAAAAGCCTTCCGGCTCTCTCCCTCCGAGGGATGTAATTTGCCGCATTCAAGATTACCCTCTCAAGGAAGACATTGTGCGGGCCTTTCGATCTCGACCTACCTTCACCTGGGATTCCTGTCCTGTTGCGGTATTTCAGGATTTGTCTCCGGCGACCCTTCAAAACCGTCGTTTGCTCCAGCCGATTACCCGGGCTCTCCGTGAGGCGAATATCCCATACCAATGGGGCTTTCCCTTTGCCCTCATTGTTCGGCGAGGTGGCAGTGCCCATATCATACGGCAACCGGAAGATGTACCCCGTTTTACGGAATCGCTTGGCCTGCCATCGTGCGACATTCCTGCGTGGGATTACTCCTTCCACCAGCCGGCGAGTCTGTCGGATCCGTCTAGGGTTTGGTCTCCTCGCCCGCAGCGTAAGAAGAGACACCACGGCGGAGAGGTTGTGCGAGCTCGGGACACACACACTGACTAAACTCGTATGTTTGCCTTTATTTTCGCCTTTATTTCTTTTTTAATTTTTGTTATTTTTTTTTTATACCTTATTGTGGGACGCTCTACCCTCCTGGACTTTGCTTCACCTGCTGGAGTCGCTGACGCTCGCCTTCTGTGTCCTGGCCTCTCGTCTTCGGCGGTCCTGCTTGGGCAATGTTCATGCGGCAGATCTCCTGACTGGCCCTCAGTGCTTCCTCCTCCGCTGTCGTTTCCGGACTCTCGGCTTCATTCGACATCGCTACGACGCTCAGGTTCCGGGAGGGTGGGGATGGGGGTCCTTCGTTCTGACGGCACATTGTCATGGCTCCGCTAGCGTTTTGTTTTGGGGTTTTTTTGTTTTTTTTTTTTTTTTTTTTTTTTTTTTTTACTTTTATTATGCGCCGTTCTGTTGTTTTTATGTACCATATCGTATTGTGCTCTGGCCCCCTTCCCTCGCTTGTAGACCGGTGGTCCTTGTCCTCCTATTCCTTGCCGTTGATACGGGTGGCACGCCTCAGATCCCTGGCCTCGGGAGTCCGAGGGGGGTAGTGGTTTAAGTCTCTGCCCCATCGCCCACCACTTCCTCCCCCCCCCCTTTTTTTTTTTTTTTTTTTTTTATATTTATTAATTTTTTATTTATTTATTTTTTTTTATTTTCATTTGTGATTTATTTTGTTTTTTGTCGTGTGTCCCTTCATGGGGGTACTTGTATAGGTGGCCCTTTCTATTGTCCAAAGGAGTCCCTGCCCGCACCCATGCGGTTCATATGGGCCGGGTGGCGCCACCAGACTCTTCCATGTTGGATGTTTTACTGGTTACCCTCTTGTTCCCCCCTCGGAGCCGACCTACTTCCCTCCCTTTGGGAGTTGGAGTATTGGTTTACGACCTACTGTTAGGTCTTTGGGCTCACTATTTGATGCCTAGGCATCCGGAGTCCTGGGTTGCTTTCCACGGGCATTCCTTGGGCTCTTACTGTTCTTGTTTGATTTTTTATGGTTTAGTTTGTTTTTTTCTTTTGGCTTTTCGCCGCCAGGTAGTCTTACATTGCATTATGTCTCTTTTAATGTCTAGTTCCGATGTCTATCCCTGATTGCATTAAAATCACCTCTCTTAATGTGAGGGGTCTTAATAAGCCGCAGCAAAGGTCCAAATTATTACACACACTACACTCCTTTCGCTCTCATATCGCATTCCTTCAAGAGACCCATTTTATAGCTTCTAGAGAATTTAAACTTACAGATCGGCGTTTTGCTCAGGTTTTCTTCTCTAGTTCGCCCGATTCTAAAACTAAGGGAGTGGCCATTGTTATTCACAAACTTCTCTCCTTCCAGCTTCTGGATGTGTGGAGGGATTCGGAGGGTAGGGCCCTTTTTGTAAAAGGTTTTATTGGTAATCAGAAGGTCACGTTAGCCAACATATATTCGCCGAATCGCAACCAACCAGCCTTCCTGTGTGGCATCTTAGCGAGATTTGGTGATTTTCAGGAGGGCCTGTCCCTGTTTGGGGGAGATTTTAATATGATTCTAGACCCCCTCCAGGACTCCTCTGCCCGTGTTTCTCACATCCCTTTTCGACATATCAAGAAGGTTAAACGCGCTCTCCACTTAAATCAGTTGGTAGATGTTTGGAGGTCCCAACATCCCTCTGATAGGGATTACACCTTTTTTTCGCCTCCCCACAACAGGTATACACGCATTGATATGTTGTTTCTCTCGCACCACCACCTTTTGCACCTTCGCTCGTCTTGCATTGACGTTAGCTCCTTTAGCGACCATGCGCCGATTCATGTCACGATCTCGCTGTCTCGGTCGCGCCTTAAACCCTGGACCTGGAGACTGAATGAAAATCTCTTGGATAATCCCACTCACTTATCGGATCTCTCCGATCATCTCACACACTATTTTGCCGATAATGTTACGGATGACATTCCCTTTCCTACCATATGGGAGGCCCATAAGGCCGTTATGAGGGGTCACCTCATTCAGTTGGGGGCCACCCTTAAGAAGCTTCGGCGGGCTGAGGTTTTGTCGCTTACTACGCAGATTTACAGATTGGAGCAGGCCCATAAGGCCTCCCTGTCCTCTGTCCTTCTTCCCCAACTCCATACTCTTCGTTCTCAATTGGCCTCCCTCCTGGATGACAGAACTAAACGCTCCTTCCTGCTGACTAGGAAGCATTTTTACGAGTTGGGTGATAAGCCTGGGAAGCTGCTGGCTCGGGCTCTTCGAGCGCAGTCTTCTGCTTCCTATATTCCCAGGATTAGGAATGGTGGGGGCGACCTCTGCTTTGAGTCTTCCGAGATTGCTCACTGTTTTCATGAGTTTTATGCGGCTCTTTATAATTTACCCCACGCTGCTCCCTCCGATTCGCATTCTCGCCCTTCTATTCAGGATTACCTGGCCAAACATTTTCCCCAACGACTGGAGGACTCCGTCATTGAGTCCCTGAATGCTCCGATTTCTAGTGACGAGATCGGCCTTGCTCTGAAGTCCTCTTCGAAGGGCAAGAGTCCGGGCCCAGATGGCCTTACCACTGGTTATTATAGTCGTTTTTTTCCAGTGCTGGGCCCTCACATGACCAAATTCTTCAATTGCTTGGCGGAGGGTCAGTTGCTTGATCCTCAGTCGAATCTGGCTCACATAGTGGTTATCCCCAAGCCTGGGAGGGACGCGGATCATTGCTCCAATTATCGCCCCATATCCCTGATCAACACAGACCTTAAACTTTTGGCCAAAGTGATGGCGCTACGTTTGGGCCCATATATTCCTGCCCTGGTCCATAGGGACCAGGTTGGGTTCGTCCTGGGGAGGGAGGCCAGGGATAACACTATTAAGGTGCTTAATTTGATTGCGCACGCTACACATCACTCCACCCCGTTGGTCCTGTTGTCCCTGGACGCCGAGAAGGCGTTTGACAGGGTGGCCTGGCCCTTCCTGTTCCAGACGTTGTCCTCAATCGGGCTTCGGGGTCAATTCTTCAATCTAGTTGGCGCCCTGTATTCCAACCCCTCGGCTCAGGTCAAAGTGAATGGTATTCTGTCTTCCCGTTTCCGCATCCATAATGGTACCCGTCAGGGCTGCCCCCTCTCCCCGTTGCTTTTCGTCCTGGCAATGGAGCCCTTGGCTTCTGCACTTCGGGGTAACACTAACATTTCCGGCCTCCGCATCGCTGATCATACGCATAAGCTTGCCATTTATGCCGATGACATGCTCTGCCTGGTTACGCAGCCCTCCACTTCCCTCCCGCATATCATTGAGGAGCTCCAGGTCTTCACGGGCCTCTCTAACTATGTTATTAATTTGCAAAAATCGGAGCTTTTAGGAATTAATTTGTCCCAGTCCCTTCGGGATTCCCTGGCCAGATCCTTCCCCTTTCGCTGGCAACATGAGGCCATAAAGTATTTGGGTCTCTGGATACCGGCTGATCTCTCTCAGCTTAAATCCTTAAATTTTGACCCCCTTCTTTCCTCTGTGCAAGGCGACCTTCGCAGGTGGGCTGTCCCTCATATCTCCTGGTTCGGCCGTATAGGGGTGATTAAAATGAATATCCTTCCCAGGTTCTTATACCTCTTGCAGTGTTTGCCCATTTTTCTTCCCAAAGCGTACTTCAAGGCCTGCCACAGGGTGTTCCGTAAATTCATTTGGGGGGACCGTTCTCCTCGCCTTTCCTTTCTACATATGGTCCGGCCTAAGCTCCGGGGAGGTTTGGGGGTCCCTAATGTGGAATGGTACTGGTTGGCGTCTCACCTTCGTCGTGTCGTGGAGTGGTCCTTGGAGGCTCCGAAGTTGTGGATACCTCTGGAGAACTCGTTTTTGGCCCATCACATTTCGGCGGTTCCATGGTTGCCAGACCGTTTCCGTCGCTTACTGGTGCACTCACATCCCACGGTTTTGGCCACGTTGCGAGTTATGGGTCGTCTCTCACGCCGTCGCCTCCTCACGTCTGTCCCATGTCCCCTCTTCCCTCTCACGCATAACCCAACTCTCCCTCCCGATCTCAGTGGCAGTCTGGCTGGTTCTTTCCCTCGACTAGCGACGGACCGTGTTAGATTTTACCATTTCCTTCAGGGCGCTGAGTTTAAACCTCTTTCAGCTTTGGTAGGCCTGGCTCCCCCCCCCTTTCGGTCCGCGTTTTTGTATCACCGTTTGAAACATTTTCTTACCTCTCTTCTCCCTAATCCCTTGCTCACCAGGGATCTCTCTGACTTTGAGCGGCTCTGCGTTCTCCCCAAAGAGCAACCGCACTTGCTCTCATACCTGTATGCTTTGGTTGTGGACGCGCATTGTACTTCGAAACCATTCTACCTTAGTCTCTGGGAGAGGGACCTCTCCGTCCAGTTTGCTGACGATGATTGGGACAAAATTTTAATGCTTACCCATAAGGGCGTCCTCTCCTCTAAAGTTCAGGAGACCGCCTTCAAACTATTGTCTCGCTGGTATAAGGTGCCCCTGGAACTTCACCATTACTTACCTCAGGTTTCTCCATTGTGTTGGAGGTGTGCGGAGGCGGAGGGCTCCTTTCTTCACCTGTGGTGGGAGTGTAAGGATATTCGCCCGTTCTGGGAGACAGTAGTCAGGGTGATCACTGAGGTGTCCGACCCGGATTTTGTTGCGTCCCCTCAGTCCTTGTTACTCCTCCATACTCAGGTTTCCTTCGGGTCTTTCAAACGGTCTCTCACTATTCACCTGATTCAAGCGGCGAAATCTGTCATTCCTAGGTTTTGGAAGAGGCCGGGTCCCCCCCCTATCGCCGCTTGGATTTCTAGGGTCAATTTCGTGTGTCAGATGGAGGACCTTGTGGCGACTTCTCGGGGGAGGGGGTATAAGAACGGCCTTAAATGGTTCCCATGGTCATCCTATATGTCCTCGTCGCGTGGGATGGCCATTGGTTGTGCACAGCCTCCATGACCTCGCTGGTCTCGCCCTCCCTGGGGTCCTCCGTGAATCCCCGGGTTTCGCTTTCGATAGGGTTTGAGGTTGCTCCTATTTCTCTTCCCCCCCCCCCTTTTTTTTTTTGTTCTTTTTTTTCTTTCTTTTTCCGTGCTCGTTCTGGCTGCGCAATATGACAATAGACATTTTTCTGCGGATCTTTTTGTGCGGTGAGACCCTGGTTTCGTTTGTTTCTTGTTTGACGTTCGACGCTCCAGACAATGTAACGTCTTTATTGGGGCTATGTATTTTTCTTCTGTTATTCTCCTGTGCCTTTTGAGCAACTACTGATGTGTGCGTGACTCTGGATTGTAGTAAACTACTGATCCTTTCAGGTCTATACGTGTGTAACTTATATCTTGCATTATGTATCCGTGGATCATCCATTCTGACTTATATTACGTGCTTCTTGTGTGACTCTGCACATTGTACCATGCGTTTGTAACGCCTTTGTGTTTACTGCTGTGCATGTTTTTTAATAAACGGAGAATTGACAAAAAAAAATAACGAGCATTAAGTCAAGTACATGTATTGATGAACAAATTATAACACCAAATGCCAAAGCAAAATAAGAAGGCCAAGGACCATACTTGCTTATGATGGTGGGTAAGATGGGAATAGTATTCCTGCAAATCCAAAATAGATAAATATAATAGTTACATAGTTACATAGTTATATAGGCTGAAAAAAGACATGCGTCCATCAAGTTCAGCCTTTACTATATCTGTTAATTTGTTGCTATTGATCCAAAAGAAGGAAAAAATTCCTTCTTGACCCCAAAATGGCAGTCACATTTCTCCTTGGATCAGTAAGCTGTTTCCCCCTAACTAAAGATTATATCCCTGAATATTATGTTTATCCAGGTATCCATCCAGTTGCAGTTTAAACGTCTGTACAGACTCCGATAAAACTACCTCTGTAGGCAGAGAATTCCACATCCTTATTGTCCTTACTGTAAAAAACCCTTTCCTCTGCTTTAGTCTAAATCTCTTTTCTTCCTGTCTGAACGCATGACCACGTGTCCTATGCATAGTCCTGTTTATGAACAGATTTCCACACAATGGTTTGTATTGGCCCCGAGTATATTTATATAATGTTATCATATCCCCTCTGAGGCGACGTTTTTCTAAACTAAACAGATTTAAATTAGTTAACCTTTCTTCATAACTATAGTGCTCCATTCCTTTTATTAATTTTGTAGCCCGCCTCTGCACCCTTTCTAGTCCTATGATATCCTTCTTTATATGCACAGCATATTCAAGGTGCGGCCTTACCATTGATTTATACAGAGGCAAAATTATATCTTTATCCCGCGACTTGATGCCCCTTTTTATACACGACAATACCTTACTGGCCTTAGCAACCGCAGACTGACATTGCACATTATTGCCTAGTTTGTTGTCTATAACAATTCCCAAATCCTTCTCATTTGTCGTTACCCCTAATTCACTACCGTTTAGGGTGTAGGTTGCTTGTGCATTCGCTACCCCGAAGTGCATAACTTTACATTTATCTACATTGAATTTCATCTGCCATTTGTGTGCCCAGTCCCCCAGTCTATCTAGATCCCTCTGCAGCACAGTAATATACTGCTCACCCTGTATAACTTTACCTAGTTTAGTGTCAAACACAGAAACATGACTTTCAACGCCTACTGCCAGGTCATTTATAAATATGTTGAATAAAATTGGTCCCAGAACAGAACCCTGAGGGACACCACTTACCACTTTTGACCAGCTTGAAAATTTACCATTTATAGCAACTCTCTGTCCTCTATCTCTAAGCCAATGTTCTACCCAAGAACAAGAATTTGCATCTAGACCAATTTCCTTCAGTTTGAATACTAACCTATTGTGTGGAACCGTGTCAAACACCTTGGCAAAATCCAAGTAGATTACATCCACTGCAACACCCTGATCGACACTTCTACTTACTTCTTCATAGAATGCAATTAAATTAGTTTGACAGGACCTATGTTTCATAAAACCATGCTGATTTTTGCTAATAATACTGTTCTTCCCAGGGAATTCTTGAATATTATCCCTAAAACAGCCCTTCAAATACTTTCCCAGCCTCGGAAGTTAAGCTCACAGGTCTATAATTTCCGGGCATAGAGTTTGAACCCTTTTTGAAAATAGGAACCACATCTGCCTTCCTCCAATCCTCTGGTACAATTCCTGAAAGAAAAGAATCCTGAAAGATTAGAAACAGAGGTTCACTTATTTCCTGACTCAGCTCCTTAAGTACTTGTGGGTGAATACCGTCAGGCCCCTGAGCTTTGTTGACATTAACTTTCTTTAGTTGCTGCAGCACCTTATCCTGAGTCATCCACTCACAGTTTGACTGAAAATTTTTCTCAGTGGTCCTATGTATATCCATTGCCATAGGTTCCTCCTTAATATATACTGAGGAAAAATAATCATTTAAAGTTTATGCTTTTTCCTGGTCCTCCTTAACCAACACTTCCCTCTCTGTTTTTAATGAACCTACGTTTTCATTTTTTTAGAATTTATGTACTTAAAGAATTTTTTGGGGTTAGTTTTGCTCTCTTTGGCAATAACTCTCATTTTCTAGTTTAGCCCATCTAATTACCTTTTTGCATGCTTTATTGGCTTCCTTATATCTTATATAGGATGCCTCTGATTCGTCTGATTTAAATGCTATAAAAGCCATTTTCTTATTTTTAATTTTCTGCTTAACGTCCCCACTAAGCCACATCGGTCTCAATTTGTTTCTTTTATATTTGTTTCCTAGTGGTACATACTGAGAAGTGTACCCTGCTAATATTTGTTTGAAAATACTCAATTTTTCCTCAGTATTTTTACCCCTGAAGAGTTTTTGCCAGTCAATAAGTTGTAAAGCTTCCCTTATCTTATTGAAATTGGCCTTCTGAAAATTATACGTTTTAGTATTCCCCATGGGCAGTTTATTTTTTGAGTTTATTTCAAAAGAGACCATATTGTGATCACTATTACCCAAGTGCTCCCCCACTTGAATGTTAGACACAAGATCAACATTGTTTGTTATCACCAGATCCAAACAAGTATCCTTTCTAGTTGGTGATTGTACCAGTTGTGACATGAATGTGTCATTTAACAGGTTCAAAAACCTGAATCCCCTTGCAGAACTACTAGTCCCTCTATCCCAATTTATGTCCGGGTAATTAAAATCGCCAATAATTAACGTGTTACCCAGATGTGCAGCTTTCTCAATTTGCTCTAACAGCTGCTCTTCCTCATCATTATTAACATTAGGTGGTTTATAACATATCCCAACCAGTAGTTCTTTTCCTTTTTTTTGCCCCAAGTTGATATCTACCCATAAAGCTTCCACAAATCCCTTGTCGCCTTCAAGATGCTTAATAATGAAATATATAAATATGCATGTGAAAAGCTTAAAGCTATCCTGTTCATGACCAAGGACCATGTATGACTTTCTAATAGTAGAAATAAATGGCAGACTACATAGACAGAAACAAAGGTGGACAGACACTGGCGAATGGCATCGCAAAACCTGAGTCACTGCTGAAGCCAAACTCTATACAGACACACAAAACAAGCAAAAGGCCATAGTTGAGGCCAACCAGCACTACACTACGCTTTAAGAATTGGGCCATCCAGAAGCCTGAACGGTTCTGATATAAATATACAGTCACATTTGATATTTCTATGTATATATATATATATATATATATATTGTCTTCATCCTACAAGGGTTTTATCATACATCTTCCTTTTTGGACTTTTTGATTTTGCTCTCTTAATAATACTTACTTTTTTTTATTTGAAGATCTGGTAACATAGGGAGGATTTGTACATTATTAGAGCACTAACTGCACACAAAGTAAATGCTATTAACCAATTTTTACATTTATTTTACTCTTTTCTATTTGTTACAGACCATTTTCCAGCACCAGCACTCTATGTGGGGTCTCCACAGGCTCTATACTTTAAAGGACAGTCTATTACTATGATTTGTTCTATTCCTTCTGGAGACTTTGTAGTGAAAGGTATTCGATATTTTAACAACAGAAAAGAAGTTCACTTAGTTGAAGCAAACACAAAGAAAGGAAAATATGTGCTTTCCAGACTTTCCATGGATGATTCTGGGGAATATTCTTGTGGGTACTCGATTTGCATAAATAAAAGAGAGATCTTGTCATTTGGCAGTAACACAATTATGATCAACATTTCAGGCAAGTGGTTATTTTATTTTAAGTATGTATTTTTTTTTAAATACCGTATTGGCTCGGATATAGGCCGCCCTCGTATATAGGCCGCACCCTAAAAGTTTGGTGCTTTTTTTCTTTAAAAAAGCACCAAAAAAACATGCTGCCACTCTGTCCTCTCCCCCCCCCCCGAGATATGCTGCCACTGTCCTCCCCCCCGCGATATGCTGCCACTCTGTCCTCCCCCCCCGACTTACCAGAGCAAACTCCCGGGTGTCTTGTGGGGCCGAAAGGGGACATCTATGCAAATCGCGTATACAACTCCCAGTGCCGGCACTCAGCGGAAGTGCCGGCACTGGAAGTTGTATACGTGTATTGCGTAGATGTCTTCCGCCGGCCCCGCAAGACACTCGGGAGTCTGCTCTGGTAAGTCCGGGGGGGGGGGGCGGACGTTCACCGGCGATGCGCTTAGACAACCTCTCGTGCCGGTACTTCCCTCGTGGAAAGTGCCGGCAGGGGAGGCTGTCTGAGCGTATCAGAGAGTAGGATGCAGGTCCCCTGCACCGCTGCGGGGGACCTGTATCCTAACCCCGCTGCCTGCCCGGCGCCCGGGACTGCATGTCCCGGACGTCGGGCGCTAGACCCCGAATATAGGCCGCACCCCCACTTTAAAAACTTAAAGTGGGGGAAAAAAGTGCGGCCTATATACGGGCCAATACGGTATGTATTTATTTTACATATGTATTTTTTATGCTGCACATAAAAACTGAAATGTGCTAAAATAGTTTCTGCAAATTCATATTTAAATGAGCGCAAGCTCAAAGTTTGTTGTTATGGAATTCTTATGTGATTCGACCTTCAGATGAAAGAACTAAACCCAATGATGTTTATTTGCTGAACATACTAGTGTGATAACTGCTTTGTATAAGTGGAACATCAACTTTGACATTACTAGACAAAAAGTTGTTTTTTGTCTAGACTTGGCTATGTCTTAGTCATGAAAGTTTATGTAAAAGTACACCTACCCATAAATAATTGCATAGAACAACAAATGGTTGGATTGAGAAGGCCACAGCTTTATTAAATTACAGAAATTAAATTATAAGCCTTAACTGATATGTGAAGTGTATGTTGGGGGACAAGTGTACAACTTGTTGTTATGGGGAATAGTTCATCCACTCTGATCAAAAAGATTCTCACTGAACCACTTTGTTTCACTATGAATAACTTACACATTTTATATCTTTGTGTATGAAAAAAATCTGCTGCAGAACTACCAGCTATCTCTATTTCTGTATGGCCCTCTTACCCTGTCTTCATCAAAGGAGAGAATATCACTATAATGTGTTCCATTGATCCGGAAATCACTGCAATGAGGGGCGTCCAGTACTTTAAGGAGGGTAAAGAAATTGCAACAGAATTGCAAGAAAATACAGCCGAATATTTTATATTTGCATCAGACAAGGAATCATCTGGTAACTACTACTGTGCAATTTGGGTGGAATTACCCCATAATCAGAAAATTATGTTGCAAAGTGATAGACTTGCAGTCAGAGTGACAGGTGAGTTTGACATAACCTTATTACCACCACTGTCCATGGTTTATCATATAATGATCTTACTTTATTGTCCTATGGCCCATCTTAAGCGTTTTTATGACCCTGCTTATTTCTACTGGGAAATCTTTATCACGTCTCACTTTCGCTTCAGGAGACTTAAAGTCAACAGGCTACATTTGCAGGTGTAAAATTAGAGAACTTCTAAAGCAAACCAATATATTTTCAACAACTATCACAGTAACCAGTGGGTGAACCTACAGATGTTCCTAAATGTAGTATTTCAACAATTAACTAATTTAGTTTTAATTGTATAAATACAGTCATTTTTCCTTGCCCTAACTGTGTGTTCTTCTTTTCAAATTTCATTATAAATTTCTGGTTGCTGGAACCTCTTTTGTTGACACATTGTGGTATATACGGTAGCTTTTGAAACTCTGTTCTACCCAAACTCACATCTCTCATGGATTATTAGGGTTTGTCTTGGATAGCATGTCCTTGTCAGGACCCTACCGGTCGTCGGCGGGGACTCTCGGCCATGTGTCCGTCGGGTCCCAACCCGTCGGCGACGGAGGTCCTCACCCGGCGGAGTCCCCGCCGGGCAGCTTCATCCTCGGCTGCACGGAACGGCATCTCCGTGCCGCGGGCCGCGTCCCCGGTCTCCGTTGCGGTGGCAGCCGCACGCCAGGACTACGAGTATGGCGGGGGGGCGGGTCCTGCGGTCCCAGACCGCTGCTGGCAGCCAGGGGGGGCGTGTCCTGCGGTCCCAGACCTGACAGCCAGGGGAGGCGTGTCCTGCGGTCTAACCGCAGGGGGGAGGGATTAGGGACTAATTGACAGCCACAGAGAGAGGAGGGGTTAGAGGAGGAGCAACAATTAGGCGGGCTATTTAAACCTGCAACCCTGTACCTTCAGTACTTGGTTGTTCAAGTTCCCTACCGAATTCCTATACCCTGTTGCTGTTTTTGGATTATTACGGACTTTTGACCTCGGCTGGATTTCTGGACTTTGTTTTTGGATTACCCTTGTTGTACTGCGAACCTTCTGATTTGATTACACAGACTTTTGACCCTTGGCTATATTCTGGACTTTGTGTGTTGGATTACCCTTTACTTCACTCCCTTGCACCCGGTGTCTCTCTGCGCTGCGCTCCGATCCCAACTCAGCCTTGACAGTCCTCAAGATAATCATTTTCTGGCCTGTGTTTTTAAGCAACTCATATATATTGGTTTTAATAATAAAGTTGGAAACCATAAGATATTTATACATTTTCCTCCATAAACAAAATACTTGAGAGATGTCTATGATGGCACAAATTAGCATTTTGAAATCTTAAGAAAAGAGTAATGTGTATGAGGCAATGACGAAAGTGAGTAACAAGAATTAATGTGGGCAATCTGTCTGCCTATTTTATTGTCTTACTGTAAGATATATGGTAATACCTGTTCTGAATATTCTGAATGTATCTTCAGATAAAAGAAACATTAACTTTTTTAACTTGAATAAAATGATAATAAAATAGTAATAAATAATCATTATTAAAAAATAATTGCACAGGTTAAGTCAGTGTGGACACATTTTTTTCATGGGAACATCAATTGCTAGATAATAGCGTGAATAGTTTTTGAATGCTGTACTAAATGTTAATGCTAACAGTCATGAAATGCTCCTCAGAATTGTGACTCTATGGAGTAAAATTAGCAATAACATTAAAATTGCCAATATACAATAATATCAACACACTAAAACATATTGGTGAAGAGGGCCCTCTTCATTTAAGATTCTTCTTCTGATAGCAAGACACCTATTTCTATAGGTCTACAATTTGTATAGGTCTAAAATCTAAATTAATTTTTTACAGACCCCCTTCCAGCTCCCTACATCTCGTACACATCCACGAGGGATGGTATCACTGTGACATGTTCTGTTGCCAGTTCTGAAACTGTAACAAGGAAATTCCAGTATTTACAGAATGGAAAAGAGATGCACATAATAAACTTAAATGGTAACGTAGCCACATACATGATTTACAAATCTGCCAAGGAAGCTGCTGGGATATATTCTTGTCGATACTGGGAAGAAAAACATGGAAGGCAGATCTCCTCATTGATCAGTAATAGTGTAGACATTACATTATTGGGTGAGTTTTCTATGTGTCCTCCAAACTAATGTTTGCCTCTTTGCATTTATGTAAGGCAGTTGTACAAATCTAGCGAGTGTTGTGTGGCAATTGCTAAAAGAACAAATGCTAAAACCATAATTAGTATAAAGCAACTCCCTTGTGATATTCCACATGGATTATTGCAACTCCCTACTAACGGGTCTCATTCTCTCCCATGTTTCACCGCTCTAATCTGTCCTCAACACTGCAGCTACATTAATCTGTCACTGTTCTTCATCTGTAGCTCCTCTTTGCCAAATGCTGCACTGACTACCTATACCCTTCAGAGTCAAATTCAAACTTCTGACCCTGACCTACAGAGCCCTTAATAACTCCGCACCCACTTATATCTCGACCTTACTATTCAAATACACCCCCTAACCACCATCTTGGTTCCTCTCATGACCTTCGTCTCTCTTCTACCAGCACCATGTCTAAGCCATCTGAACAGCCAACATCTTTGACAGCTCATCCTGACTCAACCAACTCATCCTCACCTAAACAGTCCTCTCCTACCGATTCACTTCCCCCTCATCCGATTAGATTGTAAGCTCACAAGAGCGACCCACTCCTTTTGTACCAGTGTGTTATTGTTTGTGATTTTAAATGTATCCTACGGACTCTGGTTGTAAAGCGCTACGGAATCTGCTGGCACTATATAATAAATGTAATGTAATTCAACTTGTTGGGCACGTAGTGATGTAACAGATGCTAACTGCTCAACCTCTTAAATGTTTACTGCATGTAACCCTGAAACCTCTCACAATTTCAATGTAAAATCACTGCTTATCTAAGTAAATCAAAGAAAACCTCCTGGCAGCCAATTGAGGTCAACGTAACTGAACATTTAGGTTTAATTAAGCTAAACTAGCCATACAAACTCACAGATCCTCTTCATAAAAACTGTTTAATGGAATTTAATGGAACGGCATAAATATTACAATAACAATAATAATAACTGGAAAAGAGATCTTTAAACAAATGGACAAGTAGTGATGCATAGTGCTGGAAATGCAAATTGAAAAGGCAGGATTCATATATTATTACGTTTCATATTTAGTAGTTGATGTAGAACTGAGTTAGCCTTGACATGAATTAATAACCACTAGCATTGCAAAGGTTATTACCGGAAATAAACTACATTTTATTATGTGGCAGCATTGCAATAGTTATTTTTAAAATATGTTTTACCTGTGGCAGCATTGCCAAAGACTATTTTTAAAAACATTTTTTACTTTGTTAGCTTTGTTCTTACTTCTGTCAATGATCATCAGTAAAAACAATATATAATTTGTGTGAACGCACTCTAAAGTATTACATCAGCCACCTTAATGTCCTTAAATCGCTTGTGTGAGCTGTTATGGAGACTAGTGTTGGCTCGGTGTTAGCCATGGTAGTTCATACTGAGGGGAAAAGAACAAATGCTAAAATCATACTCAGTATAAAGCAATGTAACTCCTTGGGAACATAGTCAAATAACCAATCCTAACTCCTCAGCCTCTTACATGTAACCCCTCACAATTTAAAATCGCTGATTCTCTAGGTAGATCAAAACAATGCTCAAGGCAGCCAATTGAGGTCAAAGTAACTGAGCACTTAGGTTTAACTAAGTTAACTAGCCAAAAAACCTGGATCCTTTTGATAAGAAATTAAACGTCATACTTCAAGTATACATTTGAAACCTTATGCATTATCTCGATATTAATGTAACTAATGCATACATACGTGCGTAGTAATTATGGTAAATATGTATAAATTATATATACCATTTAATGCAATAATATAAATGTCATAATGATAATTTGAAAAAAGGATCTCAGAACAAGTGGACAAGGAGAGCTTTAAGGCAAAAAAGGTTTCATATTATAATTTACAACACAAGTAGTGGTTAATATTGTTTGGAATGCAAATTGTAAAGGTAGTGTTCATAAATTATTAGGTTTCATATTTATTAGTTGATGTGGAACCGAGTTAGCCTTAACTGTATATATTAACTTTTACTAATCAATTAGAAAAACAAATATGCATTAGCATTGCATATTGCTAACGCATATACTGTATTGTTGCTAATACCATTGCATGGTACATTTCAGTGTACTAAACTGTGAATTTTAAAAAGTAACACATCCACAGGGCTTTTTAATGTTGCTGTTATTGTGCTTTTATTTATGCAGGATCTACAACAGTCGACTTTGTTTCACAAACATCTATTAGGAAACAATTGATATTCACATCATCTCCCCCTCTGACATCTCAAGGTACACTCTGTATTACAGACTTCAAATAATAACCAGATTAATTCGGCAATATGTGAAGTTATTTTAACTGGGGAAACTGCAGTCTTTGCCTGTCTCTGCACATCTCCGTCTTCTTTTTGTATGGATTATATATTCAATGTTCCTCCATCTCAGAATCATGTCGTAGATTGATTAATTAAGACAGGTTCTGCATGTTTAGAACATTGTATACAAAAAACAAAATACTGTCTGCGCTTCTCACCCTAATAAAGTTGGCAACAAATATATAAACATAATATAAATGAGAGGTTTTGGTTATATGAATTGGCCAAAGCATAATTAAGCTCACCCCCCACGTCAAGGCACACTCTCAATAGGGTGAGAACCTACTCTCATCTCCTACATAGTGGGCACACAAAGCAGTTTATACTGCTACCAAAACCAGATTTATATTATGTTTATATATTTGTTGCCAACTTTATTAGGGTGAGAAGCGCAGACAGTTTTTGTTTTTATATACACTGTACAGCCAACACACTGTATTTGCAGCATGCTCACACTGTTTGGTAGGCCTCATATTATACATTTGTATTATGTGAGCCAGTGACTAGCTTAGCGCACCGACATTTTTTCTTTTCCCTGTTTGCACATATTTGAGGCTGTTGGCTCCTCACCAGTCTGGTTGCAGCTTGCTGTCCAGGGGTTAAATGGGAGGAGGTTTAATTGCACCTCCCCCAACACATTAATCTGGTTTTGGTAGCAGTATGAACTGCTTTGTGTGCCCACTATGTAGGAGGTGAGAGTAGGTTCTCACCCTATTGAGAGTGTGCCTTGACGTGGCGGGTGAGCTTAATTATGCTTTGGCCAATTCATATAACCAAAACATCTCATTTATATTATGCTTATATATTTGTTGCCAACTTTATTAGGGTGAGAAGCGCAGACAGTATTTTGTTTTTTGTATACATTGTACAGCCAACACACTGTATTTGCAGCATGCTCACACTGTTTGGTAGGCCTCATATTATACATTTGTATTATTTGAGCCTGAGACTAGCTTAGCACACCGACATTTTTTCTTTTCCATGTTTAGAACATTGTTCACTTTCATGATGAACCCGAGGATTGACCATAATGGATAGTAGGAGGCAGAAGGTGGAGCTCAAAGAGGAAAAAGTAGAACCTAAAGAAAAAAGGGGTGGGACCAAAAAAAGGAAAGGTTGCGTTTACCATGGAGGAGGTGTGGCTTGGTCAGGAATGGGTGGGGCAAATTAAGATTAGGGGCCGAGTGAGTTTAGTCAGACCTAGGGAATCAAAAAACCTTAATACACCAATGCATATAATACAACCATGTTCTATTTTTAGGCTCAGTGGAACCTTGGATATATTACTTTATTGGAGGCTGCCTCTTCTTTGGCTTGATGAGTATTATTTTGTTTTTTCTACTTCGGGCTTACAGGAGACGTAAGTTTACACCACTCCAACATGTACTCTTCCCAGCACATTAGGCACATTGAAGCATTACTAAGACATATTTTATTGTGACTCATTTCAGTGCAAAATGGATCTTTCTCCTTTATTTCCCATATATATATATATATACTCACTGGCCACTTTATTAGGTACATCTGTTCAATTGCTTGTTAACACAAATAGCTAATCAGCCAATCACATGGTAGCAACTCAATGCAATTAGACATGTAGACGTGGTCAAGACAACTTGCTGAAGTTGAAACCGAGCACCAGAATGGGGATTTCAGTGACTTTGAACATGGCATGGTTGTTGATGCCAGATCGGCTGGTCTGAGTATTATAGAAACTGCTGATCTACTGGGATTTTCACGCACAACCATCTCTAGGATTTGCAGAGAATGGTCCAAAAAAGAGAAAATATCCAGTAAACTGTAGTTGTATGGACGAAAATGCCTTGTTGATGTGAGAGGTCAGAGGAGAATGGGCAGACTGGTTCCAGATGGCAGAAAGGCAACAGTAACTCGTTAACCACTCGTTACAACCAAGGTATGTAGAATACCATCTCTGAACACACAACACGTTGAACCTTGAAGCAGATGGGCTACAACAGCAGAAGACCACACAGGGTGCCACTCTTGTCAGCCAAGAACAGGAAACTGAGGCTACAATTCGCACAGGCTCATCAAAATTGGACAATGGAAAGACTGGAAGAAGGTTGCCTGGTCTGAATTTGACGCAAACAACATGAAAGCATGGATCCATCCTGCCTCGTATCAACGGTTCAGGCTGGTGGTGGTGTAATGCGTGATGCCATCATGTCCATATGGACCAAAATATCTGAGGAATGTTTCCAGCACCTTGTAGAAAGTATACCACAAAGAAAGGCAGTTCTGAAGGCAAAAGGGGTCCAACCCGGAACTAGCAAAGTAAACCTAATAAAGTGGCCAGTGAGTATATATACCAACAGTAAAATAACCAAACAATTACATTTTCTGAACATCCCCCAGATCTCTAAATAAAATGTATCTATCGTTCTGGCAGAAGGTAAAAAAAAATATGTAAATGTTTATTTTGTTTCTACAATGTGTCCTCACAGTTCCTAATCTGTACATAGTAACAGGGATCAGACACTACATGCTGGCCAGCTGATCCCTCAATTGGACAGCTGTTGGCACTCTATTTTATACAGAACTGTTACAGTGGTAGCAGGCAGCAATATTAGGCTACATGCGCCATATTTTTGTTTTACTTCTTTCTCACTGACAGACAAGTAGTAATAGTACTTAAACACACAAGTGTGGGGGTGGTAAGGGAAGGTTTTTTAAAGCTCACATGTTTACTGCTTTTTCAGTTCCCAATAACATCTCAATTTTTTTGCAATTTTGTTTTCATTAGATAACCATCCACAAACAATCCTTACAACCATGGTAAGATGATTCTTTTCAGATGATTTATAGTTTCTAATTATCGATATGTATTGTAAGTAATGCTAAAGTTTTCTTTCATATGCAACTCAATGGTTTTTTGGATGCTAAATACATTTAGAATACCATTACATGTACTTTGAATTTTATGGTTTACATAACAACCATCTGTTCCTTAGCGGGTCTACATTTAGCTAAATTCAACCTAAGATGACAACACATGACATATTACACCTTGTCATGATTTATTCAACAAAAATAAAGTCAAAATGGAGGAGCCATGTGTAAAAAAGTACACCCTTACTGCTTCCAGAGGAATTAAGATGCTAGGTACCAGACAGGTGCTGCTAATAAAAAGCCCTTGATTAATTGAGCATCAGCAAGTGTGACCACCTCTATAAAAGCTTTTATCAGTTTGCTGGTCTGGAGCATTCAAGTGTGTGTTTCCAAATAGGAAAGACATCAGCAGTGAAAGACAAGCAATTGTTGCTACCCATCAATCTGGAAAGGGTTATAAGGCCATTACCAAACAATGTAAAGCCCATTATTCTACAGGGAGAAAGATTATTAAAAGGTGGAAAGAGTGCACGTCCCAGTAAATTCACCCCAAGATCAGATCGAGTAATTGCAAGGAAACCAAGAGTTATATTTCAGACTCTACAGGCCTTGGTTAGCGTGTTAAGTGTTAAAGTTCATGACAGTACAATTAGAAAAAGACTGAACAAGTATGGTTTGGTTGGAAGGGTTGACAGGAGAAAGCCTTTTCTCTCAAAATAGAGCATGGCAGCACATATTAGGTTTGCAAAGTGGCATCTGAACAAACCACAAGGCTTCTGGAACAGAGGAGACCAAAGTGAAGGTGTTTGGCCCTACTGTACAGCCCACGTTTGGCAAAACCAATCACAGCACTTGGCCCAGTCAAAGTCCAGACCTCAACTTGATTGAAATGCTGTGGCAGGACCTTAAGAGAGCTGTGCATAAACAAATACCTGCAAACTGAAGCAACGTTATAAAGCAACGTGGTAAAGGTGGTTCTACAAGTTATTGAATCATAAGGTGTACTTAGTATTTCACACATGGCTTCTCTATTTTAGCTTTATTTTTGTTGAATAAACCCTGACATGGTGTAATTTGTCATGTGTTGCTGTTCATATGAGCTAGGACCATGCACAAACACTATGCAAATACTACATCTGTAACACTATGGTCATTTGCAAATGCAAGGAAACAGATAAGAAGGAATATCAAGGAGAGAATAGCTGCATGAGCAAAAAACTCATCCACCATAACACTCAACCCTTGGCTCCCTATGCCCATGGAGTCTGGGGTGGTATCAATATCGGTTATATTGATCTCCCATGGCTGCCCCTGCCATCCTGTAGGGGAGCAGGGCTTAGTGACCAAAAGGGAGGAAGCTTTAGTCAAGAGGCCACCCCCCTGCTGGCATTCACACCGCAGTGTGTGATCAACTCGAGGCTAAGGGATGCAGCCTATTTAGCTGGGGAGGAGGACCAACGAATGTGAACTTTTGCTGGCGATGTGTCTTGCTGGGGATGTGTCTTTTGCTGGGCACTGTGTGTGGGATGATGGATAATAAGAGAGGTACCCCACCACCCTCCTCACCTACATCTACATCACCAGTTGCCACCTTATTACATCTGGCAGTCTCCAAATTCTCCTTTTTCCTCAGTTAAAGCCACCATTTCATCTGCACATTAGTAGGCTCCCTGTCTATCTCTCCCATAGGAACCCCACTAGCTTTAAGGGACTGTGTCTACTAGACGGGTCTGACCGCACATGGTGAGTGGCTTCACTGCCTTTGTCTATGTGAAACTATAGGGGTCTATGTGAAACTATAGGGGGGGTACTCTTCAAAATTCCACAGTTCTCTCGATCTTCCTGCAGCTTGAGTGGAAGCGTATCCATTTGTACCCTCCCATATTCCATTAGCTCATCTTCCCCACTCCCTCTCCTGCAATACTTACACTAGTGTGGCTGGGCAATCCCTAACCTTGGCACTAACTCACTCTAGATGTTAAGCTCCTTTGAGCAGGGCCCTCCTAACCTGTTGTTTCTGTAAGTCAAATTGTTATGTTACATACTACTTATGTCCTGTCTACCCATTGTACAGTGCTACGGAATTTAATGGCGCTATAAAAAACAATAAATAATAATAATACCCTTTGGAGCGCCTGCTCATATATCCACAAGACAGACACATCGACCTTCAGCCTGTAGGGGGGTCATCCAGGTCATCTCCTACAACATACTTTCCTAGCATATGGGGTCCAGGGTCCATAACTAGACACATAACTAGACAAAGACCAGGACTCTTTGATACTCAATCCTTGAAAACCTGGTAATTAGGATCCCAAAGTTAAGACCAAGTGTAAGCCACCAGAAAAAATACCTTACATCAGCAACCTACTTCAGATCCCAAAACACCGCACAAATGTCATGCAGTTCAATGTAAGTTATTGTTTCAAAAGAGGTTTATGGTTAATGACGGAACCATTAGCAACACTTTTGCTTTATACTTGTTCATCATCCTTTTCTCTTATTTAGATTAAAAAACGAAAAACTAAAAACACCCAAAAAACACGTGTAAGGTGATGGTAAAAGAATAGGAACCAAAAATTACTTCTCTAATGTATCACTGCCGCAGCCCAACCAAAACACTCCTCTCGGCGTTCAAACACGTAACCAGCAAAATTCGGGGCGCATGTGTACATAGAAAAAAGAAATAATCTTATAGTGTAATATTGTCAAGAACAATAAGCTATGTAAAAGGTGTGAAATGCACTCACAAACAGTGCCAGCACAACAGGCTCGTCTGAGGTATGAAGACTGTTCTTTATTCTTTAAAATCTCTAAGAGCATAAAATAAAGAAAACAACCATATGGTGCAGTATCTTCCTTAATAGTATATGCGCAAGTTAAAAAAAGCACTTACAGGATGGTTGAATTCAAGTCGCTATTCAAACTAAATGTCCATTGTAGTGGATCAGGAACATGCAGATTAAAAAACTTCTCAACGCGTTTCGCCGCTCACTGGGCTTCCTCAGGAGAAATAAATATCAATTGATGTCATCCGCTATGATAATCCGCAATCGTGGTGAGTAAAAATAGAATCTTTTTTAGATTACCCATGTAAAACATACACTATATGGACAAAATTATTGAGACACCTGACCATTACACCAAAAAACACTTTGATGACATCGCATTGTAAATATATAAACATTAATATGAAGTTACCCGCCCCCCTTTGCAGCTTCCACTCTTCTGGGAAGGCTTTGCACAAGATTCATCCATTCTTCCCCCATTTATCTCCATTCATCCAGTAGAGCATTTGTGAGGTCAGGCACTGATGTTGAACGAGAAGGCCTGGCTTTCAATTTCTGTTCCAGTTCATCCCAAAGATGTTTAGTGGGATTGAGGTCAGACCTGTGTGGGCCAGTGAAGTTCTTTCACACCAACCTCATCCAACCAAGTCTTTATGAACCTTGCTTAGTGCACTGGGGGGACAGTTATGCTGGAATAGAAAATATTTTTTTCCCAAACTGTTCTCGCAAAGTGGAAGGATAGCTTTGTCCAAAATGTCTTGGTACCCCAAAGCATTAAGATTTTACTTCACTGGAAATAAGGGGCCTAGCCTAAACTCTGATATCAATAATGAAGAGGTGTGTCCCAATGGTGGACAAGGGTGGATGAGTTTAGTGTAGAAGACCTTGATTGGCCTGCACGCCTGATCGGGAGAGGAGGTCACAGAAAGCGCTTGAGTTCAAGTAAGGGCAAAATGACGTCACATTTGGTGACATCCTCTCCCATTAGGTTATGTGTCTAGAGATGCGGATGAAGATTAAATAAGAAGAAGATCTGGAAGCGTAAGTGGTCAGCATAAGTGGAAGAGGTCGGCATGTAAGTGTATGTAAGTATGTAAGTGAATGTGAGTGAATGTGGGCCCACGTATTTTGGATGAAAAATGTGGGCTTTTTGCTACATTTTTGTCCCCTTCATGGAGGGGTCTGGCCTCGATTTTGTGGCTTTGTAACAATCACTGAATTTACAAAAATTCTGTAAATTTTCAATTTGTATGATTCCAAATGCACAAGTTTAATTATTACCCTTTTCCTTAGCACTCATGTAATTAGAAATCATGGACTAAAATATATTTTGATAACTAGAACACTATCGAGTTGGCTTCTCAAATTAACTTTTCTTTTGTATTTCTTCTGATTGGCAGGATAATATGGATCTGCAAAATACAATGATAGCACCTTACCCACCGGCCATACCATTACTGGTCAGAAAGGAGATGGAAAATCAGCCTGTGTATGAGGAAATTGACCAGCTCCAACCTCTTGTGAAGAATACTACATCTACACCAAAACCTTCTATCTCCAAGGATTTTTCAAACTCAGGACAAACAATATATTCTAAAGCACAATCACCACCTCGCCTTCCGCCAGTTTATTATGCAATGTTCCCAAAACCAGCACAGACATGAAAATAGCTTTATTAAGGTTATGTCTAAAAAGTGCAAGAGTTATTTTTGTCGCCAGTTTACTTCGAAAAATCTGATTTTTTTTTACTTTCTTTTTTGTACTGCCCGTATATACGATAACGGAGATAAGGCACATTCCCTGTCTTGTTCCATTAGACCCCCTCGGTGACCCATTTGTGGTCAAGGGGTTAAAATTTAGAACCTGTTCCTGAGTAGTTAAAGACAGTAGTCCATTTATGCTTGTACCAGCCAAATCTGTAATTTGTGGACAAGTTAATTTTTTTATCACCTTTCTTTCATATTATCTATTATTCTTCATTGATAAATAAATATTGGTGAGAAAACCAGGTATTCTACTCGGCTTGCACACAGTGTGATTGTCTTTCAGCTGTTTAAAATTGAAAACCTGTTAGTTTAAGGCAGTTGCCCATTTTTGCTAGAACCAACTTGTAATTTGTGGACAAGTTCATTTTTCTATTATCTTTCTATCCAGGGCCGGATTAATTTAGGGGCTGATGGAGTTGCAGCTCCAGGCCCCTACCTGAAAATAGGCCCAGTCAGGGCCGGACTGACTGGGCCTATGTGTGGCCGCCAGGCAGGGCCGGATTGGCCCATCTGGAAACCAGGAAATTTCCCGGTGGGCCGGCCGGTCCGTGGCAGACCAACATTCAAAGCTGCTGCCCGGCCGCAAAGTTCAAAGCAGCCGTTGTGCAGCTGTAAGACCGCCTCTGCTGGCCGCTTTACCTTCATGGCCGGGCTGCCGCTTTGAAGACGTGACGTTCAAGGGGGCGGGCTCACAGAAGGTGTTCCTTGTGACAAGGAGAGGATTGTGACATCGGAGGAGAGCAGGAAAAAAGAGAAACAAAAATGTAAGTATTACCAAAAAAATAGTTAGGGGACCCATATTCAAGGGAGGGGGTAGCTGGGTTTTGGCATTACAAAATCAATATAAACAGTGGGGGAAGTGGCTGGGGGTAATACACATGGCAGTGGGGGCATCACATTAACCAATACAAAAGGGGAGGGTGTTGGCTGGGGCATCACATAAATCAATACACAAGGGTGTGGGGGCATAAATGCACAAAGGGGGCAAAACACAAGGTTGTGGGGGGGGCATAAATCAATAGTAAAGGGGGGCTGTCTGGGGCATCAATACACGAGGGGCAAAAATACAAAAGGGGCAGTTAATGACAAAACAGTGTAGAAATTTTTTTATGCTTCAGTGTGGCAGAGCCTGTCCTAATGTGTGTGTGTTTGGGTGTCGGTGTGGCAGAGCCTGTCCTGGTGTGTGTTTGGGTGTCTGTGTGGCAGGCCCTGTCCTACCTAGTGTGTGTTTGGGTGTCTATGTGGCAGAGCCTGTCCTGGTGTGTGTGTTTGGATGTCGGTGTGGCAGAGCCTGTCCTGGTGTGTGTTTGGGTGTCGGTGTGGCAGAGCCTGTCCTGGTGTGCGTGTTTAGGCATTGGTGTGGCAGTGCCTGTCCTGGTGTGTATTTGGTCATCTGTTTCCTTGCACTTTACTTACTGTAGGAATAAATTGAACTATTTAATTTTTATTTATCCAGAGATTAAACGCCCTCCTGAATTTGTAGTCACTTCAGAGGACAAAACATTCTAGGCCCAGAAATCAGTGAGTGGAAAAGTAAAGGTTTTGTATTTACTCTATTTCATTCTGCATATTTTGTCAAAAAAGGATTAGTGGCAGTAAATTGTGGCTTCAGGTGTATCATGACTTTTTTTAGTGTATGGATATACTCCCAATCCCATCACATAAAATTCTATCTCATACATCTGCCGAGCTCTGATGTCATCTTTATCTATCACACATGGATGCCGAGGACTTAATATTCTGTCCATTCCCAGGTACTTATTTGGTCTTTTTAAATCCTGGGATTTTAATAATAATGCGGTATTCTGTTATCATAAAGAAAATTAATATAATTTTAAAAAGAATGATTTATAGCTATTTGGATGGTAAATAGTGTAGCTCAGATAGGCGAGTGTAAGGGGTGTGGCTCAGATAGATGTGTGTAAGGGGTGTGGCTCAGATAAGTGTGTGTAAGGGGTGTGACGTGTGGGCACAAGAGCTCGACCACGCAATACAATACATGGGGCTGGTGTCCAAATATTTCCAGGGCTGCTTTTCATTCCCAGTCCGGCCTTGCCGCCAGGGCCGTCTTTAACGCAGGACAAAAGGGGCCGCTGCCCCTTGAGGAGTCGAGGAGTTAAGATTCTGCCTTTTCTGCCTATTTTATTTATTTCCATAAAAAGCCCCACCAAAATCCTCAGCACCAGGCTCATGATGCTCTTAATCCGGCCCTGTTTCTATCATATCATCTATTATTCTTCATTGATAAATAAACATTGGGTGACAAAAGTGATTTCAGTATTCGTGGGTTAGACAGAGCTGACAGTAGGGTGTACAAAAAAGTAGTAGTCAGGTAGCCGCCGGTATACCAGTCCCTAGTAGGCAGAAGCCTTCTTGCATGGAGTCAGAAGTTGAACTACACCTACCACTACAGCTGCAGCAATACCGACAAACATCCTCAATATACTACCATACTTCCATATATATATGGTATATATGGATATAATATCCACCCCGCCTACCAAAGTAATGAGCAGTTTTAGTCACAATTACAACCGAGGACTCACTGAGGGGTAAGGATCCAGGGCAAAGATAACTTGCAAGTCATTTTATTGTGAAGCGTTGAATAAAACCACCACTACCAGTGCAACCACAACCACCCATGGGGCTACCACTACCACCCCTGGCACTACTACTAGCGTCAGCACTGACAGCACTCTCCATAGCAAAGAGGGGCAGCAAGCAGTGGCATTGTCAGATTATAGCAGCAGATCTATTTTTGCACCAGAAGATAGCGAGGAAGAAGAGGGAAGCTCTACTCTACAGCAGGAGTGGACTTTACTCAGCCTTCTGCCCAGGTGGAAAAGGATATGGTAATCTTTGATGACGATCTTGATGAGGACAATGACCTGGATTTAGGCCACATTTGGGACATACGCAATTCAATTTTTCAACTTGCATTTTGACATGTTGAAAATTCTACCCCATGTCTTATTCATCTTGATAAAGGGCCCTTAGAGGTCTGAAACGTAGATTCTGTGTGCTCCCATTGCTTTGGATATACACTATTGCAGTAATTTGAGACCGCACCAGGTTCCTGTGTATTGGTGAGTGTGCCTTGGGATTCCCTACAATTATATATACATATATATAAGAATATGCTATATATCAATCATGGAGAATTGCAATAAAAAAATAAACAAATATTAATAGAAAAAGTAAAAATGAGATCCAGTAGTGATCACCGCAGGGAATGGGAAGCCTAAAATGGCTGCTTGCTTGTATGGTAACTGTCACGGAGCTGGCTAGTCCGACCGACTGCCTCCGTTGTCTTGTGCTCCCTTAGCCTGGGACAACACACTTTCCCCGGTTCCCCAGTCACTAGCCGAGACTCAGTGTAGGGTAAAACCAAACGAAGACTGATTTATTTTAGACACACAGAGCTGGATATATCCAGCAAAACACACATTAACATAAAACAAGATATTGGGACACAAACCGCCCCCTTAATCTGCCTCTCAGAGACAGCAGGGGCAGTAACGGGATTAACAATACAATAGGTGGGGGAAGACTGATTTATACAACATTAAACATCAAAGAATGGTGGTCACTCCCTGGTGGCAGATCCTGGCTGTCTGCTGGAGATAATCCCCTCAGCCAGTGATGAGAGGATACTGCTGGGGGTAGCCACAGAAGCCTTTACAAACCCAGGGCCCATAGTCAATAGGGAGGAGGCTGGCAATCAGGCTTCTCCAGTGGTCCCAGTGATAGAGGCTTCCGTCACAATTCTCCCCCCTTCGAATTGGACTGACATAGGATGAGACCCCAAACGGGTTGACTCCGTAGTCAGTCAGTTTATTTGGCCCCTTAATGCCCTCCCAAAATTGGTGCTCCTGCTGCTGCTGGGGAGATGGGCCGGCTGCGCCATCTCCCGGGTACCGCTGGGGAGTGATGCCGCCTGCATCCCCTCCCTGGTGCTCCTGTTGCCATTGAGGAGGGAGTTCCGGTTGATCCGGTCCTGGAATTAGGTTCTGCTGCTAGGGGGGCGGGTCGGCCGCTGTATCTCCCTGAACTCCTGCAGCTTTGGTAGGTGCTGGGCAGAGGCCAGCGATGCTCTGCCTGGTTGCCAGCACTTCAGCTGGGGTTAGGGAATCTTGTGGGTCGGCCTGCCGCTGGGGAGGGAGGGCCGGTTCCTCTGCTCCCGGACATGTGAGCTGCCGCTGGGAAGATGGACCGGCTGTCACATCTCTCGGTTCCTCCCACTGCCGCTGGGGAGGAAAAACAAGTTCCTCCGCTCCCGGACATGTGAGCTGCCGCTGGGGAGAAGGGCCGGCTGCCACATCTCCCTGGATCCCTGTAATCATTGCAGGTGTGGGGCAGAAGCCAGCAGCGCTCTGCCCTGTTGCCAGCTCTTCAGCTGGGACTAAGAGATCTGGGCAGACTGCCCAGCATTCTGAGGCCCCCGGTGTGGAGACCGCAGTGTTATCCACCCCTCTTGGGTTAACATCCTCAGATGTAAAATCAGTTAGATCCACAATCTCTGGATCTGGTTGTGGAGCACAGTCGCACAGCTCCAGTATCGGATCTGGATTAGCTGCCCAGTATCCCTCTGACTCAGGGGTGGAGACCGCAGTCCCATCCACCCCACCTGGGTCAACACCCTCAGCTGACCACTCAATCACATCCACAAAATCCACACAATCCCTGGACACTGGGGCATTCTGTTGAACGCGGTCAAACAGTTTTTTATAAGCCTTCTCCAGTTCCCACTCCTGCGTAATTAAAAAGTCTAAATCACCTTTAAGTCCTAGTGCATCTGGGAGGTCCCACTCCCTGAAATCCCGGATGTCCTCAATCCGCCACTCCGCTGTACTGCCGAAGTCCGGATCCTCCTGAAGACTATCCCATAATAATCCAGGGCCACCAAAGTCATAGCCCTCTGGAGAACAATCTTTCGCAGTTCCCCAATATGCTTGCTCTGTATACCACTGCAGAGCCCTATAGTGATCTTCCAGCTCCACCTCCTGTTGGACCAGCTTGTCCAATTCGGATACCCATTGCTCCTGGGGTTGCTGTCCCAGGAAAGACATCCGTAGTTCCCGCTGGTCTCTAATCTTTTGTTCGGAGCTTGGAAGACACTGACCCCGGCGTATAACAGCCCTCTGCCATACTGACCGTCGAACCACTTGCCTCAGGTTCTGGTATTGTTCTGTAGGCAAAGCAGTGGTGTAGCAGGAGAGGATGACCCGCAGCAGTCCCTGGAATTCGGATACCACATCCATGTCCTTGCCAAGGCGACCGAAGTCTGCCGTCCTGTCGGTCAATCCCGGTAGAAAGTAAGTGTCCCTCAGACTAAGAAGAAATCCCGCCGCTTGCCACCAATGTCGGTGAGCAAAAATCCCAGAACCACACGGGGGGGTCTAGTGAATGACTTGCAGAGAGCTGGGACTAAAGTAACAAAGGCTACCATCAGTAACACACTACGCCGCCAGGGACTCAAATCATGCAGTGCCAGACGTGTCCCCCTGCTTAAGCCAGTACATGTCCGGGCCCGTCTGAAGTTTGCTAGAGAGCATTTGGATGATTCAGAAGAGGATTGGGCGAATGTCATATGGTCAGATGAAACCAAGATAGAACTTTTTGGTAGAAACTCAACTCGTCGTGTTTGTTGGAGAAAGAATGCTGAGTTGCATCCAAAGAACACCATACCTACAGTGAAGCATGGGGGTGGAAACATCATGCTTTGGGGCTGTTTTTCTGCAAAGGGACCAGGACGACTGATCTGTGTAAAGGAAAGAATGAATGGGGCCATGTATCGTGAGATTTTGAGTGAAAACCTCCTTCCATCAGCAAGGGAATTGAAGGTGAAACGTGGCTGGGTCTTTCAGCATGACAATGATCCCAAACACACCGCCCGGGCAACGAAGGAGTGGCTTCGTAAGAAGCATTTCAAGGTCCTGGAGTGGCCTAGCCAGTCTCCAGTCTCCTTTGGAGGGAGTTGAAAGTCCGTGTTGCCCAGCGACAGCCCCAAAACATCACTGCTCTAGAGGAGATCTGCATGGAGGAATGGTCCAAAATACCAGCAACAGTGCGAAAACCTTGTGAAGACTTACAGAAAACGTTTGACCTCTGTCATTGCCAACAAAGGGTATATAACGAAGTATTGATATGAACTTTTGTTATTGACCAAATACTTATTTTTCACTATAATTTGCAAATAAATTCTTTAAAAATCAGACAATGTGATTTATGGACTTTGTTGTCTCATTCTGTCTCTCATAGTTGAAGTGTACCTATGGTGAAAATTACAGGCCTCTCTCATCTTTGTAAATGGGAGAACTTGCACAATTGGTGGCTGACTAAATACTTTTTTGCCCCACTGTACCTGCACTAATTCTACTACCACCCTTTGTCAAACTTTGTGGTAGTAATCTATTTTGGGGGGGTTTCACACAAATTGTACTTCAGGTATGGATGTACAGCTCCTGGCATATGTCACTGTCATAAAACACCACAATATGTGTTCAGCAACATCTCCCGAATACAGTGATACCCCCCCATGCATTGCTTTGTTCTGTTGTTTGGGAGGTAAAATTGCACATTTGGAAAGTCCGCATTTTTTAACTTGGAACTTTGACATCTGGTCCTACTGTCCCCATGTCCTAAGTGGTCCATTTTTTTAAGCCGGCTAATTCAAAGTGCCCCATCAAACCATACATTTTCGAAAACTAGACACCCCAAGTTATTTCAAATGCTGGTATTTCAACCCTTTCCATGCACTAGATTCTACCACCAGCCTACTTTGTTCACACAAATTGTACTTCAGGTATGAATTTATAGCTCCTGGTATACGTCACTATCAAACAACACCAATATGTATTCAGCAACATCTTCCGAGTACAATGATACCCCACATGCATGGGTTTGTCGGGTTGTTTGGAAGGTAAAACATCACATTTGGGAAGTGAGAATTTTTTAACTTGGAGCCTTGACATATGGTCCTTCTGCCACCATTTTTAATTTACCCCATCAAATCATATATTTTTTAAAACTAAGCACCCCAGGGTATTTGAAATGACTGTATATTAACTCTTTCCATGCACTTATTTTACTACCAACCTTTGTCAAAATTAAAGTGGTATTTTTTGTGGGGGTTTTTTCCACACACACATTGTAGTTCAGGTATGAATTCTCCACTACTGGTATAATTCAATGTCAAGCAACACCCCAATATGTGTTCAGCAACATCTTCCGAGTACAGTGGCACCCCACATGCATGGGTTTGTCTGGTTGTTTGAGGGCTAAAATGCCATATTTGGAAAGTGTGCCTCTTTCCATTTTGGTCAGTCTGTGCCTATGCTCTATCTTTGAACCCGGAAACTCCAATTTATCCCATCAAACCATAAATTTTTTTGGCCCAGTCTCTCTCATGGAAAATGCACGGCAATTCCCAGCTCTCAAAGGGTGAAATGCTACACAAAAGTGCACACATAGATAAAGCTTTTGGAGTAGAAAGTCACAACTAGGAGTGAGGAGAGGAAGGGAGAAGTCCCTACATGCTGGTCTGAGTTGCTGAGGTCTAAAGGGTGCCCTGACTGATAAAACAATGCAGAATAGCAAGTCCTGCAGAGTGACAGCCATCTGAGCAGTACAGACAGAGCAGTAGGATTCAGAAGCAAACAGAGTCTGTAGCACAAATAAAGCAGTGCAGTCTACAAACAGAACTTTCTGAGAGTCAGAGAAAGAGAAGGCTGCGTAATTATTGCAAGTTCATTCTTTTCTCCAGACAGGGCACTGCACACAGGGTGGCATACTTCTACTTAAAGGAGTTACCATTATACACCTTAAACGGCCCAACAAGTGCACCAACTTTAACTTGATTAACGGAGGGAGGGTGAAGGAGTAACTTAGAAACGACTGAAAAACCAGAAGCTGCAGGAGCAATATGGATAATCGTAAGGGCGGGAGCGGGATTAAAAACCGCGGGAGCGGGCGGGAGCGGGATTAAAAAAGTAGTCCCGCGCAGGGCTCTACCACATGCATCCCCTCCTGTATACTCCATCTGCTGGGGAGAGATGTCGATCTGCCTCTCTCCCATTGCCAACACTTCTTCTTGGGATACAGGGTCCATAGAAATCACTGCCTCTGGGCAACATTGGGGGGGGGTAAAGCCAATGGAGCTGGGGTCACAGAGGGGAGTGGGCTTCAGCTGCATTTGTAAAATCCAGGGGCATCACCAACTCTGTGGCTGCCTGATTGGACCCTCCTTGGTTACTGCGGTCAGGCTTGGGAATAAGTAGAAGGGGTGAGCAGAGGCCAGCAGCGCTCTGCCTCGAAGCCAGCAGTTCAGCTGGGGGATCTGGCTGGGACATGCAGGGGGGGTCTTGGTCAGTTTCTGGGCCATATTGCAGGGAATAGGGCAAAGTGTCTGGGGTGAGGGAAGGGAGTGGGCAGAGGCCAGTTGCGCTCTGCTTGGATGTTTGGGCTTCTGGTGGGGGCACAATACTCACAGGATCCACTGGGGCACACTGCTGAGCACGGTCAAAGAGTTCTCAGTAGGCCTGCTCCAGGAACCATTCTTGGTAAACCAAATAATCAAAATCAGCCCACAAGTCGGGCAGGTAACAGGGAACATCTGCGAGAATCCCTTCCCTGAACTCTCGGATCTCCTCGCACCGATATTTCGATGGGCTCCCAAATTCTCGGTCCTCTTGTAGGCTTTCCATTATCAATCCCGGGCCGCCAAAGTCATCGCCCTCTGGCATGTAGTCATCCTTCAGCTCTGGACACCACTGCACGGCCTGCCAATACAGGGCCCGGTATCCACAATCCACAGTCATTTCAAGTGGAAGCAACTTCTCCAACTCAGCCACCAAGTCCTCTTGAGGCTGCTCTCCCAGGTACTGCATTCGCCAATCTAGTTGTAGCACGTACCATTCCTTGGAGGATGGGAGGACTATTCCCCGGACACCCTGGTCCACTCTAAGAGCCTCCATCCAGGCATTTATGTAACTTGCGACTCTGCTGTGCACCAACACGTCCTGTAGTGCTGGAACCATCTTTGGCTTGCTGCTGGTATACCCGCTGGTACTCCGCTGGGACGTTTGCAAGGAGGTTCCCGCCGCTGCCGCCAATGTAACGGGTTCACCAAGAGAGCTGTAGTAACTCCCAGAGATCACCCACATGTATCCTCCTGTTGTCCCCGGAATCACTTCCAGCACCAGTCAGCATGCGCACCTTGGAACCTTGCTATGTGTACCCAATAAGTAGACATACAACTACCTTGAACTGAGTACAGCAGGAATGAACAGTTTATTGTTGTAAAACATAGACTGATATAGCCACAGAACTTCATTAACATAAATCAATATTGATAAACAGGTACATGTAGACAACGCAACCTTTAATCCCCTTTAGCTACTGAATATCCCCCTGGTAGCCATCCTGTTAATGGGATTAGTTTAACAATGGAGTTCCTGCCTGTTTGGCAGCCAGGCTGGAGCCATCTCTGAATACCTTGGGTCCCTGTATGACAGATAATTCTGTCACACACACATATATATATATATATATATATATATATATATATATAATATAAATACTAGACCCTGTTGACAATATATATATTAATATCAGACCCTGCTGACAATATATATTAATATTAGATCCTGCTGCCAATATATATTAATACCAGCCCCTGCTGCCAATATATAAATATTAGACCCTGTTGCCAATATATTTTATATTGAAAAAAATTGGACCCCAGGAAAGCATTTCCTTGGGCCCTGCTCCAAGCCCCCTAGCATGCAATCACTCCCTCCACTCCCTCCCCCCCAAAAAAATATTTGCCACACTGAACGTAGATTAGGGGAAGACTGAGAGTTAGGGCAGTCTTCCCCCCTTCTGACCATACCATGACCTCTCCCCTGTAATCATCCCCAGAGTCCCTTTGTCCCCTCATTCACTAAACCACACCTCTCTTTTACTTACTCCCTGTAGTTCAGGTATAGGTCAAATAAACAACACATGGAAACAGCACTTGGATGTATAGATCAACTCTAGGTGATTACAGAATGTATCATTGTGCAATAATACCGTATTTGCTCGATTATAAGACGAGGTTTTTTTCAGAGCAAATGCTCTGGTGTCTTTACATATATAATATGTCAAGAAGGCTTTTGTGTTGTAAAGTTGAAGGCACTCCCATAGTAGACCTCGTTCTGATTTATTTTCATTCTTGCCTTTCTACAGATATATGCTTTATTCATAATATGTATTTTAGTTTTCTTCCCATTCATACTTGGAGATGTTACATTTACTTTATAAGGACTGATTTAAAATTGACCAGACAAAATAAATTTCTATTAAAAAAGGAATTACAAAAAAACTACTTCACCTACACAAATAAGTTTGTTTTTGTCAGTTTACACTATTGTCGTATCCTGTATTTCACAATGCTGGGGATGTTGTGTAAGTGGGGAAAAAAAGGAACTTGTAGCGTCTTCTGGGTGTCTGATAAATGAACCAGACCACAGCAAATAAAAAATTAAAAGGTTGCTGGTTGCCTAAATACATGCGCATGTGTAGTGAGTATATTTAATTATCACAGCACAGCAACAGTTGGATCAGAGGGGATTGAAAATTACGTTGAAATGCAAAAAGATTTCTTGTATCGGATATCTGGTCCTTCTCAGACTTGGCTTCATTTAGTGAACTCCAAGTTAAATATAATCTCCCAAGCAAAGAACTATTCTCTTATTTAAGGATTAGAAACTTTATTAAAAGCAATTCGTTGAAACCACTGAATAATTTAGACAGTTTTATAAATACACATTATAAGAAAAATCTAATTATGCGGTTAGGACATCTATTAGAACAAGAGTCTACCCAATATAAACCAAATACCATATTGAAATGGGAAAGGGAGTTTCATATTCTTTTGATTCATGGTCTGAATCCTGGAGTAATTTAAGGAAAGCTATACACTGTATAAACTTACATGAGCAGTACTTTAAACTCCTTCACAGATGGTATTATGTTCCAACGTCTATGCATAAAATGTATAATTCCACCTCCAATAAGTGCTGGAGATGCAAATCAGAACCGGGATCTATGATACATATCTGGTGGGACTGTGATAAACTTCTTAACATGAGATCTGAAATTACTAATATATTTAAGAGCTTATTTGAGATTGATCTTATACTGTATCCACAAACTTTTCTTTTTCATATTGATTTACCTTGGGAAAATAAAACGAAACGGTATTTGGCCATTAATATTCTGGCCGCAACTAAAATCTGTATTGCACGGAATTGGAAAATGGAACAACCTCCATTATGGTCCCAGGTTCTTTCCCAGATAAATTATCAATATAATATGGAGAAGCATTTCTATCGAATTCATAACAATATTAAAAAATATGATGCAATATGGTCTCCATGCCAAAAGATGATCTCCTTAACTGGTTTAGTATAACAGAACCCTTATATAACCTTGGCAATTATTACCAATATATCTTTATCTTAATATGTTCAGTAATATTATCATTATCTTTCTCATCTCTCCCCCCCTCGATATTTTAAGTAGTTCTTTTCTAATTATATTTATATTAATTCACCGTCTTTTATATGAGTGTTCGATAGGTACACTGGTAATGTTATTTTTACGACTTAAGATTGAAAGATCTATGTTATTTGTATATGTCTATAATTGTTATCGTTATATAATAAAATAAATAAATAAATAAAAAGAAATGCAAAAATTTGTTTGGTTTAATATTTTTTTAGTTGTTTTATTGGTATAACAAAATGTACCAACAAAGAAGTGCATTGCAAAGTATTATAAATGTCATGGCCATGCTTGTCTTCAGTGTCTACATATATAATATGTCAAGAAGGCTTTTGTGTTGTAAAGTTGAGGGCACTCCCATAGTAGACCTCGTTCTGATTTATTTTCATTCTTGCCTTTCTACAGATATATGCTTTATTCATAATATGTATTTTAGTTTTCTTCCCATTCATACTTGGAGATGTTACATCTACTTTATAAGGACTGATTTAAAATTGACCAGACAAAATAACTTTCTATTAAAAAAGGAATTACAAAAAAACTACTTCACCTACACAAATAAGTTTGTTTTTGTCAGTTTACACTATTGTCGTATCCTGTATTTCACAATGCTGGGGATGTTGTGTAAGTGGGGGAAAAAAGGAACTTGTAACGTCTTCTAGGTGTCTGATAAACGAACCAGACCACAGCAAATACGTTAGCACTGAGCCGGTGGAGCACTGGATTTAAAAGAACTAAAATTTGCAGGTATGTGGTCTGTATCTGTACTAAAAAAGTAACAAAATATTTATCCAGCTTTTACATAGACATTGTTTGTCACGTTTAACTTATATTCACTGCGTAATGACTTTCATTTAAAGAACATTGCTAACCCTAAGACAGAAACACATGCTCTACATCTTATTTATTTCATTTTGAGATTTTGTCATTTAACAGTATTGAGCTGGAGTAACTTTGTTACTAGGGAAATAAATAATTTGCTTAAGGCTGAAAACTCACCTTCAACTCAACTTTTATGGAATGAACCGTGTAGTTTAGCATGTCACGGTATTCCAGTCATATGTTTATTGGATACAATGGTCATCGATGGTTTTCTTGGGAGATAAAGTTCTCATATTGTATTAAGGTTTGCTATTGTATTGATCTCTATAACAGGATAAACCTCACTATCTTCCTGGTGATGATGTCTGCAATCCCCAGTCATCTGATGGGTAAGTCATTCTACAATGATTTCATGTTTTCTACAGTGAAGGGGAAATGTATTAACTTTGTGGCAATGAGGGAGTTACCTAAGCTAAGTTAAAACTTTAACATACCATATAAACTAAGAATCTGATGGCAGATAAGAAACATTCAACCATCTAGTCTCCCCATTGTTATTGCTGGGAAAACCTGAAACTTTATTTGGTCCTTGGTCTTTTTTTATATTTAGGTTGTGCCATACATGTTTAAATTAATTCACTGTATTAACCTCTATCAGATCTGCTAGAAAGCCTGTTTGTTACAGAACAAGGTATCTGGTTGAATGTCAGACAGATCCATGAAATAACACATCCACACATAAATTAGGTAGTATTGCCTTAAGGAAGTAAAGCAGTCCTTTGTAGCTCCTTACCCCCTTCAATGAAGTGAAACTCCTTTACATTTTATTGAAACCTCTAGTTCTAGATTACTACCACTGGCATGTCTCCTCCTGTTTAAATATACTTCTCTTGTCGGTTAATAATCGGTTATTGTTTTCTGTATTATTATTTTCTTGTTTCGGTGTCAGAATTGCCCATTACCCCTGTCTGTCTGTGCTTAAGAGCCCAGGAATGCCCATACTGGGTTATGTGGCATTTTCTCACGGATTGTTTTTATTTGGAAAAATGTATATCATGCCTATGTCTGTTATATTTTACTTAATAGCTTTCTGCTCCACTAAGCCTTTTTTGCTTATATCTGCCCTGTAACAGCCCCTGTCCACTCAACAACTGAAATAATTGCCCTCCTTCCCTGAACCCCTCCCACCTGCTCCTGTGTTGTCTTGTTGTCTTAATATATAGACAGTTAATCACCTGACCTATTTACACATGCCAGAATAAGGCACAATCTCCTTGCATCCCTTTATTCCCCACTAGGCTCTAATAGACTATTCAAAAACGTTTCCCTCTGTATCTCTCCACCTCCATGGCTACCGCAGTACCTCAGCAATAAACATTTATATGTGAACACTCCTAGGCTTGATGGCAGGAAGGGTGATGGTGTAGGCATTCATCTTTCCCCTCATTGCACCTTCCAGCATATACCAAGCCCTCCCGCTCATTCTGTTCCTATATATAATGTAATATATCACCCTCCAGGTCCTACCTCACAGTTTTTTCTTTTCTGCCTGGCTCCTCTTCTTCTCTTCTAATATCCCCTGTCTTATTATGGGTGATTTTAACACGCCTTTTGACAAATCTAACAAGTCTGTTAGCTCCAAACTCCTCTCCTTGACATCCTTTTCTGGTCTTTCTCAGTGGATTAATTCCCCTACACACACACTGAGGGGCACTTGATCTGGTTTTCTCCAGGTCATGCTCCCTTTCAGATTTCTCCATCTCTCCCTTTGCTCTGTCTGACCACCACCTTCTAACCTTTTCTCCAGTGCTAACCTCTAACAAAACATTGCAGCACTTACCTTATATTTGTAGGCTACTACCAGATAATACCCCTACCCAACTGTCAGCCTCACTGGAACCTCTTACCTTCCACATTTCCTGTCCAGACACAGCAGCCTCTTTTTATAACAATACACTTGACTCAGCTCTTGACAGCATAGCCCCTGTTACTGTATGCTACCCCCGACAACTGAACCGCCAACCACGGCATGCCAAAATCACACGCTTTCTTCAGAAATGCTGCCACACTGCTGAATGCTACTTCAGAAAATCCAAATCCAGTGAAGACTTTAAGCACTATTGATTCATGCTTCGCACATACAAATCTGCTCCCTCTCTTGTTAAACAATTCTACATCTCTACTGTTATATCCTCCCTTTCTTCTGACAACCTGCACCTGCCACCATCACTCCCCCTGCTCATCCCATGCTAACTGCCCTTTCCTCTACAACTGAAGAAGAGCTCACCACTCTTCATTCCTCCTCTTACCCACCAATCTAGCCCCTTGGCCCCATCACATCTCACAAAGTCTCTATCCCCATCCCTTGGTCCATCACTTACCCACATATATAATCTGTCTCTATCATCTGAAATTGTACCAACAACCTTCAAGCATGCACTCATCCTAAAAAATCCTTCCTTAGATCCCATTTGTCTGACTAACTACCGCCCTATCTCTCTGCTTCATTTTAACTCTAAGTTGCTTTAACTGATTGTGTACAATCCCTTTACTAACATCATCTCATCTAATTCCCTCCTCGACCCTCTACAGTCTGGTTTCAAATTGAAACTATAGACTTCAGATGTTTGAGAGCTGCAAAACATCCTCATTTTGTTACAAAAATGATATATAAATATTAAGAAATACATGTATGTAATATTATTTATTCATGTGTAGTTTATAAAATTAATAAACTACATTTTTGAATAAATATTATAAACTGCTAATACTGAATAGTTTCAATAATCACAAGTACACATATACATACCAAATATTTTCAAAGGCTATTTACTGATAGTAGAGGCCTTATGAGTAACCAACACTTGTTGTTTAATTCATAGAAGAAAATTTCCTTTGTTTAATTTAAAAAAAAATTAATGTGACATTTTTAGTTGATGTTTCACTTATAGTCACTCTTACTCACACTCTCGGTCATTCTTACTAACTCTTTCACACAATAAATTAAAAAGCTCTACAAAGATCTACAGAATGGAAAACAATTTTCATGAGGGACTGAACATACATAATTCTTAATCAATTGTGGTACAAAGTGGTGAATGTGGAAGTATCAGCAGCAAAGTTTATTTGATTCCAGGGTGATTACACCACATTTACTATATTTCCAAACCCTTACAAATATCGCTCAATGTGAGAAGCTGAGAAGCTGTTTTCATGAACATCATTTTAAGCATTTTTAAATGTTGTAATGTTTTATCTTCTTTTTCAGGGTTTTTCTCTATCATCATGTGTGTGAAAGCCCAAGGTAATATATATAAGATATATCAGCAGTACCTTTGCTTAGCTATATTTCTGTTTATACTGCAAACATATTGTCAAAGGTAAACCAGTTATGTGTAACCAATTGTTGTATTATTGTATTAATTAATTTTATTTATTGCTTGGGTATTCTCTATAATAGGGACTTTTGCCTTATTGTTGGATTATTTTACTTATATATGTTCTAAAATTAATCTTTGGCTGAGGAAAATTGGTTGCCATAGCCAAATGGTACACCCATTGACTAATGTGTTTCTGCATGCATTGCATCCTGTAACCTATCTTCCAAATAGTGTTATGTTCGGTATCCTCTTGCTCATAAAATGCATGTTTAATAGCCACACATGTCAAGTAAAAAGTATGGCTGTCTGTTTAAATAAGCTCATCTAAGGGTTAAGCAATGGCAATTCTAAGTTGTATAGGTCGCTATACGTGATTTATTTCATGTGCCCCAGTTATCATCTGTATCCAGGCCACCTCACAGACACCTTACCAAACTGGACAGGGTCCAGAACTGTGCCCCTCAGAACTGAAGCTCTTTTCATCATGACAGATCTCAGTCAACTATAGAAAAGCTAGAGATAAAACAGGACATAAATGCATAAACCTACATAAAACTCTCTTATAATTAAGTTTCAAATACATATTTTTATACATATATATTTTTTAAAAAGTAAACTCTATTTCTTTCAGTTTATTGCTTCAAAACCAGAAGCTAGTTTGAATTTGTTTTTAGGACTCATGATTATTTCATATATTTTTCCCCCAGAAGCATGTGTTTTTAGGACTCATAATTCAATCGCAACATTTCTATAAAGCTCCACAAGATATTATTAATTTTACTTTATTTTCCTAACAAATTGGTTAATAGATGTTCCTCTTATGAAACTCTGTTGGGTGATAATTACAGGAACCAGGCCTTAGCTCTAAGGACATTTCAAAACCATCACATTGGCCTTATAAAACAACATTATTCCTTTTTTGGTAATATTTGTCAACATATTCACATGTTTTTATACATGTGTATTATTTAATTACTCATAAATTATTAGGTTTAATCAAATTTATTTTTTAAAGGGGTATTGTCACATTAATAGTATCGTTCTTCGTGCTTATATTTCATAAATGTTCTAATAGTTTAAGTACTTTCCTTTTGTTTAGAGCATTGTCTGTTCCATTTTTTTTGTAAAAATTAACACCAGCAAAAGGCTTTCTGAAGGCTTTTTTGGTAAAGTGGAGGGATTTTTCTATAGTAATTTAGATTGCCACTAACAATAACCATAATATGGAAGCTAAATGTATAAACTGCATTTGGTGGAATGAAAACTGAATCTTTAAATGTCATCAGAAACTTGTTTTTTTTCTGAATAATATAACATGGTAATTGTTCTGAGATTCAATATCACTGAAGAAATAAGTCAGGGTATATCTTGAAATCCAAACAGTTTCTGGTTTGGATTTCAGAAAATATGAAGAGGACACCAGTAAAATAATGCAATACATTTATTTTTCATCCTTTCTAAAGAAAGTCAGTGCATGCTGTGCAAAAAAACATCAATTGCTTGTATATGCTATGATATAGTTACATTTTAATACAAATGCATTATTAAACTTAACAGAACATTCGTTTTGCTTATCTACAATTAATGTGGTAAAATATAGAATGCACTACTATTAAATAATGTGTTTCACCTTATTCAGAAAGTTATATTACAGTTTATGGAAAAACTGCAGGTATCATGAAATTATTTGTTTAAAGATTCAAATCTGTACATTGTACAAGCTAACCCTGCCTCTGATCTTCTTCTTGTAGTGGCCTCTAAGGCACCAGCCCTTCGCATCGAGCCTGAACAGCCAGCATATATTGTGGAAGAATCTGTCATCTTGAGATGTGTGACTGTTAATCCCTTACAAGTAGAAAGCTATAGTTTTTACAAGGATGGAGAAGAGATTTTGAAGAGCATTCCCTCAAATGTTTTACAGAAATCTTCTCTTACCAAGACTGATTCTGGAACATATTTTTGCACTTACGTCGACAACATTAAAATCAAATCTGCTGAGAGTAATACAATACAACTTACTATTGTTGGTGAGCAAAAAACTGCATTACTCATCCGTTAGTTTATAGGAATAAAAAAACATATTCACATTCTAAGATTAAAGGGTTGGCCAAAGTTTATTAATCCACTTATTTATAAATGTGTTAATGGTTAGTCTTGCCATCTGTGTGCCGTTTTAAAATATTTTAAGAATGACAAGGAATTGACATATGGCAACTGGTATGTACGTGAGTCCCAAAATCCATCTATTTATTAGTTTTGTTACCTACAAGAAACATTCACACTTTGGTGGCATCTGACGCCAAGGACCTTTTATGATTATACCTCTGCACATTTCCAATCCGTTAACATTAACATTTACTACATTATTGTTCATAATTACAGTTTTAGATTGTTCTGTAAATTAAGCAAACTTTAATGATGTATATAAGAAATATGGTTGAAAGTGAAGTAGAGTAATCATTTGAAGACCTGGTAGACCATGAAAATGTTTCCACAAATGTAGATGCCTTCAACAGAGCATTTGATACACTAAAGGGTAAGAGGAAAGAAACGTTTAGATGCTCTGAGCAGCACAAGACAATCCAGGTGTTGACATGTTGTATAGGTCAGAGAACATTTGATGTAGAAGTTTTGATTTTTTTTTAATAAAGGCCAGCACAGAGGAACAGCTACGTAGATCTGGTAGATTAGCCAGACAGCAGTGTTAAGAGTTCATTAGAGAAGAGGGGGAATGCTAATAGTGTACAGCAGTCAGAATATGGACAAGAATTTAGCTGTTTCTTAAGAATTATTTAGAAAATTCTAGAAACAGTGGAAGGGTTTAGTTGACCTCTAAAAGTGCAGAATAAGTACAATATCAGGAATAAGCCCTAGGCATCTCATTGATTAGGGGAAATCAACTAACCATATACAGTGAAACAGTAGAGCTGGAGGACCCAAGTTAGAACTTTATGATAGCTCTGCAGACAAAGAAAATTCTGTTTGCTCCATAGAATTTGGGAATTAATACAAAAGTAACCATGTGACGTAACAGAGCAGCTCCCTTGGCACAGATCCTGCTTTACTTGCTTTAAGCATAGACAACTCAGAAATCAAATCTTCAGAACAAAATGATATATTTCCAAGAAAGGTTTGGGATGAAAATGTATATGACATCATATTTAACACTGCATAATATTTGCTCGAGTTTAGCCTTGTAAATATGGCTCTTAAACTGTTTGCAACCGTAGTCATTATGGCTGTTTTTATTTACTTGCAGATCGTCCTGAGTCACCCTCAATCTCTGTGGAGCCACAGTCCCCCTTCTTCTTTGTAGGCCAGATGGTAATCCTACGTTGCCTGTTGCAAAGGAGATCAGGGGTTACAGCAATCACACTGTATCATAATGGGAATGAAGTGACCGAAACTGATAATTTTGGAGTCCTAACATTTAATGAAGTCCAACAAAGAAATGCGGGAAATTACACCTGTGCCTTCAAAATTCCTCTCTCAGGACGTGAGGCTCAATCGTATTTCAGCGCTACACAGCAATTGATAGTAGCAGGTACTTGTCGAATGTCTAGTCATGAAAAAACCTAGTTAGTGTCCAGAAAGCAGAGCTGAAGTGGCATTAAGATTTTATTAACTCCTTCAGTCCCAGGGTTTTTGGTACCTTAAGTCCCGGAGCAATTTTGCCATTTTTCGGTATGTTGGTTCAGCGATTGTTCCCCTTTCCTGCAAATAGTGTACCCATGTAAACTACATGTTTTTTCAAGGAGAGAGAGAGAGCTTTCTTTTGATACCATAGTAAGATAATTAGCTAAAAATTTAGGATGAGAAATGTAGTAAAAACTAGTGAAAATTAGAAAATCTAAATATTTTTTTTTTTATATTTTCCCCTCTGAATCCTCACAAAATTAGGTAAAGTGACAGAAAATCCACTCCAAGTTTATCAATTCATGTGTCCCGATTTCAGAAATACCTAATGTATATAGAATTTCCATACTTTCCCAGCACTTATAGGGAACATACTATAAGGTGTACATTATTCTTTACAAAGCCATAGAATTTTTACATTAGATATGATGGGATTGCAACTCTTAATTTTAAACCAATAAACCAACAATGCACACAAAAGTATATATGTCTGTAAAGCAGGCAACCCAGACTATCGTATTTGGGGTATTTGGGCATTCTTCATGCAGCTATTTGGCCACCAATCACTGTCAAAAGTGGCCGCAGAAATTATTTCATGTGCTTTTTTTCTTTTTCTTTTTAGAGGGATATCCATCCATTACATATAGGGTAGTATTTTTATACTTATGGCTTAATGGGTTTGGGGGTTGTGAACGGGGGGTTATACCTTTTAGATGTTGTGTTAGGGCAATGGGATGTAAGGGTTTTTTCTTATTATTATCATTATCTTTTTTTTTTTAAATACACTCTTATCAGGGCAGTATGGTTCAAGGACCTCTTGAACATGCTATTAATGCCAGTGATGTCACCATGACATCACTAAGCTCACTTGGGGGTTTTTTAATTATTCTTTATTGTTTTGGTGATCTTTATTATTTTACTGATTTTTTTTATTGTTTAAAAAAAATCACTAACTGTTTTTTTTCTTTTTGCTGATTTGTGTTTCAGCATGTGAGAAGCGTGAGAAACATGTTTTTTTATTATTATTTATTGTATTATTTTAGTGATTTTTTTATTGTTAAAAAAAATCACTAACACTGTTTTTTTTCTTTTTCCTTTTGCTGATTTGTGTTTCAGCATGTGAGAAACATGGTCTCACTCTCCTACCTGCGATCCCCCCTGCACCGATCACACTGTGATCTCTATGCAAGTCCCCACAGACTTACATAGAGATCACAGTGTCTGTGATCAGTGCCTCATCGGAGTGATCGGATATCCCAGCAGGATCTAGACAGACCCTGTAGGGGATATCCTGCCCTACAATGAATTTCCGGGTCACATCAGCATTTAAAATTGTAACAGTTTTCCGGCGTTCACACCGGCAGCTGTTACAGGAGATCTGGCAGCAGAAAGCCAGTGATGCTGGCTTCTGCTGACAGGAGGGAGTCCGGGCTGTCAAATGGCAGCCTGATCTCCCGTGTAGATGCAAGAAGGCCAGGACATACAGGCATGTGTTTTATGGATGTACTGGTACGTCTATAGGGGACTGAAGGGGTTAAATGCCACCTATCTTTTTTTTTTATTAAATAAAATGCACTCCTTAGGTCATAGGTATAAGACAGTTTGCCCACTTAATTTAGATTTTGGCAACCATGTCTAGATAAAATTAGTCCTTCCATTCTTACTTCCGATTGGTTATAGATTCTTGACATACACAACACTGAAGGGCTTCAAAAGATGTCAAGAGGTTTATATGTTTAAATAATTCTAATAGCAATCAATTCTTGAATAACGTTCTGAATTCATTTTCAAATCATCTTTAGATACATATACAGTATGGCATTGTTGCAAATCTAGAAGTCCATTTTCTGATGTTATCCATTTTGTATGATTTAATGATTCAATCCAATGACAACACAGTCTGCATATATATATATACAATATTTTTGGAATCAAAAGACACTGTAAACATTTTGCAGCCTATTTACAGAAATGGTAAACTATACACCATTCTTTCATCGTTTTTGTGTACCTTAAAACTATGCTACAATGGCCTATGCTACAATATCTGTACTGCTGAAACAAATTTATGTAAGTGTTACAATAAGAAAGACAAGTCTCAACTGTGATTTCTTTTTTTTAGAATTTTTTTCAAACTCACAGTAATGGCACAGATGCTGTCTCTGTACCACTGATGGTTCGTTCTTAATTTATACTGCCGAATAAGTACCGTATACTGCACCTCTATTGTTTGGAAAGCAGCTCTAAATCTTCTAATGTCTCACTACTAGAACCCACCAATAAAGGACCAAAAAAGTGAAGTGGTGCCCTAACCCACACCCTACACTGTGTGATTGCCTTATTAAATGGGAACAAAGAAAAACTAAAAGAAAAAAGAACACATAATAGTGTAATATATCCTATAACCAGGGAGATAGATAGCCTAGATAGAAAAATAAAAGGCTCATGTCATATTCCTGAGCAGATCCTGCTCGGTATATTCAGCCCAAAGGGTAACTGTATATTTCAGAGACAATGGCTGGGGAATTTTCTTTTTCTAGTCCAAAAGCCATTTGAAGACTGAAGATATGATGTTATATACATAAGTCACAGGACCAGCATTGAGATAGCCAGACCCTTCCCAGGTGTTATATACATATATATGTTTTACAGATAATACCCTCTCCTTTCATCCTTCTGCTGGATGGTGAGGGGGGAGGAGGCAGAGTGGAGTATGGGAGGGGGGGAGGAGGCAGAGTGGAGTATGGGAGGGGGAGGAGGCAGAGTTGTGTATGGGAGGGGGGAGGAGGCAGAGTGGTATATGGGAGGGGGGAGGAGGCAGAGTGGTGTATGGGAGGGGGGAGGAGGCAGAGTGGTATATGGGAGGGGGGAGGAGGCAGAGTGGTGTATGGGTGAGTTATAGTGGTGTATGGGGGATATAATAAATTTCAGGGAGGCAGAATGGCATATCTCGGGGAGTTAGAGTGGTGTATAGGGGAGGTAGAGTGGTGTATGGGGGGTATAATGAATTTCAGAGTGGCATATCTGGGGGAGGCAGAGTGGTGAATCAGGGAGAATTTCAGGGTGGTGCAGGGCATTTATGGGGAGCGGAGTGGCATATCAGGGTACACAGTGGCATATAGGTAGGTATAAGGCATAAATGGGGGCGAGTGGCATATTGGAAGTTATAAGGCATATCAGGGGGGCATAAGACATATCTGGGGGTAAAAGGTATATCAGGGGGCTCAGTTGGATATCACTGGCATATAAGGAGTATAAGGCATATCGGGGGCACAGCGGCATATCAGGGGCACAGTGGAATCTCTGTCATATAAGAGGTATAAGGCATATATGGGGCAGAGTGGCAAGCTGGGGGTCAGATGTGCATAACTGGGAGCAGTTTGGTAAATAAAAGAAAATATAAACAAGGCTTTTTTCTCAGTTTTTATTAAATATGAAAAATAGTTAACATATGAATTAATATTTACTAATAACTTTGTATTAAAACCTAGTTTGAGAAACACTGTGTTTGGGTTCTTGTAGCTTTTATTATTATGTCAGTAAAATAAGAAGGTGAATAGAGAGAGGCCATTGCAATAAAGAGATGAAAGTGTAAATTGTACGTTTTTTATTACATTATTTTAAATAAAAAAAAATTGCATTTTTTTATCCGATTAATTGATTAATCGAAAAAATAATCGGCCAACTAATCGATTATTAAAATAATCGTTAGTTGCAGCCTTATTAATATCACTTTCCCTTTTAATAAGATAATCACACAGCGCACCACTTCTTTTTGTTGGTCCTTCATTCTTAATTGAGGCTATTGGGTTATGACACCATATTGCATTTTAACTATTATTTCTACTTTTCAGAACCCCTTCCAACTCCAACTTTATATTTTCATCTAAACAATCCACAGACTGTAGGTAAAGAAGTACAATTGATCTGTCAGACCCCACTTCCTTCTACTGTGAATGGATACCGGTTTTATCAAAATGGAAAGGAAGTAACAGAAAAATTGGGAAGCCAAGTAAATGTTTTCACAATCCAGAATTACTCACAGGCTTTTGAAGGGTGCTATTTTTGCAAGACCTTCAGGATACAATTTGGGCAGGAGATTCCATCCATTGAGAGCTTTGAGCTGTTTCTGACAGCAAAAGGTGAGATTATGTACAGTTTGAAGTTATAAAAGTAATCTGTATTTTTAGGTTAAAGCATATAGTATGACAATTTAAAATAGTGCTAATTAGTTATGGTGTCGGCTTCTTTTATAAGAGAAGTGAAGCATGTCCCTAATATGTTGTAAGACTACATACATTTAAAACAGATCGTCTTTATTTTTCAGGCACGATGAAAGCATTGTTTGATAGAGGATCAATGAAGCTAGCCCTTGTTCCTATATAAAAAGACAAAAAGGAAAATGAATAGGGGTGAGAGGGAAACAGAACGATTAAATTGGGGTAAAATGTGGTGTTCGTGTGATGTTACAACTCACACCACTTTTGATGTATATATTGGTGGAAGATTAGTCATAGGAACAATGTGTTTTTCTTTAGAATTTACAATAAATTTACATTGAACAGAAAGTGCTACTTTGTACCCATTTTTTTAAATTAGGTAATAGGTTCTAATAATGAGAGGCAGGTACAGAGCTGATGATGGGGATACAAGCAGAGACTTGGCAAAGGCCCTTTCTGTCTGTGTTCTGCCCATAATTTGCAAAGGTATCTATCAAATGAAGATTTAAAACATGTGCTTTATGAACACAACAACTTGTTTATCATTTAGTGAGTGTACCTATTTATTTATTAGCATTTTTTGTTCTAATCTTCAGAAACCGGTGGAAGACAATGTAAAAATATGGATCCACAAAAACACAATGCCTTTCCTTTTCAAGGTAGGTGAAGACAGAAGACAATGTGAAGACATCATTGGTTTACCACTAAGTGCTCGGTGTTGTGACACACAGTATACAATGATATCATTTATACTATTCCTTTGTTATGTTGTTGTGACATGCAAAGAGTCCTTTAACTGAAGTGGAAATAGAGTAACCATTTTCCTTTCTTTGTGCAGTAATTAAGCTGTATGGCAGTGTCCTTTTAGGAAAGCTACTCGTCTTGATCTTTGTGATGATTGTTTTTGGGGTCCAGATCCTACAGTTGAAAAAAAGGTACACAAAATTTATATATATATATATATATATATATATATATATATATATATATATATATATATATATATATATGTTCATCAGAACAACATGATTTGTCTAATGCCAGCATACTACACAGAACTCTGACAGCAAAGTTAATGTTAGGATCCACATTTACTGCCAGTTATTTGTACAAAGTAATAATTTGAGTTTAATTAATTAATGATCTGTTACTGTATGAATTACATTGAGACAGAAGCTTTAATTGTTGACTCATGTTAACCTTTGTGCATCAGATATTTTCTTGACTTGATGAGGCAAATTTAAAATAATGATGCAAGTCACATTAGGGAATTAATCCAGTCCATACTACTATTACCACTCACTGTTTTAAGCATGTTTTAAATTCCCATTACATACAATGGGAATTTAAGTGCCTGATTGAAGATTCAGGCATTTCCTCCCAGTGACTTCATCTCTAATGTAGCTAGAGAATTCCCTCCATGTAGCATGGACTCACTGGGTCTGTGGAGACCCCAATCTGTCATAATACAGATAATGTCAACTGCTGATGGATAATGTATACAAGGGGCTGGCATGAGGGAGTCAATACAATAGACAGTGAAAGAAAGCGAGAGAAAAAAAGATTAAAAGGAGAAAAAGAAATGAGAGTGAGAGAAAGAGTAAGAGAGAGAGAAGAAAAAAAGAAATAGAGAGATGAAAAAAGTTAGAAAGAAGGACAGATGGTAATAAATAAGGGAAGGGACAAAGAGAATGTTAAGGGAGAGAGAGAAGAAAAATGAAAAAAGGAACAGAGGAGTAAAGAGAGTTAAAGTAAAAAAAATAGAGAGATAAGAGAGTTAAAGAAAGAGAAGAAAGATATAAGTAAACAATAAAAAAAGATAAGATGTATTTCTTTAATAATATTACTTCAAATTGTAAAAGGCAAATCATAAATATGTTTGTATATGTGAGTAAGAGAATTAAGATTACAGAAAACCTGGAAAATCTGTTTCTGTAAATCTGTAACATTCAGTTTTGTTTACCCAGAATATTTTGCACCTCTGTCTGAGGACCCCAGAATTTCTCAAACATTGATTGTTTTTGTCTTCTTTTTCTGCAGAACAAAGAAGAATAAGACACAGGCTGAATAATAAATACAAGGAAAATAACACTATAGTTTAGGTGTAGTATGTGTAATTCTATTGCATGACTAGTTTTTTCAATAAACTTGATAAACTTATATTCCACCATTAATATCTCACTTAAAAATAGTGCAAAGGGCTATCATCATGTTTTTCTTCCTCTCCCTACACTCTGCTCTACAACCAGTATGTATCATCTTATCTTTTTTTTCTTTCGAAAGAGCCCATCTTCATTTTCTCATGTCTTTAAGTGTAGAAGCATATATGTTATATGTGCCATATGTAGTTAGTACATCAGTCTATTGTAGTATATTGGGTTGAGCCACAGACTCCTTGTTCCTAGAGGTCTCTGTCATATTGAGCAACATTAGCATCTTCTAAACCCTCAGGAGACATTGCAGAATATTTTGGGATGTTATAAATACATTTTACAAAATCCTTCTTCTGCATTGGTATGTGAATCAGGTATAAGGCACTCATAAGATTTGGTATGGAAAAAAAAATAGTTGTCACACAGACATTGAATGTGTATTTTGTTTTTTCTCCACATGACAAGTATCAGTATCAATCCTACCTGAGAGCCTAGTAATCATTGGACAACACTCAAAGTATGAAGGTGTATATCATTTGTGGTTCTCAAGTGTAAGAGTATCAGCAATCAAGTAAGGTGCATGTTCATCTCTGCTCCTTATTGCTAAATAAGAATTCTTTCTGCTTACTAGTGAGTTAAACAATTATTCTAGACTTGATGACTGAATAATTGGAATTTTAATAAAGACAGGAGGCTCATATTTGCTTCTCACCATAGCAGCAAAGGATAAAAATACAAACAATAGTGAACCAATCACAATACTGGTAATACAATATAGCTGACAGTAGCTCCCTCCATCCTCCTCTTTCTGTTGGAAAGTTGCCAATGGAGCACTACGTCACCCAGCAAAAAGGGAATCTGGACCAGGAAAAAAAAGATAATTTTTTTACACTGAAAAAGAAGAGAATTTGCGACAGCAGGGATATAGAGTACACTCATAAATATAGATAATAAAAACTAATGCAAAGTACTGTCACAAAGTATGAGGGAACAAAACCATCCCATGAAATAAATAACCTAAGGGAGGGAGGGAAACATTCATCTCCTGTCTTTATTAAAATTCCAATTATTCAGTCATCAAGTCTAAAATAATTGTGTAATTTTATGGCAAGACAGGAGGCTCGTATATGCAATTTTCTGGAAGTCTGGACACTAAGGATGGAATAGCAGAAGATAACGTTTTGAAATAAGACTCACGAAAGGCCGTGACTCGAGACCGATCAGCCGCTTTAAAAAAACAACTGAAAGAAAAGCAGTAGATGCTGCCGTGCCTCTAACCAAATGGGCACCAAAATGCCTATCTATACCTGCTAAAGACAATGACCATCTAATCCATATAGCTAAAGAGCAGCAGAAAAGAAAAAATGTTGGTGCGCTAAGCTAGTCTCAGGCTCAAATAATACAAATGTGTAATATGAGGGCTATCAAACAGGCATGAGCATGCTGCAAATACAGTGTATTTGCTGTACAGTGTATACAAAAACTGTCTGCGCTTCTCACCCTAATAAAGTTGGCAACAAATGTATAAACATAATAAAAATGAGAGGTTTTGGTTATATGAATTGGCCAAAGCATAATTAAGCTCACCCGCCACGTCAAGGCACACTCTCAATCTGCAAACTAAAGACCTTGCCTTACCCTTGGACCATTTGGAGGATCCATGGGTTGGAAGTAATTAATTCCCAATAATGGAAAAAAATGGATATCCGGCCAGTAACCTGTGAAAAGAAATAACCCTAGAGAGGACTTACTGGTGTTGGATCGACCTCGGGCAAACGCTGCAGCTCCTCTACCACGGAAACCTCCTCTAAATGCTGTGGATCTGGAGCGAAACAATCCTTGGAATGCCGATGACGTCTGGTTTTGATAAAACCTCGGGCCTGGCTCGTTCAAACTGCTGAAGATCCGGCCCCTTGATCATCCAACCCTAGACAAAAAATGAGTGTCCTTCTGAAACACCTTCAGCATAGAAGTCTTAGCTTTTGGCCATGAGGTCATAATGGAAACATGGCGGTTCACCTCTTTAACGAAAGTGTCGCCAAACAATAACCCGTTAGGACCCATTTCTTTAGATCCTAGTTCAGCCAGACGTGCATCCATTCTTAACAAGGCTGCTTTTCTATGTTGAAAGAGCTACATTTGCATTGCCTAGCAGGCATATGACCCGGAAAGCCCAGATCCCTAATTATTTTAGGGTCAAGTGTAGCATCTTGTAGAAATGCTCCATCGGCCAGAGATAAGATTTGGGTAATTGGACCGACTACATCCAGCAATTTATCTTGAGTCGATTTAAAACCCTGCTCTAAACCCTTGTGGGGATCTCGTTTGTTATATGAAAGGAGAGTGACCACATTAGGGTGAAACTCTGGGGTCATAGTCACTTTCCCTGGGATCACCGGGTGAGGGCATTCTGGCTGTAATTTATTTTGCACCTCTTTTTCTAACTGACGCCATAGCTATTTTTGCAAGTAAAGAACAATGTGCTCAGGAGGGGTCAATTATGTAACCCTAGGATGTCACATTATAGCAGGATCAAACAGAACTTCTCCCGATGGATTCAGAACTGGGGTGTCATTTTTTGGGGACTGAATAGTCTGAGAAATAGTGGCATTAGCAGCTGTTACTCACTCACCACAGACTCACCACTCACCACAGACTCACTCACGAAGCGCAAGTGTTCTCTCCTGGACGGGGCCAGGATAACTGAATACTGAGAGTCATCAGATGAAGTATACAAGAAGTGTCATCACACCATCAGGCTTGTGAGAAAGCGGAGACATATGGCCAGACTCAGCAAGAATTTTTGTATTTTGCATGTTTGGCTTGAGCTTTTCCATTGCCTGCCCTTCCATGGGCATTTATGGGCATAAGAGTCTTCAGATTGATCTGAATCATATGCATTTGACCCTTGTAGAGCCTGTGCAGGAGCAGAATCTAATGGTGCTGTATCCTGAGTTCAGATAGGTTGAGGTTGTGCCACATATTTAGTCATCTTGGCCATGAAGGATTCTATAGAGGAAGCAAACTTGGATTCCAGCAAAGATAATAAAAGTTAATGTGAAGGACTGGGATCCTCAGCTCTTGGGTACAGTGACCCTGTAACAATTCTCCTCTCACATTATATCTGATTTGAGCATTGCAAATTGTTTTTTTTCTTTCTTGTTGGGACATTGAGAGCTAGGAATAAAAGACCAACTCAAATCTAGCTACGAGAACATGTTTTTTTAGGAACACCTGTGCACTGAGAGCAGAACACAACAGCAGGAAATAATTCCTAAAACTGTGCCTTCAATTAGTTTCTTCTGTTATGTTTATTTAATGCTTGAGTTATTTAATAACGCCATCCCATTTCATTTGGGGTGTAGGTTGGGGTGTAGGTTGATAGGAATTATTTATTTATTTATTTATTTATTTATTTCTAAGTTAACATTCTCTGTCCCATAGCGTAGAATGAAGAGAAGAAGAGGCATAAATCTCTGTATATTTAATGCTGTAACTCTTGTGGTATGTGGCTTGCACAAAACTGCTAGCGTGCCAACTACATACCACATACATAGTGGCACTCTCGGATACCATCTCCACAATGTTTCTGTAGGGAAGCAGAGGTTATCAAGTTGCTCCTTAACGTACCTGCAAGACTTCCAGTAAATAGAAATGGTAGTGAAGGCAGAGTTTTGTTTCCTTTCTAACAATAAACAAACTAAAATTAAAGTCATAACATGGCTTCATGTTACCATAATATACTGTATATACTTGACTGGAGGAGGGCCTACCTGGCAGCCCCCCTTTTTCCCCTCCTCCCATAACCACAATAAAGACATACACCAAATGTAATTTTAACAAATTGACTTTATTTATTTAACAATGTCAATAAAAGTCAGATATGGATTAATATGTCCACGGTGCAATCCAACTTGCATCTCCGCACCGTGACACTAACACAATTAATGTGTCAAGGGTTAAGTACCATTAACCCTTTGTAAACTTTACACCAATGTGTTGGGCGCTTAACGAACGCCCCTTTTAACAATTAACTAAACACCATCAAACTGAAACAGTAACCAGTGAAACCGTCAATGAATAAACACCATCTGGCATAGGCGTGTAAACCATATACCCGCTGTGACTGACGGCGTCCCTTGCCCGTCAGCCCGTGGCACCAATAGGAATCGCAAGGGCCCTTAGCCCAAGGAGTGTCTTGCACTTAAGCCCGAAGGCTTGTGCACCACGAGCCAACCACCCCTAAAGGTGAGTAGCTCTAGCACCATGCCAGCATAAAACCTACACCATAGAAACAAACACAAAAAAAAGGGGAGGGTGGGAGGGAATATTTTCAGGCAAACGGCAGTAAGGAATAATGCCCTACCCTGTAGGGAGCCAAATTTATAGCCCATATCATGGGGGGGGGGCACCAGGGGGCTGCTGACCAACCCCGAGTGACCCCCTAATCTGCAGATTTACATATAGCTGGGCAATTAGTAACTTTATACAGTTCAAAAGGTGAAAGTGGAGGAGGAGAGGAAGGGCAGCCCAGGCCCCCCCAGTCATGGGCCCCTGCGTCCATTTCTCTCCCTCCAGGGCTGTGCTTGACTGGAGGAGGGCCTACCTGGCAGCCCCCCTTTTTCCCCTCCTCCCATAACCACAATAAAGACATACACCAAATGTAATTTTAACAAATTGACTTTATTTATTTAACAATGTCAATAAAAGTCAGATATGGATTAATATGTCCACGGTGCAATCCAACTTGCATCTCCGCACCGTGACACTAACACAATTAATGTGTCAAGGGTTAAGTACCATTAACCCTTTGTAAACTTTACACCAATGTGTTGGGCGCTTAACGAACGCCCCTTTTAACAATTAACTAAACACCATCAAACTGAAACAGTAACCAGTGAAACCGTCAATGAATAAACACCATCTGGCATAGGCGTGTAAACCATATACCCGCTGTGACTGACGGCGTCCCTTGCCCGTCAGCCCGTGGCACCAATAGGAATCGCAAGGGCCCTTAGCCCAAGGAGTGTCTTGCACTTAAGCCCGAAGGCTTGTGCACCACGAGCCAACCACCCCTAAAGGTGAGTAGCTCTAGCACCATGCCAGCATAAAACCTCCACAGCCAGGGAATGCGACCACTTGCATTCTACTGGCCCCCCACCACCGCCAGAGCCCTCTCGAGGCCTGTCTGAATATCAAGCAACCAAATGTCCAAACCCACATCGGACAAATGGACCCCATCCCGACGAAACAAACCCGAGAGATCCCCTTCCAAATCGTCATGCCGAATAACGACGGAACCCCGGAAAGCCAAAAAACGAGAAATGGTCTTATTCACCTGTTTCCTAGCACGCTCCACACCAGCATGAGAGTTAGCCCCCCGCCACCGCAACCGGGTAACAATATGAGACCAGACAAAAAACGTGGAAGGATAAGCTGACCAAAACTGTTGAAAATCAGCCTTCATATTGGAGATCAAAACCCGCAAAGGAACCTGAACAAGATCGTTCCCCCCCACATGAAACAACAGAACCTGGGGCACCCCGTGGATCCGGACATGGCGAGACAGTTCCCTGCCAACTCTGTCCCACCGCATACCTCGGAAGCCCAGCCACCGGATTACCACCCTATCCGGATCAAATCCAAGCTGCCTGCCAGAGGGACGAATCGCTGCCCGTCTCGCCGCCCAATACACGTACGAGTGCCCCAGGATCCACACGACCACCTTACCGGAACCTAAAAAAGAACAAAACCGGACATAAGAACGAGAAAACTAAAGCAGATGAGGCCTGACATAAGAACGAAATCTATTGGACTCCCACCTCCCAATCCTCATCACCACATCCTGCTCCAACCCCCACCTAACCGCCTCCGTGGCGGCCCCAATCCTAAAGGAATGAGTACCAAACTCGCGAACGGGAAGACCCAAAGCACCCAAGCAGCGCCGAAACACTGCCACAAACTGGTACCGTGACAATGAAGTGCCGTCCCCATGAATCAACAAAGAACCGTCCACACAAGGCCTAACAGCCAAAAACGCCACAGCCGCAGCGCAGGGGCAAACAGGACTATCCAACAAGCTGTGTAGCACAACAAAGCGCCCCCTACCAGCCTGATCAGTCTTAGACCGACGAAGCCGGATGCAAACCCGATCAGCCTCAAGAACGAAATCCGAGAACAACAAACCACCCCGAACCGTCCTATTAGGGCTGACCAGTTCGCCCACACGAAAAGCCCCAAAGAACGCCAAAACAAAAGCCAGGCGAAATAAACACAACTCAAAATGCGACACACAAACCTCAGACAAACGGCCCACCAAATCCACCAATAACCCAAAAGAAACCGGCCTGCGAGAATCACGGGAATGAGACCCCCTCCGAAACCCACGCAACGCCTGCTTAACCAGAAAACTTTTAGTCAAATCCCGCTCACCCTGCGCCTTAAACATAAAGGCCAGAGCAGACACACGGCGGTCCAGACCCGACACTGACACCCCTGAACCGAACAAAAACCCAATATACCACAAAAGGACCTCAGACGTGGAATCATCAGTCGAAGGAGACCCAGCCTGGCAACAAAACTCACCCCACTCAGCCCAAACCTTCTGGTAAAAACTCCAAGTAGCAGGAACCAGCGCCCTCCTCAGGAGCGACCCTGCTCCGACTCGCCCAGCTGCCACATCCACCTGGGAAACTGCGTACCGACTCCGTCTGCCCGCGGGGCCAGCTGGAAAAAACGCTCCCACTGCAAACGAGAAAGAGAATCGGCGATGCTGTTATCCACACCGGGCACATGAACCGCCCGAAAACACATATTCAATTGTAGGCAACGCAGAACCAATCGCCGCAACAAGCGGAGAACAGGAACAGAGGAGGAGGTGAGACCATTCACGGCCTGCACCACCGCCAAATTGTCACACCGAAAGCGAACCTGTTGGTTCGTCAGGTCAGCCCCCCAGATCTCCACCGCCACAACTATCGGAAAGAGTTCCAAAAAGGTGAGATTCCTAGTGAGGCCAAGCCCACACCAACTATCCGGCCATTGCCCCACACACCACCTACCACGAAAATAGGCCCCAAAACCAACCGAACCGGACGCGTCAGTCCACAACTCAATGTCCCCATTAGCCACAGGGGAAGACAACCATAGAGACTTCCCATTGTAATCCTGCAAAAACCGATCCCAAACCCGCAAGTCATCCTTCAACGGAACTGTCAACCGGATAAAATGATGGGGAGACGAGACCCCAGACGTGGACAACGACAATCTACGGGAAAAGACCCGCCCCATAGGGAGAACCCGACACGCAAAATTCAACTTCCCTAGCAGAGACTGAAGTTGCCGCAGTGTAACCTTTGAAAGCCGCAAAAAACTGCCCACCAAAAACCTCAGCTCGACCACCTTGGACTCCGGAAGCCGACACACCATTTCAACTGAGTCAATTTCAATCCCCAAAAAACTCAAAACAGGACAAGGGCCCTCAGTTTTTTCTGGAGCCAACGGAACACCAAAATCCGACGCCACCTGATGGACTGAAGCCAAAAGAACCGCACATTGAGAGGACCCCGGAGGCCCCACGCACAAAAAATCATCCAGGTAATGGATAACCGAAGGCAATCCAGACACCTCCCTAACGACCCACTCTAAAAATGAACTAAACGCCTCAAAATGAGAACAGGAAATGGAACACCCCATAGGCAAACACCTGTCAACATAAATACCCCCTTGCCAGCGACAACCCAACAAGTGCACACACTCCGCATGAACCGGCAACAGCCGAAACGCCGCCTCAATGTCAGTCTTAGCCATGAGAGCCCCCTGGCCAAAAGACCTCACCCAATGGGCCGCCTTATCAAAAGAGGTATAGGATACAGCACACAACTCCGGATCAATGCCATCATTAACAGAATGCCCCTTAGGAAATGACAGATGGTGAATGAGGCGGAATTTACCAACCTCCTTCTTAGGAACTAAACCCAACGGAGAAATTCTCAAACCCGGGAGAGGGGAAACAGAAAACGGGCCTGACATACGGCCCAGCCGAACCTCTTTAGCCAATTTCTCAGAAACAACCTCAGGATGAGCCAAGGCGGACTTCAAATTCCGAGACGAATATTCCCCAGACACCCCGACAAAGGGAATCTGGAAACCCTCACGAAACCCACCCGACAGCAAAGCAGCAGCCTCTCTGTTAGGGTACCTACTCAGCCACGGAAGCATCTTCTCCAGCCGCACCGGAGTCTCCCCTCTTGGAACCACCGGAACCCTTGCCCCCTTTGTGGCGCTTGGGACATTTTGCAAGGGAGTGGGACCCATTACACCCCGAGCACTCATGCTTGAAACGACACAAGGTGCCCCACTTGCACTGCCCCTCGTTGTACTTCCAGCAAAACCCCTTCTGCATACCAGCCGCTGTTCCCGGGGTTCCAGAAGCACCGGCTGCGCCCGGAAATGTCTGCCCTGCAGGCCGCCCAGGGGCCATAACACGCAACCACAAAGCAATGTCCTTGTGGTCCCAGCGCAAACCCGGCCTACAAGCCATCCGCTGCCTAAACTGCTCATCGTACCGAAGCCAAGACTGACCCCCAAAAGTCCGATAAGCCTCACCAATACTATCCAAATAACAGAAAAGACCAGTACAATGCTCCGGCGCCTTCTGCCCAATCACACTGGCCAAGATCGCAAACGCCTGAAGCCAGTTAGTAAAAGTGCGAGGAATCAGCCGATACCGCCGTCTCTCCTCATCCTCCTTCTTACTGGCTTCCCCTTTCGTAGGCTTATCCAAATTAAATTTTTCCAGAGGGAGGAGGGAAAAAATCTCAACATACTCCCCCTTCCAAATTCTTTCACGAACCTCCTGCTTTAAATGAGTTCCCAAAGGGGCCTCAAAACACACATAAACCTCCCCGCGAGAAGCATCAGCTAAGCGGACAAGGTCATCACCCCCAGACTTCTCAGTAGAAGCGCCGACAGTCCCAGCAACCGTACCCACAACCACTTCACTAGCAGCCCCTACCGGACCCGCCGTAACTGACGCCGAAGAGACTTGCTCAACCCCAGGGGCCGGACTCGAAACCACGGAAGGCGCAGCGGGAGGAAACCCAGCCCCCCCGTAAGAACCCCAAACCCCAGCCGGAGAAGCAGAACTAACCTGGCGCTTACACGCCTCTAACAAGTCACCAAAACCCGTCAACAACTGACCTAACAAAAGAGAGGGATCAGCCCGGGGCCCAGCAACACCCGAACCCCCCGAAGACACCCCGGAACCCCCCCCAACCGACAACCCAGGAAGCGGAGAAAAAGTGGAAAAAGGGGGAAGGGAACAACCATGCTCACCAGGAAGCTGACCACCAGCCGAGGTGGATGTAACAGGCCTGGCCGAAGAACTGGGCGACGCAGAAAAACCTTGCCGTAGTAAAGCAGGTGTGCCCAGAAAATCCTCTTCAGCATCAGCGCGTGAAGAAGCAGCTGAGCGTTCCCCTTCCAAAATGGCCGCCGCCGATCCCCGTGCGGCGGGCGCCATATTAGGTGAGGCGCGCGAAACACCGGACCGAGTGCCCGCCCCTTCAGACCGCACGGCGGCCACCCCAGCAGCAACAAGCTCCCGAGCGCGAGCCTCGGAGCGCACAGCTCCCTCACCACTCACAGGCGACTCAGGAACACGCCGACGACCAGGACGGCTCCGCGGCAGCTCCCTGGAAACCGCCACACCGGACGGACCCTCGCCGGGATCCTGGGACACCTCATCACCCGAACCGGAGCTCCGGGACAGCCGGACATCAGCTTCAGCGGTCTCGGACTGCCTGGGACGAGCTGCACGGCCTGACCGCACCAAACGCGGATTACGTCTCTTCGCAGGCCCGCCGGAAAGCACGGGCCTGCTCTCGGAACGACGGCTACGCCTGCCGCCGCCTGCTTCAGGGCTCAGCCGCTCCGGAGGCCGGGAAGGCCTCGACCGGGTACGAGGGACATCGGGGGCCACGGGATCCGGAACCGCAGATGGGGGAGCTTCGGACAGCAACCCAGCAATCCGGCCACGAAGCCACTCAGCCCTGGGACCCTCCAAAGACTGCAGCTCAGAAATCAGATCATCCATGGTAAGTAAAGGGGTTTAAACAGCAAGAGCAGCAATATCAGCAATATTTTCAGGCAAACGGCAGTAAGGAATAATGCCCTACCCTGTAGGGAGCCAAATTTATAGCCCATATCATGGGGGGGGGGCACCAGGGGGCTGCTGACCAACCCCGAGTGACCCCCTAATCTGCAGATTTACATATAGCTGGGCAATTAGTAACTTTATACAGTTCAAAAGGTGAAAGTGGAGGAGGAGAGGAAGGGCAGCCCAGGCCCCCCCAGTCATGGGCCCCTGCGTCCATTTCTCTCCCTCCAGGGCTGTGCTGTAAAAAAATAAATAAAAGGAACAGCATGCTGGAAAAAAGACTGTAAACTCTTTCCAACCCATTAAAAAGTACAATATCTAAAAAAAAAACCCACAAACACACAAAGTTAGTTATATGCAGGGCCGGCCTTATGTGTTTAGGCGCCCTGTGCGGACTACTCCTCTGGCGCCCCCCCATCCCACAAAAAGAAGGGAAAAAATCTTGTAACAAACAACTAGTTTTAATTAAATGTTATTTGTTTTAAATATTGAAAAAATTGGAACCCGGAAAGAATTTATTTGGGCCCTGCTACACGCTTGCTAGCATGCAATCACTCCCTCTGCTACCACACCAAGAAAAATTGCCACACTGACTGCAGATTAGGGGAAGACTGAGAGTCAGTGCAGTTTTTCCTCGTCCTGACCCTGACTTTGAGAGGTCTTCTCCCCTGTAATTTTCCCCAGAGTCCCTTTGTCCCCTCATTCACTAAGCATTACCTCTGTTTTCCTTCCTCCCTGTGAACTATAGATCAAATAAACAACACATACAAACAGCACTTGCATGTATAGATCACATACAAAACATAATCAACACAAAAAACAAACTTTGCAGGTATACATCAATTGAAAATCACATGTTAACTCAGCATTGAAGGTATCGATCAAATAAACAGAATCAGACATACAAATCCTGTATTTGCAGCTATACAATAATAATGTATGGAAACATAGCGTACCAGATACAGATCAATAGAATAACACACAAACCCAGCTTTGCAGGTATAAATCAAATGGAAATCACATGTAAACTCAGCATTAAAAGGTATAGATAAACCTCCTAAATTACAGGTATAGATCACAGGTTGCACACCCCAAAGCCAGCCCTGGTGTCCACACTGCCTACATAGAACCTGACCAGCACCCAGATTACACACACATATTACAGCCCAGCCTGAGCCAACTTTGTCCCCAAACAACCCAGTGTAGGACATCTTTGTCCGCAAACAGCCCACCCTTTGCCATCTTTGTCCCATAAACACTGTGCATGTGCCATCTTTGCCTTTACTTAAACATCCATGATACACACAAACACTCACTCATTCACACCAAGCATTTACACATATTCGCATTCTCACAAATCATTCAAGCAATTCATCCGCACATTAATTGATTTATTCTCTCACTCACTCATTCTTTGTTTATTTCAATATTCTTACTATCCCCTTTCTCACTATCTAGTCCTCCTTTTCACTACCTACTACCCCCTCTCTCCCCCTTCTCACTATCTACTCCCTATCCCACTTCTCACCCTTCTCACTATCTACCCCCTCTCTCCCTTTCTCACTATCTACCCCCTCTCCCCCTTTCCTCACTATCTACCCCTCTCTACCTTCTCACTATCTACCCCCTCTCTCCCTTCTTATTATCTACCCCTCTCACTATTTACCCCCTCTCCCCACTTCTCACTATCTATCCCCTCTCCCCACTTCTCACTATGTACCCCCTCTCTCCCTTTCTCACTATGTACCCCCTCTCCCCACTTCTCACTGCCTTCCCCCTATGCCCCTTCTCATTATCTACCCCCTCTCCCCACATCTCATTATCTACCCTCCCCCTTTGCAGTTCACTTACCTTGTTGCAGGAGTCCTATCTGTCTCCCTGCTCTGCCACCGTGGACGCTTCACTGCTGAGCGCTCAGCTTGAAATGCCGGCACCGCGACCGAGCTAGATGCCTCGCAGAGGAGAGTGAGGGGCGCCGAGCGGTTGCTGAAAAATTAATCAGCGACCGATTGGCGCCCCTCTCTCTCCTCCGCGCCAAAAAATTAAAAACGTTGTCTCAATCAGGGTCAACCGTATGGCACCCCTGCTGCCATGGCGCCCTGTGCAGCCACACAGCTCGCACTCCCCTAAGGCCGGCCCTGGTTATATGTCAGGTAGATTTTTACAATTAATTTATAATTACCGTAAAACACATACATTGACCAATACCAAGTGTATTTGTTAAGTTCTGTCATACCTTTTTAGATGCTTCAGTTTACCTATAAAATTATACACAAATAATTACCTTTTTTCACTTACACAATGATTTTGTATAATATGCTGAACAAACATACATTTTCATGCATATTTTTTATGTGCATGAGTGCACCTTCCCAACAAGCCCAACTATCCTCTTGTTGATCCTACTTGAGCTAAAGAAGTAGAAAAGAGGAGTGAACACCACGCAGAGACTATGAAAAGCAAATATCAACTGGTTGGTTAAGATAAAGTCCTTTGTAACCTTATAGGGAGATTGACCAAGTAATATTAAAATATATTGGTGAACTCTAAAGCCGGTTATGGGACCAAAAAATACACCAAATCCAACCACAACCAAAAGGAGTTGAATTCTTATTCTTTTACGTTGTCTAGTGGGAACTGAAGGAGAACAATTGAGAGCATGACAGATAAGATGCCAAAACATAACAAGGAGGACCAAAGGGAGAAACCCAAAGAGCAATGACAATGCCAGGTCAAGTATGACCATGCCTCGTACTGTGTTAAATCCTGGGAAGCAAAGATTTACATCACTTGAAGAAACAGTCAGTTCCAGCATTGCAAAGGCTATGATGATCAGCCAGAGTGAAATGCTGGTCCATCTGCAGACCCATCCTGAGTTGAGCTTACGATATACCAATGGGTGAGATACTGCCACATACCGTATCACAAATATCCAGACTACAAAAATAGCCCCAATCCTCTGTGAAATTGTGGGGATGATATAAACAATGGAGCATGACACGGGTCCCAATGTCAAGATGTCAAGAATGTAAGCCATGCCAAAGGGCAAGGTCCCAGCTTCCAGAAGTGCAGCACAAAGAACACTGACCACATAACTTGGGATGGTTAGAGAGTCTTTGACTTGTGGCCACATTGCCCACAGAACAAGAATGTTGAATGTCAGTCCCAATAGGCAGACCAGAGGATATAGGCACGAAAGGACAATGACAACTTTCTTAGGGATAATGCTGCATGATGATAAACTATCTGACAACAAAGATGCCTGTGTTGACAGTAGGTAGCGAGAAGGTTGACCCATTTCCTCTTGTGACATCTTACCAATAAAAGCCTGTGAAAAGGTAAGGAAAGGACACCATTAGAATATGAGACTGCAGCAAAACTGCAAGAAAGTATAACTGTGCTATGTGTATTTCCCATCACTCTTAATACCTCTATAACCATATGCAGATGAAGCATGGTATCCAAACGTTAATAAAATCACATATCATCAGCTTGCAGCACCAAGGGCATATGTATTGTAAAATATTGTGTTTGAGTATTCATATAATCATTTAACCTGTAGGAGCAAAATATAGTAAAAAGTATAAACTTGTACTGAACAGTTATCTCACATGCTACAATATTATATATTATGTCAATATTATAATTATAGAAGAGCTTGCAGATCCTACAGTGTTGATATTAATATAAACTGTGCAGTCAGCATCATTCATAGTATTACATTAATCATCTACTCTGGATCAAGTAGCGCTGAAACACCAATCTCATGTAACCTACTCTTATTGGAGCATCAGTATATTCGTGTTACCCACATCATACCATAGGGCCCATGCTAGAGCAAGTCCAAAACACACCAAAATGTGATTATAATTATTTATGCTAAACAATTAATCCCCACATTGGAAGAGGTTGCATCCACAACAGTTTGTAAGATGTTTTACGTTACCTTAATGTGTGTGACACTGTAAGCCCCAGGGAGAGGATTTGTTTGGCTTTTGTGCACAGATGCTGTACAAATCATACATATGGGTCCCTGGGGTGGAGCAATTGTGGAGCATGGTGGGCTAATGCTTCATTCCCCCTCCCAGTAGAAAGTCCATGCCAGATTTTGCAAGAGACTAGATGTCTGCAGGATCACGTCTAGGATTCCTATGAATCAGGTCCAGGTGCTGGACAATTAAATCCCCTGGAGGCTGGGGGGATCCACGGTGAAGAGGGAGGACCTGAAAAGAATCCCTGACCCAAGAGTGGTATTACCTACCTGGACCTGTGTGCGCTGTTTAGGGAAGATTTTCAGAGCCTGTCTTAGCTCGGCATTGCAGGGAAGTTAGTGATTAGCTGGGCTAGTCAGCCAGGGCCATGATTTTGCTTTGGGGTGTTTTTGTGCACTTGTAAATAAAACGCACAGTTTGGTTGAAATACATTGTTCCTGAGCCTTATTGCTCTAGAAGACCGAAAATGGCACTAAATTAATCAACAGACCCTAAATGTGACGTGATGACCTCATTAAACAGGGGGAACTTATGGAAATTATATACTGCAAGGTAGCACATAAATGGTTGCTGCCCTACATGATATGTTTTAAAGTTTCACAAGCCTTCTTGTCATCTTAGTAAAGGTGTTGGGAAAGGATTAAGAGGGTAACCAACATTTAAGGCATTTTTAGTAATGAATTTTTGCCTGCTATATACCGTAAATGTAAATCACAACCCCCATCTCTCCTCCTCAATGAACCAGTTTTGAAAGAGTTAGAAAGCCTGGGAAAACTAATCAGAGCAGTTTCAGTTTATTGGTTGGCAAATAGATATTGGATAAAAGCAAAACTTAATAGCAGGTATGCAGGAATGAATTGTAAAGTATTTATTAACCTCCGTTAACATTAATAAAAAAACAGTGTCTATATACAAACATATATACAAATTAGTAAGTATGTATATAATTCAAAGATAGTTGGAATAAAGTGTTGACATAGTCTCATACCTTCTCGTTGATGTGGTTTACTGTGCTTCTCAATCGGTCTACTTCAGTGTCATTTTGATGTGCGTGATACTTTACTAGACCACATCCTTTTATGAGAATATACACAACCATATTTTCCCACTGAAAAAGCAGAATTGCAGAAATGGAAAAAAAAGAATGCAAACAAAATTTTACAGTTTTACAGCAGTATAGGTAGGCAACATTTGGTCTTGTAGAGCAGGTGTCCCCAACCACCGTGCCACGGAACGGTACCAGTCCGTGGCCTATAAGCAACTGGGCCGCACGATAGGGTGACCACATGTCCCGGTGGCTTCAAATGCCATCCTTTATAGGAGAGAGAGGGGCGGAGAGGGGTCACTCATGAAGTTTTCAGCAACCGCTCGGCACCCCTCAGTCTCTTCTGCGAGGCCTCTAGCTCGGTAGCGGTGCCGGCATTTCATGCTGAGCGCCGGAATATGACGTAAAAAATTGTCTTCCACAAAACCGGTCCCTGGTGCCAAAAAGGTTGGGGGCCGCTGTTGTAGAGAACATTTCACTACATGGCCCATAGCCAGCAATTACTTGTTTCCTGATTCCTGTGTCCTTTTGAGTTTATTCACTAAAGCTTACTGATATACTGTATATATAATTTGCCTATTCCTATTTGGGAGAGTAGTTAGATATGAGATATTCAATGGTTTTGCGCAGTTTCTTGATAAAATATCCTGTAATAAAGTTACAAATGTAAGCATTTTGTTATAGGTTTTAATCACAATCAAAAGCTTGACCTGAGAGGTTAATCCATAAATGTGCCATGGTGTACATTAAGTAAACTGTATTCTGACTTCACGCTGTCTGGATATTAATGGCTGTGATGTCCCATGAAGAGACATGTTGGGGTAGAAGAACCTACTTCTTATTATTACTGACTTGTAACGCATCCACACCTGTCAAGGAGAGTAGTGCGAGGAAATTGCAAGAGTAAATATAATTCTTAAGGATAAGACATCAAGCTACATCTTGGCTCAGAAGGCAGTATACTACGTAAAAGGGAGGTGAACATATTCCACACATTTTTTCTTCTGAATTGGCACATGGGTCACATAAAATGCCCAGCCAGTAGTCCTCGCCCAAACTGAATCCTAGCATATTGCTTAATAGGGAAAAGTTTGGTATCATAAATGCAGATCTCTCGAACAGTGGCATGACTTGTTGGAAAACATTTGCAAGGGTGTAGATGGGATGTGTTCCTGGTTTGATTGAGTAGAGTACAATGTTTTGGTGTAATATTTTATTGTATAATATTATCAACTGTTTTCTGGCTAGTTTAATATAAATCTACTACATAGTCCAATTTCAGCATAAGTCTGAAGGCAGAATGTCAAAGACCAGAGAGACACCCAAGAAACACCTCATAGAGAGTGCTGTGAGTGTAGGACTGTAGGATTTTCTTACTAAAATGCAGGAGGTGAGAGCAGAGCCATTCCTGGCAAATGACAGTGGTGCGTTACAGCAGGGCCCAACAAGAAAGCAAGTCTTAATTTGTTGATGACAAACTGAATTGTCTTTCATTATTTTCTTCTTATCCACAGAGGATGAATTATTCTCTGTGTTAGGATTTCTCTACAAAGATTAGCTTTAGTTGTCTGAGTAATGCTCTCAACTGATTGGCCAACCCTTTTATCCAGCAGATGGGACAGAGATTATCACTAAACTAATCCACAAGGAGAAGTGACACAGCAAGAGACACTGCAAAGCTATGAAAGGCTGCTAAAGGTAAGTGGGACAGTAAAGCGAGAGTCAGGAACAGGGAACTAAAAATCAATACAAGATTTGGTATAAATCATAGTGGGGGGAAACAATGTGAACAGAACAAATTGGATTGTGAACAAGGTGGGTTCATGTTTCTGTTACATTTCTGATATTGCTAATAGCGTAGGAACCACTAATCACAAAAAATGGTTTCATTTTCTTACACTGATCATCAAAAGCAGCATTTTCTTATTCTCTTAGGTATTCATCTAGCTGTGGACCTCTACCAGTAACTGGAGTAAAGATGTCACTAATGGATGAGACTTCCTCTGACCTACCTGTAAAGGACACAGATTGCAAACCAGCAGTTGTTAAAGTCATTCAAGGTATAAGAATATTTCAGCGGGAGTTATTTTGCCCGCCAATTGATCTCTAAACTAGACAAACAGAGCTTATGTTTTGCAAAATATTTTTTTTCACAGCATGTGTACACTTTTGCTACATCAAGAAATGGTTTAACAATGGTTTACGATTTCAGATCTAATGTCAGCGCTGTATCTTTAGTTTTTTCTTCTTTCGTATTTCAGATCTAATGTTTAATGTTTGTAGCTCATACTTTTTGTTGTTCAGGGTGGCAAAAAGGCAGATCCTAACAGAGCATCACGGGAGATGCTAAGTTAGCCCTAATAGTTGGAGAATATTGTAACAATTGCAATATACAGCCACTATTGTGAAAAATATTGTATACTGTGTGTCCGGTTTCATTCCCCAGTCAGGTAGCTATTAGAGACATACAAGCATCAACACATTGGTGTTAATTACTGAAATGAAAGAAAGTATTACAATTATGGAATTGGAACCTGTAGACCACTTGTTAGTCAGATCATCCCTGCAGACTAATTATGGAACCAAGAGCTTAGTTTAACATATATCATTTAATTTATATAATTTATGTTATAATATAACTTTTAAAATAATATTATAGACTATATATAATATTATGTTATGTTGTACCCAGAGCTTCCTCATCGTAATTATGTTTATTTTTCAGAGTTGGCATCAGGATCCCATCCTCATCATCATCATGTTACTCGAACAGCACCCAAAATGAAAGGTGGGAGAGGTTCCATAAGTTCACCTTAGAGTAATGGGAGCGGTAGCCCAGAAACAGGTGAAAGACAATAGCTATTTGAACCATGTAGTGAGGATATATATATATATATATATATATATATATATATATATATATATATATATATATAAAGGCTGTTTACAGTCTGTATTTGTGAGAGGGGTCTTAGTCTTTCCTTCAGGGCGATGCGTTTGTATTCTTCCGCAACCACCCTCAGTTCACTCTCTGTGCTCCCTTTAATTTCTAAAGTCTCGCTTTCCTATACCTCTTCCTTCTCCTTTCCATGAGGTAGGCCCCTTTAAGTATTTGAGACTTAGTGGGTTACTTTGCAGGCACTTAGAACAGGTTTACTTAAGAGATTCTGTTTGTTATGTATACTTTCTGTAGGATAATTTTAATACTATTATGCTTGGTGATTCACTTACCACAATGGAAAACTAAATTGTGAGTCTTGCCAAGAGTGGTGAAGAAATCAATTGATGTCCATTAATGTCTGTAATTACTTGACTGGGCCACATTGGTAGAAACTGGTGGCATCCTAATAACTACTGACAAAACCCACTGAGTTTGCTAATCTTCAAAAGTAAAGCCACCTTACCCCAATCAAAAACATACACAGTTTAACATACAATTTTAGTAAATTGGTAAATAAATCTGTGGCATGTTTGATGTCAGTTGTGAATTTCAGACTAGGCAGCTTACCAAAATGTTAGTAATTTGTCATCTTCTAATTATTTCTACAGTGCATAACAGAGTATTTTGTTTAATCTGGATGCTATTAATATGTACTGTGTATTGCCTTTCAACTCATCAGGAGCAAAGCTATAAAATTAGATCAGTCTTTTTCAGACAGTTTTTAGTGAATGAGATGCAGGTACATACAGTATTACCTAATCAATTAGCAGTAGTGGAAAACTGAGGAATAGTAGAAATATCTCTTGCTTAATCTTTGATCTATATGTACATCTACATAGTGCATGGTAGACTTGCACGGCAAGCAAATCTTTTTTGCCACATTTGTTTTTGGACAACGAACTTGTTTTCCAACAGTTCGGTTTAGATGAAATTCAGAGGGATTTTTTGGTTCAGAAATAAATGGTCTGTGCCCCTTCTGGACTCTGGAGGTTTAGGAAGAGATGTGTAAAAAACGTGAGAAAAACCAGTATAGGGAATAGGATAGTGAATGGTAGGAATAATCAACCTTAATGACTTTCCTTGTGTATCTGGAACCACAGCTGCAACCCTTAAGCAACACTTAAGGAAGAGATCCAGACTCAATTTTGTATTTGCCAATGGCATATACAACAGAGGGTTGTAGTCAATGGAGTATATTCGGAGCACAAGCATAAGTCAAATGGCAAATAATTTAGGTAAACTGGAAAAACGGTCAGAGCTGTGGCCACTGGCAATTAATGTGGATAAATGCAAAGTATTGCACCTAAAGCATAAAAACCCAAGGGCAGATTATAGATAATTTGATACTGTCCTAACCTCAACGTGTGAGGAAAGGGATTTAGGGGTAATTATTTCAGAGCAAGGTAGACAATGCAGTAGAGCAGCAGGTAATGCTAGCAGAATGCTTGGTTGTATAGGGAGAGGTATTAGCAGTAGAAAGAGGGAAATGCTTGTGCCGTTGTACAGATCACTGGTGAGACCTCACTTGGAGAATTGTGTACAGTGCTGGAGACCGTATCTCCAGAAGGATATAGATGCGTTGGAGAAAGTTCAGAGAGGGGCTACTAAAATGGTTCATAGATTACAGGATAAAACTTATAAACATAAACAAGTGGGTTGTGTGCTTATTATTATTACTACACCAATGTGCAAACAAGATAAAACATGACACCTTCATTCTACAAATATATAGTGCAATATGTTTAAATCCAATAAAGTGCTGCAATGATTTGAGATAATGCTCACTCACTGATTTCAGTGGCTGTATTCCTTTAAACGGACCAGGACTTATCACTCAGAGCAAAGTAGGAGATAAGGTAAGCGTTAAAAATGGTATTTATTACAGCATATGGACAAATATAGCATCCTTCATTAAAATCTGGAATGCAGAGTTCTCATAGAAGCCCAAAGGAGGGTGAAAGGAGCGTTTTTGTTTTTAGAGTGATTTTGAGGACTCTTTCTATGTGAACTCTGCATTCCAGATTTTAATGTAAGATGCTATATTTGTCCATATGTTTTAATAAATATCATTTACATCCAGCCAAATGGTACAGGAGTGAGTTTCCCTAATTAAAAGAATTGATCCCCTAGAGTAAGAAATCAGCTTAAGCCTCATCCGCTACCCCAGGTGCAGGGAAAGCATTTTCTGGGGGGTTGAGGATATTGTCTGCCACAAAGAAAACCTTTTCTGGACCCAATAAGGGCCAGTAGTAGGAGGTAGTGACAGTTCTTTAAGTTAGGCTTTAACCATTTCAGAGGTGCTAGTCTGGCTTTGGGGAGCTTGGTTGGTACCCACCAAAGTATCAAGGGCCTCTGCCAAAATGGCTGCTGCTCCAGTGGATCTAGTGCTTTTGCTCTGCATGGGTGCAAGCACTTGGGAGGGTGGCACTACTGCCACTGCTGTTGGGAACTTCCATTTCCAACTTTGCATCTCTCTTTCGCTTAGTATGTCCCTTTTGTGCTGCATCTCACGTGCCCTACAGACAATTATGTCTCTTTAAGTTTAAAAATTATTTTTAAGGGGAAACTTGTTCTTATTCCTTGAGGTGTCCATAATAGCATGCATGTGACTGGACAGCTCCTCTACAGCTCCTTCAGATCAGCATTTCAATCTCCATGTAAAAGTGCCGGACAATCTTATGGCACTTTTTGATCAGCCAACACTGCCCGTCAGTTGGAATAGCTGCCTTCATCACCAAATGTAGTTGATTTCACCATGTTTGCTGCCCCATCAGTCACCATCAATCCCATGTTGTGCCTGCCTGTGGTCCAATCCACTGCATCAGACTCTTCCTAAGAGCTGCCAAAATGTGTGCTGATGTGTCCTGCTCATAGATAGCCTCTGCATGGAGTAGAAAGGATCTATAACCCTGATGCCCTTCTGCCTCAGTACGGACCCTCCAGTTATCCTGTCTGTCTATACAAGCTACAGTGGTGATGTGGGTGGTTTGTCCAGCTGGCTTGGAAAGCTTGTCCAACAATGAGACACAAGAAATGTAACTGAAAGGCACTATGGTCCTGCTGAAAGTGGTGCGACAAGGGAGGCGGTAGAAGGGAGTAATGGCCTCTAGTAGCTGCCTGAAGGGCTCTCCCTCAATAATGTAGAAGGAAGCACCTCCAACTGTCGTGTCAGTTTGACTACTGCTTTTGCATGTCCCTCTAATACAAAGCCCTAAAGTGTTATAGGGTAGGCTGGTACAGTGAATGCCCCTGCCCCACCTGTCTATAGGAACCAGTCCCAGTCTTAAAGAAGGCTGAGGCCTCATCATGCCCCTTTGCTTTGGCAGCTGCTGCCGGGTGGCATGGGTTTGCTGTCACACACACACACACTCACACTCTGGCAACTAATGAACAAATCTTATAAAGATTTTGCTGTTCATTTTCATTTGTTTCGTTGGGGACCCTCCTCGTTATCACAGATTAGTACAAACACACAAAAATGGCAAATATTGAAAATAAAGTTTGTACAAATCCAAATGTGCATGCCTAGTGTATAGCTGAGAAGGTTAGTTGCACATTCTCACCAGATTTCTTGAATGGCAGGACCCACAATATATGTTTTGTATTTTAGAAAAGGATTTAAGGGTTCGTAGACGAGTGTCATTAATCAGCAGGGAAGAGCTAGAAGACAAATTTCTACACCTCCATGAGGAGAACCTACTGCTCAAGGACTATGCTAGAAAGCAAGAAGACAAAATCAAGAGGTAACAAAAGACTGCTCCCTACAAAGACCACTTCTCTAGTAACTAATAATTTCCTTATAACCAGCTGTATCACTGTATATTATTTTCACTGGTTTAGGGGAACATTTCTATATTGAAATCTAAATAAATTACCCCTTGCTTTTTTTGCCATTTGCATTGGCCGTATATCTATTTCTATATATTAAGAAACCGTTTTGTAGTGTAAAAAAAAAAAATACTTTTCCAACCTTTCTTTATAATGAATGTGCACAGTTCCCTTTATTGGTTTTGTAGCCCAGCTATGTTGTTGAAGCAAAAATACAAAACATTTGAAAAAGAAGCAAATAAGAAAGGCTTCTATGTACTTTTGGTTTGCAATTACTTAAAATCATTAATGATGCATTTTCTGTGTAATTTTGTAATTTCTTTATCATCTAAACGATTATGCAATTGTTTTGATAGCTTCATACTGCAAAATTTCCTTTGTCTGATTTTCTAATAATTAATCAATTTATTAATTGTTATAACTGTTCTTACTGTAATGATGCCTTGCAATACATTGGAAAAGAATGTTCTATTATAAAATATAAACCTCATTTTTAGCTACTCAGAATTTCAACTCAGCTTCAGCTTGAATGTGAGAATTAGTAACATGAAGTTCCTGTTTTAGCATTATTGAGTAAGATTTCACAGCAATGATCTGCAGCTAAACTCCAAGAACCCATTAAGAAAAAGGAAGCAGCTGTTAGAAGCTGGGGATCCCCTCTAGGTTCATTAAGCATGTGCTACAGAGCTAATTCTATGTTCACCTACGTTCACCTATGTTCAGGGAACACCTGAGGTGATAACTAACCTCTGTGCATACACATCCTCTTAGGTCATTATCTGGGCATTATAACCATGTGTAATTACCAACATTAATTGAAGGTATCATTTTCTTTGATAGAATGGCCACCAAATTGCTACGTTTGACTTCAGAACTTGGACAGACAGGGGAAAGTAAAACAGTGAGTTCAAGGAGAGATGGAAGAGATTTAGAGGCAGAAGAGACAATTGAAGATCTGCAGGACCGTGTGAGAGACCTGGAGCGCCGAAATGAATCCTTAAGAAATCGATTGACTACATACAAGCATCGCCTACAGATCCAAGAAGTATGCCGACACTGTCCTTACAGCACAGTAACAGCAAGAATCAACTCTGGTGTTAGGAGAAATACAGCTCTGCCAGAAAAGACAAAGAGAGGTGAGACAAATAGTTTATAGTTTTACAGCCTGTAGGTAGAAAATGAAATGTTACATGAGACAATATCCGGATTACGATTCCAGGTCTACGTGTGCAAGGACTCGAAAAAAGCATCCCACACGTATCTATTGAAAGTTATGGAGATGCCCTCAGTGATGAAGCCAGAGCAGAGATTGACCAGCTGTAAGTAAGATGTTAGATCTTTAGTCAATTTTTCATTTGGACCCTCTAGATGCATGCGCACACACAGATACATACATAGACAGTCACAAACATCTCCTTACTTCTGAAATGTGTGACTTCAATTCTGCTCCCCTGATGTGAGAGCTGCTGCACTTGTACTGCAGGATCACATAATGTGACCCATCTGAGTGCCCAGCTCCTGACTACAATAGCCTGTTGCAGTTTTTTCACTAGAGCAGCAGGTCTCCCAGAGCTCTGGTGTCCGTACGCATGGGCCTAGTGTGCCTAATTGATAATCTCCAACTGCCTTTATTTAATCAGCCACTATCCCAGTAGATACAATTGGGAGTGTCACTCTTTAATTACTCCAAGCAACCATTATTAACAATTACATTTTGGAGTTGTATCTTGTTTATCAAGATTCCACGTTGTTGAAAGTCAAAACCACAAAGTTGATGAGAGATCCGCCATGTTGTTGAAGAACACAGAGACTGCGAGGCACAAGTATATGAGTCTAGAGGTGCTGCACTCTCTTCAGCAAATGCAGCAGGCTGAAGATCAAAGGTGAGCCATGTGTGTAGGCTGCGTGAACCCTGTAGATTATCTCATGCCGCCTACTCTATTTTAAAATAGTATAAAACAAGAAACAATCAATACAGTGCAATATAATTTAACACATTTTAAATAAAGCAAAAAAAACAAAAATAACAACATATCATTTAATGCTCTTAATAAACATAGATTTTTTTTAGATAATGTATTTAGCTTAGAGGTTTTAGGAAGAGGGAACAAAAAGTGGAATCTAAAATTCCATGTTTTCTAATATAAAAAGGGAGTTTTCTCACTAAAAGGTATGTGCATGGGGTTGCAGTTTTAAATATGAGGTGACCACAAAGGGGAGACATATTAGGACACTGAAAGACCATTCTATAGGAATTCCATTCCGAGGAACACACTGCCCTTACTAAAGTTACTAATGACCTACTCTCTGCCAAACCCAAGGACCAATACTCTATGCTGTTCCTACTGGACGTTTCTGCTGCTTTTGATACTGGGGACAATACTCTGTTCACAATCTTGGTCTCCGTGACACTGCTCTCTCCTGGTTCACATCCTACCTTTCTGATCGTACCTTCAGCATCTCCTTCTCCAGTAACACTTCCCCTACCCCTCCTCTCTCAGTCGCGGTACCACAAGGCTCTTCGGACCCCTTCTGTTCTCTGTTTACATTTCCTATCTTGGCAAATTAATATCAACCTTTGGCTTTCAATGACAACTGTATGCTGATGACACAGAGATCTACTTATCATCTCCTGATCTTTCTTCATCCGTTTTCGATTGTGTAAATACCTGCCTCCTAAAACGCGATCTCTCCAAAATGAAACTTCCTACCCTTCAATGCTAACATTTCCTCAATAGTATCCCTCAATGTCAATGGTGCAATCATCTCCCTGCTCCTTCATGCTCATGCCTTGGTGTCACCCTTAATTGAGATCTCTCATTCACCTCCTATCTGCCGTCTCCGTATTAAAGACATTGCCCGCGTCTGTCCCTTTCTAACTCAAGATGCCACTATGGCTCTTGTCTATGCCCTCATTATCTCCCACCTTAACTATTTTAACCCTGTCTTAGCTGATCTCTTTCATACCCATCTTGCCCCTCTACAATCCACCATGAACACTGCTGCCAGACATATCTTCCTTCTCCATCGCTTTACTAACCCTTGTCCCCTCTGTCAGTCTCTTCACTAGCTGCCTATGCACTTCAGAATTAATTTTGAAATCTTGACTCTTACTTTCTAATCTAATCATAACGGTTTCCTCACTTACATCTCCTCACTCATCTCTAAATACACTCCTAATCGGTCTCTCTGCTCATCACGATGTCTGCCTGTCCACTGCTCTGAATTCTAGCTCTCATGCACACCTACAAGATTTCTCAAAGATTGTCCATATGTGTCTTTCCCCCTCCCTTCGGATCTTCAAGAAATTCCTCCAGACCGGCTTCTTTAAGGACGCCTATGAACTAAAGAGTTAAAGTCTTTCCTCCCATATCCCCTAGCTTCCCTTTCCTAGTCCATTTCCTGCAATACTTATACTAATGTGGCTGGTCCATCCCAAACAATTGCACTTTTACCCCTTGTAAAATATATCCAAAAATACCTCTAGATTGTAAGCTCGTTTGGCAGAATGAATGTCTCCACTTCTACATCCCCTGTTTTCGAAGTAGTAACAGTATCACTCCACAGTAATATCACCAGCTATTGCATCTGCTATGGATGAACCAGAACTTTTTGGTAGAAGTTGTAGTATGACCAAACCTTAATCATTAAAACTATTAGCCATAGTTGACATATAAGTAAGCAATTACTTCCAAACTCAACCACCCTTATTATAGCAGACATGTGTTTACTTAAAGCCTTGTACTTTAAATCTTGTAGACAGTAACAGATGTAATCAGTCTTTTTGGTCTTGTTTTTATTCCCCAATTAATGTTTTTTTTTTGTTCATTTGTTTCAAAATTGTTTTAACCCCTAGAGCTGTCCTCCAGGAGAATGTGATACAGATCCGTTTGCAGAAGGAGCTGAGGGAGAAAAATGCAAGTCTATGTGCCCTCAGGGAACAATTTCAACAACTTAAAGAGGTAAAAATGGTGTACTAAAGGAAATTCCTCAGTTACAAGTTACCATTTGATGTTTACAATAAGTAATCTAGCCTTGGTATTAATATTGTGCTCTTTTTTCAGTCTTATGAAACTGAACTAGAAGAGGTAAGTGTGTCCTACTAAATATCCGACTTAAAGTGTCCCACCCATTCTAATTAGAGATCTCAGTGTGTTTGTAGTATGTGATATTAGATTCACGTATTGCCTTAGGCAAAGTGCAAATCCTCTTTTACTTGGTTTACATAGCAGGCAATCAAAATGTAGGCCACAGCAGCAAGCTGTGTTTCACTTGGACACAAATAATCAACCATATTTATTTTGTTCTCTTGTAGAAGCAAAAATCTCTGATACTGAGCAACAAGGCTGTCTTGACTCAGTTAGAGGACCTCAGCTCACAACTGAAAGAAGAACGGGCCAAGGTAGTGGCCTTGGAATTAGAAAAGCAAAGTGTGCTCAACCTACAAAAGTCACTGTTGGAGGTGAGATCTAGATGGATTCTATTTTGTTGCATATGTTTTGGCAATCATCCATGAGTCAATATGCAAGGGAATAGGGAAGAATACAAATGTAGTCCAATGCAAGCCTAAATACCTAATAGAAATGAAGGTTGGAGCAGACAGGCAGTCACATAGAATCTTTATTTGAGCCAAATTTGATAAAGTTCCAAAGTATACCATAATTTGTGAAATACACTTTTTACATGACCCTTGCATTGTCCATAAATGCAGATTTTTACTACCCCATTTACAACATGTAAATAATTGTGACATAACATAAATAAAACATGTGTGACACCAATACGGATTAAGAATTGTCTGCAGCAGTTGTTTCTTTAATGCTGCAACTTTTTTTTATTAAAGATTAATGCATTGAACAACTGAAACCATCAGTTATGGTTATTGACCATAACCTCACATCTAACCATTCGTTTCTTTCACTATGAGGTGTCCCTGTCACAACCCCTTGAATCTCTACTTTGAAACCTTATTTACTGTCTTGAGGTCACTTTTGACTCATACCTATCATTCACCCCCCAGATCAACTCACTAGTGCATTTTTTCTAGCCCTTTAATGCTTGAGATACCAAAAAAATATTTAGTTAAATCCTGACCCACCATTCAATTTAAAGCAAACCATACACATTTCAATGTAGGCAACCGATCTCCCTTTTTCAAATTCACACTTAACTCCGCCACAACATCTACGCTAAATGATCAGGAACTGCTCCCAATTCCATCCGGACAAAGCATTTTCTGATTCTGCAAACTGGGCACAGGAATGATCCTTACCGGGGTATTCATGTGCAAACATTCATAGTTCAGAGTATTCATCTGCAAACAACTTAAAAACCAAACCTAAAACCTTCATATAGTAAATCTGCAGTTTCTTGATCTGGATACTTAAGATATATATAAAATATATTCCTGATCCCGCCAACTCTTTGGGCAGGCTAGTATGCTCTTCCCTTGCCTCAAAGAGTTCCTAGTGTTTCTTAAAGCCTACATTTGATGCATTTCACTTATTTATAAAAGCAGCCAAAGGGCTGATTAGTTATTGTTAAACATACATATGTTTACATAGTGCCCTCAAATGCAGGGCCACCATCAGGGTGGTACAACCATTACAGCTGTCGCTCTCCATTAAAAAAAAAAAAAAAGCTGTGCACTGGACCACTTATTAGAGGGGGCTGGAGTAAGGAGCCTTCACTAGGGTCAAGGAGGTCTCAACCAATCAGAGACATCTCAACTCTCCTGATTGGCTGAGCTTTAAGAAGCTTCTCCTGATTGGCCTGCCACACGGAGCTTAGTGTAGGCTACAACCCGCACCAGCTAAGGAATCCAATGAATGTGTGATACATGTATGTATGTGACTGTGTTTTTCTGTTTGTGTGACTGTATGCGTAATGTTTAATAGTAGAGGGAGTTAATTGTCTGAGACTGCTCATGTCTGGTAATAAGGGGGTTATTGCCTGAGATGTCTTATGTATGGTAATGACTGTATGTATATTATAAATATATTATTAAATCTGAAATCAGCAAGGTTCCCAAGGCTAATAATTTCTATAATATAAAATGTATTTTATGTGCATGTGACGGTGTGTGCATATCAGTGTGTATGTAGTGTGTGTGTGTATATATGTGTATATATATATATATATATATATATATATATATATAAAATGTGGTCACCCTAGCTCTCACTGATAGAGGCGTCGCTAGTCTCCTGTGACACTTTGACAACGTCTTTGTCCCCAAATGACTTGTCTGTAGGCTTGGGGGCCGGCCAACTCTTCGTGTTCGTCTTTGTCGGGGAAAAGATCTTCATATTCCACGAATATTCGCCCATTCCTGTGTCCGGTTTGGGTGAATATTTGTGTACGTTCTTTGTGTTTGTTTTTTTCTTAATTTTTTGTAGAAGGGGTTAATACGGGGTTAACGCGGTACGCACTACGCAACAGCTTTGGCGCCAGGATTTTAAATGTCCGTACGAGCAACTCTATTGGTCGCACCTGCACTTCATTGGTTGATGGCACACAAGCCCCCTGCTGGCGACCAATATAGTTGCTCGTACAGACTTTTAAAATCCTGGGGCCGCAACTTGGCCGGGCGAGACCACTGGTCTCCCCACTTTAAGAGTTAAAGGTCCGTACGAAATTAGTTAATGCCAGAGGAGGCCCCTGCAGGCGACCAATAGAGTAATTCGCACGGCCCTGACGGCAAACCTCCCGTTAACCCCTGCGATGCTGCGTAGATAAGGTAGGCTAGATGGGGAAAAGACCAGGGAGATTAGTAAACGAAGACAAACTCGAAGATTCTTTGTGTTGTGTGTCTTCGTCTTTGTATAGTTTTTGCCGCCACGATGTTCGTATGTTCCGTATTTGGGCTGAACAATGAAATCGCAGCCTCCGTGTTCGTTTTCATGTTCGCCTGAATACAAATCCACAAGTCTACTTGTCTGTGCCATCATTGGGCTGAGATGGCTTGTCAGTACTCCCAAACGACTTGTCTGTGCCATATTTGTTCCCCAACACCTTGTCTTTGTTCTCTTTGTGCCCCAAAACCTTGTCTGTGCTATCTTTGCGCCCCAACCAATTTGCCTGCACTATCTTTGTGCCTCAACCCAACATCTTTGTGCCCAAATTAAATACCAATTTAAACCATTTTTCTACATACTTTGAAGTTTTGGAGTTTGTGATTTATATAGAAGCTGATGTATGATTTCTTTCTTTTATATGCCATTTAAGACTCAGGTACTTTGTGGGTAAGGTCTTATGATATAGACTTGAAAAAAACAGTTTTACATAAATTTAAGCCTGTATGCAAATGCCAGAGATAAAATAAGCCTCCATGTCCCTGATATGTTCTTAAGAAACAACATTGTCATTCTGTTTCAGTTCCAAGAGAGGGTTGGTGATGTTGAAAAAGAGAAAGAACTTATCAAACAGCATTATGAAAACCTACTCAAAAGGTAAAATAATACTGTGGGTCCCTGAAAATATTCATTTCAAATGTCATCTTTGATGTATATAAAGCACCTTCCATTTACGTTTTCCTAAATATATTTTTTTGCATCTGTTTTCTTTGTTGTCCTCCTTTTGAGATAATATGTCTGCCCTCTCATGTCTGTTTTGCAGTACTCTGGACTCTGATTGCCATACTTCTTGGCAGGAGACAGAAAAGGAATTAAGGAATCAGATTTCTGACTTGGATAACCAAAACCGCACAATTATGTCTGAGCACATGCACAACAAAGAACAGGTCTTGCATGAGAGAGGTACATGAATCTAAATGCCACCCACAGGTGCATATTGTAGTATTGGTTTCTAGCAGGACCATTGATACCATTGTTTCTTTCAGAGACAGAGCAGCAACTATAGCCATTGCCTTTTCATTCACAGTCATGGTGCTTGGATAACACAACCCACATAAAGCTGTCGTATTGCTCAGTGAACAAGGGATATCAAATATGTCACAAAGAGTTGTACAGCTGTACAAGTCGTCATGTTGCTGTTTTTTTCAGAACTAAATGAACAACTAAAGCGGGAGGTATCTCAACTGCAGATCCAACTCTTAGAGAAGATTGATGAAGAGGAGAAAGTGTCATCCATTTTATCTTCAAGAGCTACAAGAGATCACCAGAACAAAGAAGAGGCATCTCACAGAATGGCGGTGGGCAAGAGTTGTTCAAACTCTACAGTGAGAAATTTCATTGTCTCTTAAAAGATGAATGCTTTACAGTGAAGTAACTCAGTTGAAAAGAACTTTAATAAGTACTTTTGAAGTGTCCTTCATGGGAAACATGGCAGCATTACAGCATAAGTACAATCCATTAATCCATAATAAGTTTCTCTAGGTGTTTATTTTTAGTACAGTAAAACACCAATCAGCATTTCTAATGATTAATTATTTTGTTATTTTTTGCAGACTCCTGAAAAGGCAAACTATGTAAAGCTGACAGAAATTAATAAACAGGAGAAGAGAGGGGATGAAGAAACAGGAAGGACCTGGGAAATTGAGAAGAATGTAGATCAAACTAGAAAGGTAGAGGACACCAGGCATAAAGAGACCATGTACAATGGAACAGAGAAAGAAGAAAAAAACAGGAGAGAAGAGGAGGAGAAGGAAATGTTAAGGAAGATTCACAGAATGGATGCAGCACATGCTGAGACTATCCTTGAATTAGACAAGACTCGAGAAATGCTATTGTTACAACACAAAATCAATAATGATTATCAGGTACTTTAAGTGAGAAGAACTTGTCAAGAGTGACACAGCCAGGTCCACAGGCCTAACTAGACTATATTATGTAATTTTTAAAGGGAATGGTATAAAGGCTTAGGAAACTAACTTTGATAATCTAATTATAACTGTACGAAATATCTACTATTCTTTAAACTATCCAAAACTGTCTGTACGCTAGAAAAAAAGGTGAACTAAATATCCGCCTCAGCTCTGCCTTTTTAATATAAGAGATGTTTTCATGAGGATGTCTTGTCCTAAAATGTTTACCTGTCAAAATACGTAATATAAAAAAAATGCATAAGGGGTATAATAAGGGCGAGGGGAGAGTTTTTGCTGTTATCAGTTTTAGAAATTTAGAGCATGTTACTGGCCCAGCCTTACTTTAGTTCTTGTTTCATGACATATACATTTTCGTGACCATGCCTTTTAGGAGGAGCTTCAGACACTGAGACTTAGAGCTGAAAATGGAAGCAGAGAGAAAGAGGAGACAGAACAAGTCTATAAAACCAGGCTGCTGCAGCGTGAATCCAAGATCCAGAAGCTGGAGGGTAATATCCAAGATTATGGACATTGTGTCAAAATATATGTAGATGTAAGCTTTTATTAAAAACTGAACACTTTCCGGCACAGCTGTACAATCATTTTATGGTGCTCACTTTGTCGCTGGCTCTAAATACAAAAAATGTTTTCTTGTCTTTATATTCTACTTCTTTACAGCTCAGCTCAAGGACATTGCATATGGGACCTATCACCCCCGAGCAATCACAAAGGAGTCCCCTTCTTCTGATGAGGATATTTCCTTTACTCCATTCCTGCACAGAGGGGAGACTCTTTTTGAGATTCACATTGGGGGCATCTGTTTCTCACCACAGGGTCTGAGAAGATTTTGTGATCCAGAGCCAGTCACCTTCTGTATCTACTCTTTCTATGACTTTGAGACACATGCTACACCCGTTGTGAATGGCGCACAGCCTCAATATAACTTCACCTCTAGTTATGCGGTCATTCCTATTGGTGACTTCTTGCACTATCTCAGGGTGGGGACTTTAACAGTTGAACTATATCAAGTCATTGGGGGTGAACATTGTGAACTGGCAAGGGCCCGAATAAGTCTTGAAGCAACGCTGCAAAGCAGAGACAGAGTATACAGAACCACCATCCTTACAGGTAACATATCAGTATTTATGCTAAACAAATAAGCCATAGCTTTACTATGCTACCGTACTGCATCTTTCCCCCGAAACCCAATACTGTCTTATTTCGTCAACGGTGTTCCTTTATCAATCTTTAGAAGCAGTTTTTTCCATTTGGTTTATTCTTTGTTGTTTGAAAACGAGTCAATAGATACCTCTTGTTTTGTGTTACAACAAGTTGATTGGATTATATAAGGAGAAAATAATACAAAGAAGCTTGTGTAAGGTGCTTTCCTACATCTGAAGAAGGTTTACTGAAATTTCTTTGAGTTATCTTTTCAATGCATAAATATTAATTTTATTTACTAAAATGAAAAGATGCTTTTTTTTATTATTATTACATTTGCTGGCTGTATGATAGAATGTAAAAAAAACTAGACTGACGTTATTAAATGTTTTGGGTTTGTTGGGCAGTGCAAACCATACATTTGTGTTTTACCACTCCATAAAAACACACACATTAATGTCTCTAATAAAGCAGCCTGATATCAATGTAGCATTGTGACCGCAACACGTACTTTCAGATGCCAGTGGGGAAATCATTGGGGAATTGGATTATTGGCTGCATCTACACGGACCTCTCTCCCAGACTCAACATTTACAGAAGCAGAGAAACAAAGCCATCAGCTACCTTTCAACACACAAAGAAGGGGCCATGGCCAAGGTGAGAGCAGAGTGGCTAGAATATAAAAACATATAGGCATATGAAAGAAGTGCAGCACTTGAATCGTTGGCTTCTTATAGTCACAAAAATGATGACAATAATTTGCCTTTTATAATGGTTTATATTCCAGACCATACTATCATCGTCCACTGATGGGCCTCAGAACATGCTGATCATTCGGATCTGGGGCTGTAAAAGGCTGTGGGGAGGACGCATTGGTTATCAACCCAGTCCTTATGCAGTTTACCAATTCTATCATCATAAAGACCACACCACTTCAATTATACCCTGCAGTAGTAACCCCCAGTTTGGGGATGAAGCCTTTTATCCTTTGCATCTCACCACTGACCTGGAGCGATATCTCTTGAAGGAACGCCTATATGTTTATGTGTTTGATGATGAGGAGACACAACCTGGAGGGTACTTAGGGAAAGTAGAGGTGCCTTTGTTGGCTTTAGCACAAGGAAAAAGCATTCAAGGTGAGGACAGAGGCATAATGAACCTATATTCAGCATGTAGCTTACAGAAAGCAGTGACAGGGGAATTTACTACAAGGGACACTTACAGATAGATGACATATGGGTATATAAACCACATTATTTATCAATATAAGGCGCTATTAACTGTTTGTGTACTTTTTTATTTTTAGAGCTGTAAAAACAAATGAGCAGGTTAGTCATTAAAAAGAAATCATAACGTGGCAATAGATGGAAAAAAAATGACTTTTTTTTAATCTTTTTTAGCCAATAGCCCATTGCATTTCTAGTCGGAAACCCTTAACACATAACCTTGCAGGTTTTTCTAGGTAATCCCAGCCCCATTGACTGTCTCTTCTTTTCATTTACGTAACAGATGTTCTTTTCCTCTCTATCACTTCTCAGGCGATTTTGCACTGATGGATCCCAATGGAAAGTGTACAGGGTCAGCACAGGTCAGTTTGGAATGGAAGCTTCCCTACCAGGCTCCTGGCAAGTACCTCTGGGAATCCGTCACTAATAGTCAAACACCTCCTGAAAAGCCACTAGAGGGAGCATTTTCACAGGTAAAGGCGCTCACTGTGGATTTATTAACCAAAGGTGCAGTGAATGTAGTTTGTAGTATAGGCAGATATGCAGAAGGAAACTTCTGTTGTATCTGTATATTTAGTACTGCCAACTCTCCTGCATGCTTAATAGAAATTAAACCTGCAAGCTTTACAGCTAAATTGATACAAGTTATATGAGAGTTGTGTAACAGAAATGCAATATCTGAACTCTTTACGAAACATATAAACAATAAAAAAAAAAATGAAAAAAAACAAAAAAACAAAGGAGGGCTGGTGATTGAGAGAGTACTAAATGAATGAAACAGCCCTATTAGGAGGTTAAAGGTACATATGACCCTTTGGGGGTTCATTGTGTGTATGTGCCACTAGAGGGAGCATTTTCACAGGTAAAGGCGCTCACTGTGGATTTATTAACCAAAGGTGCAGTGAATGTAGTTTGTAGTATAGGCAGATATGCAGAAGGAAACTTCTGTTGTATCTGTATATTTAGTACTGCCAACTCTCCTGCATGCTTAATAGAAATTAAACCTGCAAGCTTTACAGCTAAATTGATACAAGTTATATGAGAGTTGTGTAACAGAAATGCAATATCTGAACTCTTTACGAAACATATAAACAATAAAAAAAAAAATGAAAAAAAACAAAAAAAACAAAGGAGGGCTGGTGATTGAGAGAGTACTAAATGAATGAAACAGCCCTATTAGGAGGTTAAAGGTACATATGACCCTTTGGGGGTTCATTGTGTGTATGTGCAAGTGTGTGTACACAGATGTCTATGTGCAAATGTGTGTGAGCACAGATGTGTATATATGCAAGTGTGTGTGAGCATGGGTGTATATGCGCAAGTGTGTGTGAGCATGGGTGTGTATGCGCAAGTGTGTGTGAGCATGGGTGTGTATGCGCAAGTGTGTGTGAGCATGGGTGTGTATGTGTAAATGTTTGTGTGTGAGTGAGTATGTGTGTGTGTGTGTGTGTGTGTGTGTGTGTGTGTGTGTGCATGGAAGTGTATGTGTGAACATTGATGTGTGTGTTAGCACGGGTGTACATGTGTAAATGTTTGTGTGTGAGCATGGGTGTAAGGCCAGTGGAGGTTACCAGTGGAGGGCAAGGAGCTGATGCCCCGTTGCCAAATACTGTTGTTACAACCATAGAACCACATAACAGGTTTCACATCTGGAGCACCACAGACAGCATTTGGCTGAGGAAGATTAATCTCTCAAACTAGGCCTGATATGTAACCAGGAGGTAGAATGGATATTTGCATGCTGTTCAAGCAATGAGAAATGGCTGTTTTTGTTTGTTCGTTTTTTTGCAGAGTAAGTCTTTACATATTTCAAAGACTGATTTAGGTAAGCCAAGACCACCCAAGTCTCGAAAGGTTGAAGAGAACCTGCAGTGGGACCATCATTTCAGAAAACGGGGGAAGAGTAACAATGATGGACAGGTGAAAAAACCAAATGGCTTAGTAGCGGTGCATCAGAGTGAGGAATTTGATATGGATGTGGAGGTTTGTAAATAACAATTTAATTGACATTATTAACGTGGAAATATAAACAAAGGAATCTCTTGAGAAGTAAATGTTAAGGGAAGGAAATATACATTGACACACATTCATTTTCCGGTTGACAGGAAATCACACTGGAGCCTGAAGAACTGAAAAAGCACATGATGGAAGAGGATCCCAATGAAGTCGAGCACAGTAGCTCATTGTATCCCAACATAGGCAAAGGAGAATCCCATCTACCTCTGCAGTGTGGTAAGACACTATCACTTGATTGGTAACAGGTAAAATCATTTCATATGACTGATAAGAATGTTCATGTTCTGTACTCAGGTGAGCAGACCACCGATTACAGTGATTCACAAAGCACAGAAAGCGATGACATCATCATTATTGAGCCACAACTTCCACGCAAACCTGTGAGTTTAAATTAAATGGTTACCAGTTGAATTTGCCTGCAATTATCTAATTCCATTTTTGAAACACTAGTTCAGCTCTGCCACAATCACATTAATTATCCTATTTAACACACACCAAACAGCCATAACACTGATAATCTTGTTATCAGGGCACCTGTCAGTAGGTGGGAGCAAGTGAACATTTCGGCCTCAAAGTTGATGTGTTAGAAGCAGGAAAAATGGGTAAGCGTTAGGATCTGAGCGACTTTGACAAGGGCCAAATTGTGATGGCTAGATGACTGGGTCAGACATCTCCAAAACTGCAGCTCTTATGCAGCAGTTGAATGTTCATGCTGCCTGGAGTATACTTTTGGTTGCTATGGTGAAAATACAATTTTTTAAACTTTTACATATGCACATTTTATTAATAAGCCCTAGAAAATGTAGACCATGAGTTTGGTTTGCAGTTTGTGTTTATTCTTTGTAGCTATCTAATGAATCACTGGAAAGGACAACCCACATCGCTGTCCGTCATGGTTAACGTGTAATTGCTAACCCAAGTTTACTCCAGTGGTCTACAGATGTGTAGAGTTGAAACAAGAGGGGTGGTGGGCATGCTCTGTGCAGCCTGATAAACCAAGCTGGATTTAGGAGAGAGACTGACGAACTTGATGTACTTCTCCAGTATCAGGTGGTCTTGATAACTTGTAAGGGTGGAGGTGATTTATTTTGTAGTAATTTTAGTGTGTTTCATTGGAAGAGCAATGATGAAGCCATATAGCAATGCCCTATTAAAAGGTTACTGTTCTTTTAGTGACAGACAAAATACACATACCCCATAAAGTAACATCTTGAGCTATGGCTTCATTCAGTTAAAGCTCTCTGAAACTGTACTCGGCTGGCTGCAGAAATTCAGTTGTTACTGAATAGAATCATTTGCAACATGAACGTTTTTAACAAATATAAAATATCTTAGTAATGTCACAATAAATAGCATTCATGAATGATATACTGCCTAGGAAATTGTAGAAAGAGCAGCGTGGGGTTTATCTTTCTCTCCCGAAATACAGCCTTCTTCAAGAATTCGTGTGGAGATAGCTTCTTTGACCTTAGATCCATATTCAGAGGTGGCTTCCGATGAGACAGTTCAAAGGGTTTTTGTTGAATTTTGCTTCCCCGGTGTGCCCCGAGAGGAAACCGAGACTCCTATGTCACTCCGGAAACCCGGTAGAGGTGAAGAAATATACTTCCACTTCAGCAAAGGTCTGTTTAAATCTCTTTTGTATTATTATTATGCTATTTTTCCCTTCATTTCCTTTTGTAGACTTGTAGAGCATAATTATTGGAATGCCTTCTTTTTCATATGTAACAGCATAATTCTTCACAAATTCCCCTTACAGATATGAAATCCAATGAAATGTAATTTTTTTATTCACCCAGTGATCCACCTGGATGGTGTGGAATATGCTGAACGTAGACAGTTCCTCTACATGCTCCTTGAGGGATCAGATGATTGTGGAGCGAGAAACAAGTATGTAGAGATTCTGAAATATAGACTACTGGCTTTTTATGATTATCATTTATATCAAAAAGAAAAAATGTGTTGAATTATGATATACTACAAAATAAATAAGCTATTAATAAGAAGGCACTAACTGCTCTTGGCCTTTATATTACTTGCAGCACCTGGGCATTACTTTCACTACTTACGTTTTAACAGAGCAGAGGAGGGAAGACATGTTCTGGCCACACCATTAACATTGAGTTATGTGACATCACTGCATTCATGACTGCATAAGTGGGCCAAACCAAGACGGATCAGTCCTGTTTCAAGAATTTCGCCCCCCCCCCAGACCAGCTGCCCCAGAAGAGACCCTTATCTCAATTGATACATAGTGTTGTAGGGGTAGGGAAAATAAAAAAATAGGATAAAGGGGGAGTACAGAGAGAGAGAGAGAGAGAGAGAGAGAGAAGGAGAGTGGGAGAGATAAAGTAATGAAAAATAGAGATAATAGAGAGTAAATGATAGGGGGAGAGTGACCAGAGAAAGAGGGAGGGAAAATGTGAGTGTAAAGAGAAGGAGAGATAAGTAAGCATGTGTGGATGATATTGTGGAGAATGAATAAAGGGTAGAGTAGAAAAAGAAAAGGGAGAGGGAAAAAAAGAGGGAGAGAGATCTAAAAGGGCTATATAGAATAAGAGAATAAATGGAAGGAGAAAAGGAAGATATATTAAATTGCAAGTCATTTTAATGACAGGCATATACTGTACACTAATTTATATATACATATATTAAGGCATGCAAGTATTTTGCTAATACAATTTATATTTTATGAGTAAGCTTGCTTTTTTTCTTATTGCTGGCTTAAAGGTTAAAGTTCACAGTGGTTAGTGACCCCATTAATGAGGAGCAGGAGGAATGTCGTAATTTGGGGTATGCCTACTTAGGCTTACAGTTCTTGATGATGAGATCTGTGGACATTGTGGAAGAAACCCTGCAGAGTGAGTAAAGGAAAAAGTTTGCTAATCTAAAAACCTATCACACATTGTTGCCCATGGTACTGATTGCTGAAATGTATTTTCTACAGTTGTGGATGTGATGGATCAAAGTCAAGTAATTGGAGCACTTCGAGTTGCAATAGAAGCAAAAGATGCTGCTAGGACAGTATACAGAGAGAAGAGAACAAAGCTCCATTCTTCATTGTCTTCATCCCTTAACAGACACTGACTTTTTCGTCCATTATATTGAAACAAACCAAAAGGCATAGGAATACGTCTGAGAAAGCATATATTCTGGTCCTTAGGTATGAAGGGTTTATTCACCAAAGGGAGAGTTGGCAGGAGAGTGTTTAACTCTCTCACTTCACTTATTATAAAAGGTCAACTCCAGCAAGTTTCTCGGGGTGAAGGGTTTGGGTGATCCTGTATAATGTATCCTTCCGTGTGTGAGGAGTCTTAGCAGAAATCTCACTAATTTACCTATTCATTGTAGAGGGCCAGCCAAGCCCTTCCTGTTGCAAAAGCATACTATGGTCGCCTCTTCATGATGTATGCTGAAGTGAAGAAGCTGAAACAACCCCCCCCCCTTAAGATAATAAACCCCAAAATGTGTATTCCTTTTGTCTCATGATCATGACAGCATAAAGGTTTGGTTCCACGTGACCAAAATATTCTATATGCTCTCTAGTATGTAAGCAAATAAATGTATTTATACAACAAAATCTTTTTATATATGGCAGCAGCTTATTGTGTAAATATTTGGCAAACTATACATGACAAAAGACCCTCCCAGAAATAATTTTGAGCAGTACTCAGGTTCTAACGATGCCAATAGCTGCAGAAGCAGGCGCTCGATGGGGTCAGGGCTCTGTGCAGGCCACTAAACTCGTCAAACCATGTCTTTATGGACCTTGTATGGTGCACAGGGGAACGTGCTGAAACAGAAAAGGGCCTTCCCCAAAATGGTGCCACAAATTGCATTGAAAAACAGCCCTAGCCCCAAAGGCGTTGCTAAGTTTCCAAAAGATCCGGCGCTAGAACCCACAGCAGATTGGACAGCAGTGGAGTCCTCTGTGGGAGTGGTTGCTGCGCACACTGCACATATATAAACACACAAGCACAAATATGTGTAGAACAATTATAAATTAACAAAATTCTGATTTCTTCTTGGAAATATGCAATCAACTTTAACTCTATATGTACATAAGGACTTGGCCCAGCACCCAGATTGCACACAATGGTCGCCTCTTTATCCTCCACTTTCTCATTATCTCTTCATTGAAGTCCTCCCTTTGCTCTTTAGCTCTCTTCTTTCCCTTTATCCCCCTTCTCATTCTCTTCTTTCTATCAGTTCCCTTTTGTCTTTGCTCTCTACCTCACCTTTTTCTTTTCCTATATCTCCCCTTAATGAAAATCTCCACTCTGTTTTTCCATTTGAGTCCCCTCTCATGTCTCCTATTCATTTCATCTCGTTATCACACGTCCTCTCTTTACCTCACTTTTTTCCCCTTATCTATTCCCCACTTCTTATCCCTCCTACTTCTCATCTCTCGCCTCTTTCTCTGAATCTCTTTTCTTTCTTTCCCCTTTGTCCCCATAGCTCCTCCCTTTTATTTCTTTCCTTTCTCCCTATCTCTACTAATATTAATTATATTTGGCATCTTTCATATTTTCCTTGCCTCTCCCCCAGTACCTTACATACGCAGTGGCACACACACAGACTTACACAATCACGCCAACACATGCCCACATACTAACGTGTACATATTTACACACATCCGTGCTTGCTCAGAAACCTACATGCATGCTCAGAAGCACTTTTCCTCCTTCCCCCACTCATCCCCAACAGCTCGACAGTAGATTTTCTTCACTGCTTGCAGAGTATGCAAGCAGCTTTTAGCCGCATCAGCCCCAGTAAAACCCCTAGTGCCCCTGCCTAGACCCTTATCCCTCCTCTACCAAAACTTTACACTTCCTGATATTGAGGTATGTTGCATCACTCTACAGAACATATTTCCACTGCTCCAGAGTCCAGTGGCTGATACTTGTGTATTGCTGCTCAGCCATGGAAACCCATTTCATGAATCTTGCGATACGCAGTGCTCTCTCCAATGAGAGGACAGGCGATTTCTATTCATTACATGCTTCAGCACTGGCCCACCCTGCTCTGTAACGCCTGTACTGCTGTCACCCCTAAACACTCTTCCACTTCACAGTAATAGCACTTACAGCAGACCGAAGCATATGTACCAGGGCAAAAATTTCAACGGACTTGTGGAAAAGGTTCTGAATATGAGAATATGAAAGGATGCTTCAACCATTAAAAAGACATCCAGGAAATGAATAATTTGTAAGCATTCCTTGGTAAAGGCACAAGATGGTGAAGGCCAGAAAAAAGGCCATGTATTCTGGTACTGCCCATCCGCAAGAAACCTATGACAATACAATGAATCTCTTCTATGGCTCTTCCAACCACTTCATGCTGCAGTTACTGCAGCTAAATCTTGACTGATCTAGCCACAGAAAGTAACAGCCGCGCACAAGACCTCTCTTGCAGCCCGTTCTGCTTACAGTGCCTGGAAAAGCTGACCTCCTGGTTGTTTCATCTACACGGGCACACTTCTGTAGATTAAGCAGTTGCAAAAGTATAGCGCACCGGAAGAATCTTACCCTCTTAATTCCAATGCTAATCTAATGAGGGTATGAAGCCCTCATGGAGAACATAGGTGTTCTGATATGTAAGTAGGTCATCATCCAATTCTTAAGTCTGTAACCGACTAGCTTAGAACAAGCAGAACAAAGCTTCCTACTGGGGTCAGAGTATCTCCACAACTCTGACAAGTTGGATGCTTAGACGAGATGTTTCCCTTCTACTTTTAAGGTAACTTGTTTGTCTGAGAACCTGAGTACAGCAGCTTAATAGGGATGACACAGCCAATAGTAAAGGCTCAGCAGGAGGCCTGCAGAAACAGAGAGAGGCCTGGCAAGAGAGGAAAGAGCAGCAGGCAGGTAGGCCATAATATGGGGATGCGCTCTAGTCATCAGCTACTGTGGAGCAGAAACAGATCTTCAGCAGTCAGCACGTAATCAGCCCGCCCAAGAGCTGTAAGGCTCTAGAGATCCTGCACCCAGCGCTTGGTAGTTGTATGGCCCTCCCAAGGACCCAACCAGGGCTGCACATAAGGCTATAGCAGGGTACAGAGTCCTCTCAGGAGCTCAATAAAGCAAACAGGAGGAAGATAACACACCTACCTACCTAGAAGAGGGAGTTTTACAATGTTCTGTCCTAACTGGATAGGCAGAGTTATCGCCTACTATATGCTACCAGGAATGACTGAGTCATTCATGGAGAACTGGACTTTTAAGATCACAAGCAGCTCAGGTACAGGCCATCTGCAAGCAAAGTAGTAAATAATCAAACCAAGAAACAGCAAGCAAAATGTAATTTATCCCTGAGGAATCTCATTTATTGTTTTAAATTGGGACTGAAAAACTGAGGCATCATTAACAGGGTGAATCATTTCAACCAGTGCATTTTCCAAAACCAGAATTTACCGTGGAACTGCAAAAAGATGGCAAACAGGAAAAAATACTTACAAAAAGAGTTTATTTTTTGTTTACATTTCTTCAAAGTCTGAAAAACACCACTTATACCTCACTGCTAAGAGGAGAAAAAAAAGCACAGAAGGAAAAAATATAATATATTCAAACATTTAAATCATTGCCATTAAGACCTCAAAAGCTGGGTAATACAGTTAGAGGCAGCAGAGAGGAGAACTATTTCAGACTCTTTATACTTAAAACAAAATGTGTTCTGCAAATGAAAATGTAAAAGTTCTCTTTTAATGAAATTCTATGTGAACAGCACAGGAAACAAAGGGAAGGGGTATAAAATTAGGAGATAATTGGTCAAACGCACAGGGAACAAGCAAACCTATCAGCACAAGTGGTTTCAGGAGCTGCTCTAAACCACTACACTGTCACAGCATTACACTGTCCCTGAAGCACAGAAAGTGCCATGGATACAAAAAAAAATAAATTCATTTTTCCCCAGACAAAAATAAAATGAAGAATATTTCAAATTTTATCTGTAATGAAGTTCTCATTGCAATGCCAACTTTTTTCAGTCCAGTAATGGAAGGGAAAAGGAGGAAAAAATAAAAAGTATTGGTTTATTGGTCCATTTAACCTTCATTAGCCAACAGTCTGCAGAAGCAGCTAAAGCAGAATGTCTCAGACTCACAGGCCATGTGAAGGTAGTTAAGAAATCCTGAATTTTGGAAGTGGTGAAAAATTGGAAAAAGGGATGGGAATATAGAACAGAAAGGGGAAGAAATATCTGCGGTAATGGATGTCACTTCCTCCTCTTTTTTGATGGGGTGGGAGCAGGTGCATGGCTCTTCCTCTTTTTAGAATTAATTTTGGGGCGTTCATCCTCCTCTTCGTAACGACTCTCTCTGTCAGCTGGGGAAGAAAATCAAAATTCTAAAAAATCAAATCCACGCGAAAGTCATCAACATCTAGTGTAAGCATAGCCATTACAACAGTAAACAGATCACATTTTACTTACAAGGTAAAAACAGTCATGTTAATGAACCCTTACAGCCTTTATTGCTAGAAGTGTTTAATGGATACAGGCATCTTTGACAAAAAAAGTCAGATCTGTTGAAGTTATATTAGGCAGATTTTCCATTTGCTGTATTACCAACTGCAGACTACAACACAAAATTCTGAGCCTTTTAAATAAAAGCTTGTAAACAAACAAACTCACTGGGTGTTTGCACAAAGCAAAACAAACATGCAAATATCCGACAGCTGCAAGAAAGATGGCAGCTGTGAATTAGAAATCATTTACCGTAACAAAACAAACATGTAGGTTAATATTGCACTATATTTTGTTAGGCATTTGTAATAAAATAGTAATTTGTTATCTTGTCTTACCTTTCCTAGCTTCTTCTTCAAGTTCATCCCAGTCTTTCCCACTCTCCTCATCACTACCCAGGGAATCTTCACTATAAGCTGATAAAATAAATCAATACATTAGTCACCAAATTGCATACAGCCAATAAGACTCATTGTACATTAAGCTCACATCATTTAATATGATTTCAATGTTCACCTGACTCCTCTGTCTCATCAGAGTAATCCTCATCACTGTCCTCCTCTTCTTCCTCATACTCCTCCTCTGAGGGGTTAAAGGTCTCATCTTCTATTTCAGATTCTGATCCATCTTCTTCTGCACCACTTCCCTAATTAAAATAGAGCAAGATAACGAAGATGCGTTTAAACGCATACAGGTAACCATAGACTTCCAGTTTGTCAATTACACGTTATCTGTTTGTCACTTATGACACATAGTCAATATTAAACATTTGTTTTCTTTATGTGACCAAGTTAAATATAATGAATATACAGCCATAGCTTAAAATTACAGGTGCTATACTGGAGTAATTTCCATATCCAGACCAAGAAAGGGCTGTTGTGTACTTACCTCGCCCTCTGGCTCAAGGAAGGACCAACCACCCTGTTCAAAGAATCCCTCTGGATCATCTACAATGGTTTTCATGATTTTGGTCCAGTTCAGTGACTGCACCCCCTCTGTGTACTTGATGTCACAGGAGCTATGGAAAGGTAGATCAGTAAATGCCACATATGGCTTGTTTATTTTTAGACAAGGGTTTGCCTAACTATGCATAAATATTAGTATATTTCCAAAGACTGTATAGATGGCATTTCAAATTTAAATGAAACTGCAAAGGTGTTTTTTTTTTTTTAACCTAATTAGGTAAAGGCGACTAGGTAAACAGGTTTACAAAACACAGGGAGCAGTGAAACCTCATGCAAAATCCCGATGAGAACTACCCCCCTCCTGGACATCTCTTTTCTTATCATTTGGAGTATTAAACATAAGGCCCCTTCCACTATGAGCTGTTAATCGGTTGGCCAACAGGGCACTCACTTAAGCCACTCTTTTATTGGGTCGAGCGAAGCTACTGGGATGGCGTTGATCATTGTGACCTTTTTGTTGTAGTCCTTGTAGACAATAACCATGTCAAAGTTCTTCAAATGGAATTGCACCCTCTCAAAGTGAACAAGCTCCACCTCGTCCAGAGTCACGACAAACGGAGGCTGAGGAAAAAAGTTTTATAGCAAGATTTAAGATTACGGAAGAGCTATAAATATTGAGCAATAACTGGCTTGGGGTGAAATGTTCATCAGGCTAATTAAGTTTCCTTTCCTCATAAAAGCTATTGTTAATATACAATAGCATAATCAAAAGTCATTTTAGTTATAATAAATGAGACATTAGGTTACTAAAAAGAAAACCAAATAGTGGAACAGCATAATTGTTTCTTTACGTTTAAATCTTTACATGCACACCTTCAATCCTGAACGGTTTCATTGTTTGATGCATGAATTAAAGGTTCAACATGTTACGTTTTATTGGGACAAAATAGAAATGTATGTAAAGTTACTTTGACTGTGGGAGCAGAAATCTTATTCAGATGGATTCAAGACTCCATTTCCCCTGGACCAAAATAGCAATATCAATTTTTTGTATAAATACCAAGCAGAACCAGAGAAGAATACACATAAGGGGGGAAATTATTATTGGCAATAGAGTCTTTAAAACCAGTTCAGACAACGTTCAGACAACGCTATGGATACTCACCCACTCCGTGGTGTTAACCAAAGAACTACTGGTTGGTTGCAACAAACAGGTGCTTCTATATGGAGCTCCATTGAACCTGGAAGGTAGATATGACATACAGGTGGAATATTAGTGTCAAGTGAGGTGGACTTCTAAAGCATACAGGTTTAATGTACCAAACAGCTTTAATATGTAGAATTTGGGAGATCCACTTTAAGCGAGACTAGTGTGAGGGAAGAAAAAAAAAAATATATATTATATATATATATATATATATATATATATATATATATATATATATATATATATATAATAAAAAGCATCATGAACAATCCGGTGTAACTGGCGCATGCACAAGCTACACTGGAATAATGGGGAAGGCCTAAACGGAGGTCCGGCCATTCTCTGCCAGGTGTGTCGGTAAAAAAGGCTCCATGGGGATAGGTCCACACATTAAAAATCATGCCCCTCGCACTATAAATATAACTAGAAAAACCCAATATCATTGGTGTGGCTACACTAAAACATGGAAAAGGGGAATCATGGGTGAACAAAGATGGCAAAATGGCAAAAAAAAAATCTCACGTCACTTAATAGGGAAAAAAAATGGTGTCACAAATCTACTTTGGACCACTCCACAAAAGTGACAAGTGTATGACTTGTTACCCTAGGTCTCGGAAAGGGACTTCAAACTCCAGATCTTCTTTTGTCAAAGATTCAACCTTTTCAATGAAGTTCTTGAAGGCAGTTTTCAACTTGTGCCTCATCTCTCTTTCCAACTAGTTAGGAGGAAAACAGAAGAAATGAAACATGGAGATAAATGTGAAACCCAGGGCTGAAAAACAAAAGGTCATCTCTAACACTTTTCTGAGCTATAGTTAATAGTTTGTAAAGAGCAGCTTTGCTGAGCCCGAATAGTAATTGTTTCAACTTTAAAGAATGGCAAATCAGGATTTGAACATAACCAGCCAAGCACGGGGTGAACTTTTTAGCAACAGCTGCATTTTAGAGCACTTCGTAAGTTCTAATACCGACCGTTAATAAAGGAACCTTTTAATTATATATTTTTAATGCTAATTGGTTTGTGGTTCTTGCGGGGCAGGGACAAATTGCTTGTATGTGAACAGATTGAGAGGGTAATGATAAATGTAAAATTTACGTCAAAGTAATAATTCATAAACTAATTTAAAAAAAAAAGTGTGCATTTGCCTAAGACAGCGAGTAAACGGAAAATAAATATTTTTTTGAATGGTCCATCACTGAGTTTTTTTGTCCTGACTCTTAAGTGATAGGTTTGTCCAGACATAACGAGTGTACCATTCCCAAATGTAGAAGTCAGCTTGAACAGTTTTGAACGTGAAGCAACAGTCTTCTGCTGTTCTACGTCCCCTTACCTATTACTATTAAAGCAAATAAACAAGGCAGCTAATCACAATGAGGTGGTTATTATGGGGGACTTTAACTATCCCGACATAAACTGGGAAACCGAGACCTGTGAATCTCATAAAGGAAACCGGTTTCTGACTATAAGTAAGGATAATTATCTGTCCCAAATGGTACAGGACCCGACCAGAGGGGGCGCCCTACTGGACTTAATATTAACCAACAGACCTGACAGAGTAACTAATGTGCAGGTCAGGGGACATCTAGGAAATAGTGATCACAATATGATGCATTATAACTTGTCCTTCAATAAGGGAACTCTTAGAGGAGCCACAAGAACTATGCACTTTAGGAGGGCAAAGTTTGATCAACTAAGAGAAGCCCTTAACACTGTAAATTGGGAAAATGTCCTCAAAAACAAGAGTACAGACGCTCAATGGGAGATTTTTAAGAATATCTTAAATTCTCACTGTGAAAGGTACATACCGTATGGGAATAAAAGAGTCAGGAACAAGAGAAAACCAATGTGGATAAATAAAAATGTAAAGGGGGCAATAAATGGCAAAAAAAAGGCATTTAAGCTACTAAAACAGGAAGGCAATGAGGAAGCACTAAAAAGCTATCGGGAAAAAAATAAAATATGTAAAAATCAGATAAAAGCAGCAAAATTGGAGACAGAAAGACTCATTGCCAAAGAGAGTAAAACAAACCCCAAAATGTTCTTTAACTATATAAATAGTAAAAAGGTTAACAATGAAAGCGTTGGCCCCTTAAAAAGTAATGAGGGAGAAGTTATAGATGGGGATCAGGAAAAAGCTAATCTATTAAATATATTCTTCTCTGCTGTATTCACAGAGGAAAATGAAATGCCAGGTAATATACAGCAGGATGAGATAAATGCCCCAGTACATGTCGCCTGTCTAACCCAGGAAGAAGTGCAGTGCCGCCTAAAAAAAATCAAAATAGACAAATCACCAGGTCCAGATGGCATTCACCCCCGCGTTCTAAGGGAGTTAAGTAATGTAATAGACAGACCCCTATTTCTAATATTCAAGGACTCTATAGTGACAGGGTCTGTTCCCCAGGACTGGCGCATAGCAAATGTTGTGCCAATATTCAAAAAGGGGACAAAAAGTGATCCGGGGAATTATAGGCCTGTTAGTTTAACTTCTGTTGTGTGTAAACTGTTTGAGGGTTTCCTAAGAGATGCTATTTTGGAGTATCTCAATGAAAATAAGTGTATGACTCCATATCAGCATGGGTTTACAAGGGATCGGTCCTGTCAAACTAACCTGATCAGCTTTTATGAGGAGGTGAGCTCAAGACTGGATCGGGGTGAATCGCTGGATGTCGTATATCTTGATTTTTCCAAAGCATTTGATACGGTGCCACATAAAAGGCTCGTACATAAAATGAGAATGCTTGGGCTGGGGGAGAATGTGTGTATGTGGGTAAGTAACTGGCTCAGTGATAGGAAACAGAGGGTGGTTATTAATGGTACATACTCTGAGTGGGTTACTGTTGCTAGTGGGGTACCACAGGGGTCAGTTTTGGGTCCTATTCTTTTTAATATATTTATTAATGACCTTGTAGAGGGATTGCATAGTAAAGTATCAATCTTTGCAGACGATACTAAGCTCTGTAACGTGGTTAACACAATAGAGGACAGCGCACGATTACAAATGGATCTGCATAGGTTGGAGGCTTGGGCTGGGATGTGGCAGATGAGGTTCAACACAGATAAATGTAAGGTTATGCACATGGGGAAGAAAAATCCAGGCTGGGAAAATGTATTAAATGGGAAAACACTGGGGACGACTGACATGGAAAAGGACTTAGGAGTTTTAGTTAACAGTAAATTTACCTGTAGCGACCAGTGTCAGGCAGCTGCTGCTAAGGCAAATAAAATCATGGGGTGCATCAAAAGGGGCATAGATGCCCACGACAAGGAAATAATTCTACCCCTGTACAAGTCACTAGTCAGACCACACATGGAATACTGTGTACAGTACTGGGCACCAGTGTACAAGAAAGATATAGTGGAGCTGGAGAGGGTTCAAAGACGGGCAACCAGAGTAATAAGGGGAATGGGAGGACTACAGTACCCAGAAAGATTATCAGAATTGGGGTTATTTAGTTTGGAAAAAAGACGGCTTAGGGGGGACTTAATAACTATGTATAAATATATAAGGGGACAGTACAGAGATCACTCCCAGGACCTATTTATACCCAGGACTGTATCTATAACAAGGGGACATCCTCTACGGCTGGAGGAAAGAAGGTTTCTACACCAGCACAGACGGGGGTTCTTTACAGTAAGAGCGGTGAGATTATGGAACTCTCTGCCAGAGGAAGTGGTGATGGTAAACTCAATAAAAGAGTTCAAAAGGAGCCTGGACGTGTTTCTTGAAAGCAATAATATTACAAGTTATGGATATTAGATTAATAGGGACAGAACGTTGATCCAGGGATTTATTCTGATTGCCATATTTGGAGTCGGGAAGGAATTTTCCCCCTGGTATGGGGCAATTGGCATCTGCTTCTTAAGGGTTTTTTGCCTTCCTCTGGATCAACACAGTAGGGACACAATATGTATATAGGTTGAACTTGATGGACTTTGGTCTTTTTTCAACCTTATGAACTATGTTACTTATGAACTATGTTACCTGTTCTGCATACAGGTCATCGCGGTCGTGCATATGCTGGTGCTTTCCTAAATCCGTGGTAATCTCTCCAACCTCTGTGTAGAACTGAACATCTGTATGCCTCTTCTTCCCAAACATTATGGCATTCTACGCAAACACACAAGTCACGTGTGGATAACAGATAAGTGTTAGGGAGAATCCAGTGAAACTGGCGCACGTTACATTAATACTATAGTATTTTCATATTACCTTAAGGTGGAAATGTAAGACAATTATCATCTCCCCATCACATGGCTGGAATATGGCATGCTTGATGTTATTGTATAAAATGTCCACTTTGTCTCCTCGCACGGATGTAAAGCGAAAACCTATAAAGAATATGAAGGTCAATGTTAGCTTAGGCAACACGTTGAGCTTTAAGAGAGAAAAAAAAAAAACTTGCTTCTCACCATTGACATGAGCTTCAAGGGAGCCTTGCATTCTTTTTTGAGCTATATTGGGCCGGATGTACAAATCTTTCAACTTGGGGTTGCTACGATTGAGATTAATAACAAGGGAGTCTTGCTTTACTATACCCTGCAAAAGGAAGTAAAGGTCTAAGCATGGAAATGCTCAAAACAAAAAGAAACCATAAAATTATTAGGCATAATTACGGCATGGACTACACACCTCTTTTTCTTTCTCCTCAGCTTCCCTTGTCTTGTATCTTTTCTGGACCTCCTTGATAATACGGAAAGCATTCTGCAAGTTGAGCGACGGCACACTGGGGTCTCCTGGGGTTTTCATGTTTGAGGCTCGGTATGTTCTGAAGAATAGAACAGTCAGACTTAGAAGAGTGGTGACAGCATTTTAGTAGACAGAATAAGGTTTTTGTAAAACATCTTACATTTCCTTAACAAATGTGGCATCAGGATTGGGGAAGATGTTGCCCTCGTTTCGTCCAAGGGCACTACCCGGGCAGTAGAAGTTGATTCTGAGGTAGGTATAATCACCTTCAACTGACATGCTAATATTCTGAGGGGGAAAGGGGGAAAAGAGTCAAATATGTTTAGAAGATCTAGATTAATGTATTTATACCATGTTTAGCAGACATGCCCACCTTTCATTTTTTTTTTTTACATCTTCTCAATAGCATTAATAAAACCCCACATAATTCCCATTTACCTTGATTGTGGCAATGTGGAAGGGTGTAGCAATACCAAACACAGGCATGATGACAGTCTCATACTTCTTGTCAATATAAATCTTCATCTCACGGATCTCTGGCTCCTTTGGCATTTGAGATGAATATTTGTATGAAACATTGGATTTTCGAGCTCTGGGGGGGAAAAAAAAAATGAACATTTGAAAGGGAGTCCTGTTGTGTCAAGCCTTTTCCCCATCCCCAAACTTTTACAGGTTCTGTGATCTGTTCTGCTGTCTTATATTTTATATCGTTCTCCCTTTTCTTTAGCTTAATTGGTCAGTTTTTCTCTCTGTTTACTGGATTGGTTGTTTACGTGAAACACTAATTTGAAAGCTAATCAAGATACCATTGATCTAAACTGTATACATACAGTGCATTTTATTATATAAAAGGATGTCACCAGGTGTAATCCCCTTAGTAAAGTCTCGGCTTACTTGTGTGAATTATGCTGCCTGCAAAATAACGTAACTACTGGGCGACATAAGCTGCTCCAGAAAGAGGAGAGAACTCAGGCTCAAGTCAGCTCAGGTACAGCAGCTGTAACTGTTCAGGAACTGACAACCGGTAAAACCCGATACCGTCACAAGGGTATAAAAGCCAATTGCTTACTTCAAAGTCTGCTGCTCTCCCTTCTGCTCGGTAAGTCTTCTTTTTGCTTCCTCATTTAGTTGGTTAGCCAGCTCCTTCTGATGAGTGCGGCGTTTCTCCTCCGCAGTCATTTCATTCTGGAATGTAGTGAGAGCATGACACCAGGAAGCACAACATGCAAAAGATGAGAATTTTTACAGGACATCCCTGCTTTTGTAGATAGCAGCTATAGTAACAGTTCTTGATTTAAACTAAAAAGATCAGAAGTAAAAGAAAAAAAAAAAAAAAAAAAAGTGTGCAAAAAAGCATACTCTGGTCCTATCTGTCAGAAGGGCTGCAGCACGGGATCCTCGACCCAGGAGGTCTTCTGCTTCATCTTTCTCCTCCTCTTCTTCTTCCTCCTCATCTTCATTCTATTGTCAAATTAAACACAAGAACACAGTTAATTTTGACTACTAGGCTGCAGAAAATAAATACAAGCAACTCAGTCCTGTGATCAGAAAAACTAAATATTTCTAAATCAACTCACCTTCAAGAAAATTCCCACATTCTTCACCTTCTTCTTAACATTAGTGAGCACAGCCGCTGGTCCTTCCTGATATGGAAGAAATGGTCAGTAAGCATTTTGTAATGCACATTACCAGAAGAATTACACTTTCTTTGCTATGGCCAGTGTAGTATTTACTAAAAAAGCTAATTTTACAACAAAGAAAAAAAAACAACATTCTGTTCATGCTATGAAAATGTTTTCCTAATTGTTAATCATCTCCCCATATACGCCGTTTCCCCCCCCCACAGAGAAAGTATCTGGTTTTACCTCATTGATAAGAACAGTGTCTCCCACAAAGAGCGCATAGGTTTTTTCTTCAGCTTTCTTTCCTTCCTTGTTGGAGAGGTCTGACAGCCCCAGGTGAACACTAAACACCATACCTAAAACACAGAACCGAGTTAAGGGTAAATGTAAACATATCAATGAAGCTTGCCATCATAAATCAATCTCATATCAAACAAAGGTAACTACTCAATATAGAAGCCACTTATTTAACAAAAATATATCCCTTTTCCAACAAACTCAAGTTTACACAGTTATGTAAGAGGCAATTTTTTTTTTTTAAGTTGCAAGAAACTGATTGTATAAATGTACCTTTCTTTAGTTTATATTGGTTCTTGCTGTTGATTACAAGTGAACCTTCTCGGAATTCAATGCCCATTGCAAAACTGCAGAAAAATAAATAAATCACAGCACAAGTTTTGTAAGAAGGCAGTCAATGACAAATTAATATGTTCCATTAACCCCTTGCGGTCCACTAAATGTGCCAAGCAGGGCCAATTTAATTTTTGGAAAAAACACACTTAATTTTGATACAAATGTTAGTCTCAATATTTTTTCCTTGTATTTTATAATCATCTTCATCACTAAAACATTCAGAATCACTCTGTACCAATATGGCTAATTCTTCCTTGTAATAGCGACATCTAGTGGTCAACTAGTAAATCCGACATTGGACCACAAGCAGTAAAATATGTTGTGGGATAGATGCCACTTTTTTCTATTTACGACCGTCTTAAGTTTTTGTCTGCAAATTCTCTACCTTGTTGTTTTAACCCCTGTATCAGAACATGTACTGGTTAGTTTGAAACTGTGTTTTCACTTTCTTGGTCAGAAATGCTTTTGACTTGATAAAGGGAGGACTCCTGCAAGCTTGTCTATTATTTTAAATACTGTTAGTCCAATAAAAAAGGTATTACAAGATTCTGCAACATTCTGTTTTTTGCATTTGAGATATAGTCGGACATAGGAACACAAAAGGTTAAACACAATCTACGACTATTACCACACTCCCCGAATTATGTTGCGGCTCTGCGCACCTTAGGTTCACCATACAACTCACAGCCTGCCAGCCCCAAAACTCAATGTTTACTGAATAAAACACACCCCAAGTTCTTGGTGATCTTGTTCAACAGCTCCGGTTTTTGCTTCTTCACTTGATCCATGATGGTCTGGTAGACATCAGAAATTTTAGCACCTGGTAAGAAAGACTAGATCTTATTACACAATGAGGAAACTGGCACAGGCGACACTGGTTTTGGTCACGGCAATTCTATTAACTCTGAATCGTGTCCTACTTGCATTTATAGTTATTTTTAGAAACGGGGTGATAAATCTCTGGATTACAACTCCCATTTCCCTCAGCCAGGCTGGTAAGAGCGATGGGAGCTGTGGCCCACAAAAGCAGGTGCATGAGAAAAGCAAACTGCTGGCATACGTGTGAAAATGTATCTGGTTTCATCTAAACTATTTTCTGTGTGCATTGAAACGAACATCAGTGTGCCCTGTAGATTTCAAAAATTCTACAAAAACCTATGCATGTGGGGTATTTCTGTAATCGGGAGATGCAGATAATACAATTGCAGAGAAACCCACCAAAATGTATTTAATTTGTGCAAACAATTCTAAGAAACAAGGTGAAAAGCAATGAAAGTTAATATTGTGACTCCCTTTGCCAGGGACCAGTGACTAACTGGTTGCATGATAAGTATCCAAATGCACAATTATAGGCCAACAGTGCAAAAAAAAAAATGTAACCAGTTGACTCCCTTGAGGACATATCTGTACTTGAGGCAAGAAACCCATTAGGATGTAAAGGTATGTCCTGAATGTTGCAGCCGCTGAGACATCTCCCTGCTTCTACACCGGGTCCCCCTCGTCGGCAGGCCAACTGATCATGCTCACCGCAAGCACCGCTACACTAACATTCAAGGAATGACTGATCATGTCATCTGCCATTTGTTTCCGGTAGGTGTCACTGCTGATACCCACCGAAAGTTCATTTAAGGACAGGAGAGCCTCACCAGAGTCTTTCTAGACCCTGCTGGGCTCCCCCTGATGGCTGCTTGCAATTATAATGGGGAAAATAATTTATTGCCAAAGGGGTCAGAAAAATTAAAAACCTATCCCTTAAAACATCCACTATAAGTGGGGGGGGGGGAAGCAAAAAAAAAAATCACTAGCCCAACCCCTTAAGTCAGTATTAAAAATATGCAATATAGGGTAGTAAAGCATGGATGTGGCTGTATATAACTGGGTCATTGCTCAGCTGTGGTGCTAACAGCTTAGAAGAAAATTTAGGATTGCACAAGTCTTTTACAAGTCGGCCATACTTCTGTTCAAAATGATCTATCATTTGTGTGGGTTCATGACATATGGAAAAGGGGAATTATGCTTTAACATAGGTCCTTTGGTTATGAAAATTCCCTGGTATGAAGGGGTTAAAAGAAAGCTCCATCTGTCCTTGAAAAAAAATCTATATAATTTGTGTGGGTCCACAAGATGTGGATTAAGAGGAGGAGAAAAAAAAAAAAGCCCTAGGTTTTTGGGTACAAAATAGCATAAGTAAAGAAGGGTTCATTGACAATGCATTCACGCTTATAGAGAATAACACACACACACTAACCACATACCGTGCTTAAGTTCTTTGCACAGCTCATCCTCCAATTGCAACAGAAAGTTGTAATTATCTTGCATTTCCTGGGTAGGATCTACAACAAGTGTTCGTACCAGATTGGAACAGTAGGATTTGTAGCGGATCCCCATCGCACATGTGATCGCTCCAAAATGCATGTGATTTTTGTCACTGGAAGTAGAGACATGTATCTCATATGAGGCTCACAAGACATGTTTGCCAATCTCTTGTCTAGACCAGACACTTTAAAAGTTTAAGAAAGGACAATAAGACCTAATTTTGTATTCACTTACACCTATTTGGGATTATATATCTTGTCAGACTAATTTGCAAAAACCTGAAAGGCATATTTTAACACGTTTTTCCATATCTAAGCGTCGCACATGTAGACAAATACAAGCCCCGGTGAGAATGTCTAGCCGGCAAAAATACACTAGTCATCCCGCAAGCATGCTATGTTAGAACACTCACCTAACCACACTAAATTTGAGATTATAAGTGCCTCCACTCTGGATAATAGGGGGGTAACACATTTCAATTGTGGAGGGATCTGTGCCACCAAGATATTTTTTGTCTTCAATAGCTTTCTCAACAGACTCTGCCAGTTTACTGTGTCGAACTTTCTGTAACAAAGAAAGAAGACCGATTAGCAACAAATACTCCCATTATATAGCCAAGTGTATGCAAAAGTTTCTAATTGTTCCTCTATATGTGTAATGGGATCTCAAGGAAACACTTGGCAAAGCTCAGCTTAATGTGGCTACACAACGCAACACCTTCAGTCCCCTATTTACGTACATACACGTCCCGATTTTCTTGCACCGACAGGGACATCTAGTTGCCGCTACACTGGAGATAAGTCTGGCGTTTGTAAACAGCTTCCAGCACATGATCGGGCTCTCTCTTCTGAGAGACTTCACTGAAGGGTCTCCCTCCCTACTGGCTGATCACACACATTGCACATCTATGGGCACTTGCTTTGTGATCAGTGCAGGGAAAAGAGGAAGAAATGTTTCTCCGAATCAATAAAACCATAACCACGCAAGAGACGGACAGGTCTAATCAAGGGATGTTGCATAAATTCAGTGAATGATCAACAGGGACATCTAATTTTTTTTAGGTTTTGTTACATTCTAGCACTTAAATTTTTGCATGTTTCATACGGATTCAAATTAAAACACTCTTCGTGCTGGGAAAAAAAATAATGTATAATTTGTGTGGGTACACCAAACACAGAAAAGGGGGAATCTATGATGAAAATGGCAAAATAGTTCTGGGACCTAAGGTACGAAAAATCTAAAACCCCTGGAATTAAAAGGGTAAAACACAAATTTTAATTGCACTTTTCCTGCATACTTCCACATTTTGTTTACCTTTTCTATATAGTGTTGTAAGGGAAACATTTAAGGCAAATGTTAAATGCATTCATGTATAGAAACAGTAACGGCGGTAAAGCAAAAGTCAGCAGCTAGTCGGCCGTTTAAAAATTGATTACTATTGATTATACTATAGTTTATGCATATCTCAAGCTTTAAATTAGTGCAAGCAGAGTCAATAAATTAAACTGGTAGTCTATACCAACCAAGTCATGTCCTCTAGTTCTGGTACAACCCTTAATTAAAAACGTTTCACTCTTGGATTACATGAAATCCCTTGTTACACATAGTTGAAAGTTTAGATTACAGTCATCATTAACCTTGGGTTTTTAAATTTTCACACACTGGGCACGATTTAAATTAGGCATTTTCTACCTCACCTCATCTGCGTCCACAATCTCCATGACACGCTCTTTGAAGAACTTGGTAAAAACATCAGAGGTGATGGTGGCTGCTTTTTTCATAAGGTTCAGCTCTCCATCCTCTTTCACTGCAATGGTATAAGCTACAGCGGCACTGATATCAACCTGGAAGAAAAACACATGGCGCCTAAGTGTCTGGGAATACAGACTCACCACGAGTTGACACCAATCTAATCCATTTACATACCACAAAGACACATTGGCCATCTATGGTTTATATAATTCCTCCATTTACATTGTGCTTGGAAATCTATTAATACTGTCGAGCCCCTCAGATCCCTCTGACTGACATACGGCCCCACATGTTACAAACTGTTTCATGTTTCCACTGTTGATACAAAGACTCAGAGGGCAAACCACTCCACATACATGCATATAAAAGCTTGATAGACTGAAATCTATATTTAAACTTTTAGTGGTATATCTGTGTGTTCTAGGAGTCTGATATTGTATATGTGCAGATGTTAGGACAAACACACAAAAAAAAAAAAAAAAAAAAAAAACCACTCACCTTCTCCAGTCCCTCTTTAGTTACGCAGTCATACCAGCTTTTCATGAAGTCCCCAGGGAATTTATCCTTGCTGAAAACGCCAATGCGTTTCCCTTTCTTGCTCCCTTTAATTGCTTCAATCATCTTATCAAAGTTGGCCTTGTTCCCCTCATTTTGCTACAGAGGAGATGGAGAGAAACAGAAAAATCAAAATAAGCCACTTCTCTATGTCTAGCCATAGAGCCAGTTTTAGAATAACTGAATTGATATTTATGGTAAGGTTACGCTATCTCCATAGGCAAACAGAAGCGGCATGACGGTTATTACTGAAGAGCTGAGCGACTTAAAACATGGCCATAAGACGCCACTATTGTCAGAAGCCAGTTTGAAATTTCTGACTTGCTAGATCTGCCCCAGTTCACAGAAAGTTCTATAACTGCGAAGTGGAAGCGTCTAGGGGTAGCAACGGCTCAGCCCCACGAAGCGGTAGACCACGCGCAGAGTATGGCAGGCCATAGCGCCTGTATATGAGATTAAAAAAAAAAACAAAAAAACCAGTGGCTGAGCAGCTGCACAGAGGCCAAAGAACAAGATTCCCATAAACATATGCTAGTGGAGGCCGTTATCAAACGCCATACTAAATGCCCATGGTTTTGGAATGGGATGTCCAACAAGCTAATGTCGGATGTCACTATAATTTTGTTCATATATCGTATCCTTGGCCTAGTGTTAAGTTGCCGATTGGTTCAGGCATCCTTTGTAATGTTGCCCCCGACCCAGTTGTATACCAATTTCAACATCCATGAGCTTAATGTTTAGACTAAATATCTCAAAGACAATTAGATTGAAACAAAGCGTGACAAACTTCATGTAACTTTGTATAACGCATTCACTTATGCAAACAAATTGTGATAGCAGTTTTCCTTAATGGAAGTCTGCGGTGGGAAAGGTATACATTAGCAATGACATAAGCAATCAGTTCAGTTTATCTGAGGCCGCTCAAATATCACATGCATATATTCCTGCAATTATGCCATAGAAGGAGAGTCAACCAAATGTTATTGGAACAACAACAACAACTGAAATGCATAAGTCTACACAATATTGTACTTAATGTTCAAAAAAACATCTTGCCAGGGGACTCCCTTTAAGCAATGAGTCCCAAGGACTTTAAGCTCACCTTCTCTCGGATAAGCAGTGTGATAGGAGGAGTGCCATTCGCATTTTCATTCCCTTTGGTGTTTGCAATCTGCTTGAGAAATTCCACTTTCTTCTTGCTGGCCATAAATAGGATCTTCTCCTCACAGAACACCATTATTGTATCAGTCAGCTCATACCCAAATAGCCATGTCTATAAAAGTTACAAACATTACACAGTGCATACAAAAAACAGTTAATCAAACCTATATGGTTACATTAGTAATTTACTGGGAAATTAAATATAATCAAAAGAAAGCAGGATTATAGAAGGAACACATCAAAAAGAATTCAAATTCATAAATGCAAACCACCAAGAAAACAAAACAGGTGACAAATAACTATCATAACTAATTTTAAGAACAATATCGGTTGGCAACAATAATGCTCACCGCGCATAAATGTATTACATGTGCTAAAATGTGTTAACAGTGCGTGTTCATTATTGCAAGATTGTAGTCATCTAAACTTTGTCTATTCCATAAAGAGAGGTTTGTAAGTTTGGAAATTTGCAGCAGAGTTCTAGTTTTCTCTCTCTCACCTCACTATTCTCGTGAAGGGCCAAGACCACTAGTTTTCTCCGGCTAGAAGGGATGAGCTAGCCCTGCATAAATTAACGGTCACAGACATTTTGGAAAAAATCTCACAGATAGTACAGGGCCTGTCAAGCTCTCCCTGCCGCAGAAGCTCACCGGGGATGGGCTTTCATAGGAGTGGAAAGAACTCTCCTGCAAACTCCCTATTTAGTTAACAGTCCCCTTTGTGCCATCCAATTCAAAGCATTCATTCCTTTGACTGAACCCAGATGCAACATAGGCATCAGAGAATGGAAAGGGGGATGGCGTAGCTGCCCTGAAGGGTACTTCACACCATATTCACATGTCCAGATACAAAATATACATTACTGGCCCTTTAAAGACATACCAGCACACTTATTTCAGGCCTCTCACCTGCAAGGCAGTAGACTTGGCATAGACAATCTCCTCATCCACTCCCACCGATACCACAATGGCATCCACGCTTGCAAAATCATCTTCACCTTTCTGTTGAAAATTGAAAAACAAAAGTTACAGATCATACAAGCATCTTCTGCAGTTTAAATATACAGTCTTACAGACATCGGGGAAATCAAATATCATTTGTTTTAGCGTAGAAGAATTGTAACTACTTTGTTCAAGAACAAAAACGAAATGCACCCAATTGGCGTAGCAGGGTGAGAGGTTGACAGATGAATCCCCTCGTTGGCAGCCTCAGTATGTCGGTTACACTCAGCCGCTGCCAGCATGGAGCACATGGCTCTTCGCTGCTGCGTCGGTATTAGCATGGCAACTCATCACAGGCAATGCCAGGGCAGGAAAACAAAGACAGGCATGCACGTCATTTACAACAAGGCCGAAAAGCATTCCACCTCCCAACTGAACTACAGTACCCATAGAAAAGGTAAACAACCGGGATAAAAAAAGCTGTAAAGCATTGTAGCCTATTCGCACATAACAGCATGGGTAATTATCAGCTTATCAACTGCAGGGGGGGGGGGGGGGGAACAGAATAAATTATTCGGCTAAAACAAATGACAAGTAGTCTATTGTCCACCATGAAAACATCTCCGTCAGGGGGAAGACAAATGGTTACACACAGCAAGCACTTGTATGTAAAGATAGTGATAAATAGTATGTGCAATTACAAAGTAGTTAAATATTTAACAAAAAACACGTAACGTAAGAAAGACGTGGGGTTTGGTGTGTGTATATATATATATATGTATATATATATGTATATATATAAAATCAACTGATTTAACAAAGCACACAGGCATATTCCCACGTTATTAGAATGCGTCACTCCAACAGTAATACTAATGAAGTTATCCACCTTCCAGTTGCTGTACAGTCGTTTGATGCGCCGGTAATAGGCCTCTTTATCCAGGCTGACCGCCATCCTGTACCCGTGCTCCTCGCCTCCCGCCCGGAACAGGCCGGGCTTCCCGCGTGTCTTTCCTGCTCTACTTGCCGGGAAGCCCTCCTCGTGGCCTCGGTAAGCTTTCCTGGAAACACCGCGGTCTGGGAGAGGTCTGAGAGAAAGAGAAACACGAGCTGAAGAGCAGGTCTAAGGGAGAGCGGGAAAGCCCGAACGGGGGGACCTAGGAAAGAGAACCGAGGGGAGGAGAGAAAGGCCCCAAAAAGGAGCAGGGAGAGGAAACTACAGTGCCCCCTAACGGAAAATATATACACGCCATGAACATATATCCTCATTGTGTACAGCCTATGTGTATGCCCTACTACACTATATGGATGCTAAAGGGTGATATATATATATACACACACATTTTATATATATATATATTATATATATATATAAATTTTTAAACTGGCTTCGAAATGAATTATGTATACATGTCGCCTTGTTAACTTATATCGGCATCGGATATGCACATCAAACATCATAAAATTCGTGCCCTCGTGCGATCGGCGTAAATCGCTCACCAGCGGGAAAAGATAAAGTATATCAACCACTACCGCCTCTCTTCAAGCTTGGACTACAATTCCCATGATGCTAAAACCCTATCTCTTCCCGCCAGGCATTGTGGGATTTGGAGTCCGTGATTAGCCTGAGGTAAATATCGTCCCAAATCCCATGAGAAAAGCAAAGGTAAAATTTCGTGAAAACCAGGGAGAAAGTGAGTGATCTGGAGCCAAGGAGATCAGCATGGACCTCGTAACTGCACTTAGCAATATGGAGGAGGTGATACCTTTAGATTTAAATGGAATAGACTGAAGCACATTGTAGACTGCCTTCTCTGCCTATCTGGGAAATAGCAGGCATTTTGCCCCAATCTCAGTGTGAAGGGGCAGATTCTTAGGGTCACAATCTGGAACTGACTCCTTCCTAATCTACACCGCTGTGATAATTCTCTGACATAATGGAACAATGATTAACAGCTCGAGGCTTTACTATACGCCAGGGCTACATCAAACTGTGAATTTGGTACTAAACCAAACAATTTGAATTATAGATAATTTAAAATCATGTTTGTAAATATGGCCCAATATTTAATTAAAGGACCAACCGTTATTTCCCTGTCATTGAGCAGCATATCCGGGAACTTTCTGGCTCCGGCAACTCCATTCACATGACCTGGAGCTTCTCCTTAATGACCTGGAGAAGTGGCCCTTAACTTAAAAATGTTCATAAGAACAAGTGTCAAAAGACAACAAAACCATTCTTCAAATGTCTTGATTCCTGGAGTATTTCTTGGTTTACGTGGTCTCTGTAGGGTACGCTTGATGTCTTTATTAGGGAAAATAATTAGAGTGTTCCTGTTGATGGACATTAGCAGTTTGGGTCATAAATCCATGTCACCCTCTTTCAAAATGCCCTAATCAGTTATATTAATAGCAATAGGTCACAGTCTAATAAAGCCTATGGTTAGGCCTCTCATAAAAGACCTAATTTCTCCTTTGTTTGCTTCTATTTTCTGAGCTTTGAGTATTCAGTGGGTATTACTGTGGAGATGGTACCATGACCTAGTCAGAAACCAGTTAGGACACCAGACAGTATCAAAGCCAGGGCCAGAACCGAATCACAAACATAAACGGGAATCAATAACAATACTGGTGGAAAATGCATGCATCTGTGTGCATATGTGATATGATGATTTCCCGTGTTATGGTGGGCAAGGTGACAAAAAGGTCTCTGGTAGGGCAGTTTGTGGGCTCCGGCTACCCCAAGCCTACCTTTGTGGGACACGGCCAGGACTGCCCACTGGGCGCTTCTTCTGCAGTTCTCCTGGCCAAACCCGGAGAGTTGCCAGGTATGCGCATTGGAGACAATTATCCAGCAGCCAAGCAGCTCTAACAATCAGGTTTACACAGTAATATGCATTAAAAATGTGTTTATATCGAGTCTCTGCATTTTGAGTAAGATCAAGCGAGTACTAGTGAGAGGGAAAGCTTGATCCCTTGGCCTTAAGGTCCACCAGTGCACTTAGGGGGTTGTGCGGGACACATTTTCTTTCAAACATATGCATGGGCCAGCTAGCGCCCCATAACCACTTAGGACCATTCATCATGCACCTTTTTGGTTTCACTTTTTTATACCCAAGTTTTTTTTGTGCGTTTTAGCATGTTTGTTAAACCATAATTCCTTTTTCCGTATATCTGATATACCAGCACAAATTATTATACATTATTTTTTCAGGGCAAGTAGGGCCTTCTTATGAAATCATATAAATACATGAAACATAATTAGTAATACGTAAAAACCTATACTAAAATGGAAAAAAAAAAATACGCTTTTATTTTTTACAATTTTGCCTAGAATTTCTTCTATACCGGAGACCCAATTTATTGATCAGAAACATCCCTTGATTTCATTAATACGTCACGTACACATATATTTCAGCGGACGTCAGTGGGTAGTCCTGGCCCATTCCAGGTTGCCAGAGCCTAAAAAGGTTCCCAGGTGTGGTGATGACAGAGTGAGCTTCCAACTCCATGTCACGAGGCAGGCGGAAGCTCCTTCTGTAGTCACTTGTTACAGTTTTGTAAGAGTGGCGGCTCTTATGAAGCCCAGGGTCAGAGTTAGTGTCGCCATCTCCCAGCCATCGTCCTGCAGCTACAGGAAGAGAGATCCAGGTAGGAGATGGGATCTGTTCGTGTGTGGTGTGTGGTGTATGACACATCTAACAGCCAGTACTGTTAGAGAGGCAGCTGATCAGTCTACGACTTATGTGTGGCATCCTCTTCAAATATAAGAGGATAACTAGCACAAAGGTAAGCGGCCTCCACTATGCTACATATCATGAGACCAATGTCACCCAATATCAATTGTTGGTTCCTGGTTTTCATTTTGCTAGCGATGTATCAGTTATTGGCACATCCTCTTTGTTTCACAACCTCCCTTAAAACATGCCACTGTGGGCATGTGCCTAGTCTGCCTTACGTAGAACCTCTCTGCTGTATACAGATAGATATATTTGGCCAATTCAAAACTACCGAAAGATGGTGTTGGGATAAAGGATGCTCTCCCTTACTTGCTGCAGAACTCCAGTTCTGAGATACTTAATCTCAACAACCCCACTTTCCTTTTCCCTTCTGTCGTGTCCAACCCACTCTGCCTAATTTAACACTATGGTTACTAAATGCACAATTAAAAACACTGTTCCTAATATCATCTGGCACCTATCCCAGAAATGCTTTAACCCCCCCCCAATCATACCAGATTTTCCCAATAAAAGACCAATCCAAACATTTGTTAAATAGGAATACTTTTAAATCCGTAAACTCTTTGGGTTGATATCACTGGTGTTCCTACAGTTTTTAATTATTATTTACTAGTATTCTTATTGCAATTGTATTACGGATTTTCAGTATTTTTGGGAATTGCATGCTAAAGCTGTCAGCATGAAGTGGGTAATGCCGACACAGGAGAGTCTAGTCTGATCTCCCAGCTATTATGCCCAAATATATTATGTCGGCGTTAGAGTACATTGCATATGGTCATTAAACAAGGAACATTTTACCCAATTCATATTTTTTTGTCATGTGATACACAAGCAAACACGATAGGTTGTGGCCATAAGAATAATAATAAAAAAACCCCCAGCATCTTAAAAAGGTTTTTTTATTTGATTAAACTTTGAGGAAGGGACAAAATGTTTATTTCCTTACTGTGCTAGAGAATACAATTAATGTTCTGTGAAAATACCTTTATTTTCTTTTTTTACCCTCTTTTCCACTTTTTTTTCTTTACTGTTTGGTTAGAAAACAAGTCTGACCTGGCATATAAAACTATAAATTAAACGGCGAGTCTGTAGGGATTGATTTACATCAGAAAAGGTTTATTAATTCCCGGGACATTTTGTTCATGTGGGCTCAAACCCTTCAAAAGGAAACACACTTGTGTGTGAATACGCCACTCACTGTACACATTATAAGAAATAAGACGTTAACATATATTTGATTTTATGTGATATTTAATTGAAAAAAATGGCATTAGGAATAATTAGACCTGCATTCATTTATTTGTGCATGGATATCTTAAAGGGGAAATGCTGTATGACACAGGAAATGGGTTGCCTGTTCATCAGTTCAAGTTGAGAGACAATATATTCAATCAAGGAATTTACTTATATTCCAGATGACCGAGGAAGAAAAGTGAAGGCTCGGGGATGCCGCTTCTGATCCCCAGTCTTAGGTCCCGCACATACACATCCCGCACATACAAATGCCCCGACTCTTCCTCATAAGTCCTACTGCACAGGCCAGCTTCTGCTTTGCAAAGCTTCTTGTGCCATATGTGGAACAGTACGATGCCACCCACTTTTTTATGACACCTCTCCATCAAACTCCCGCACCATGTGACCTATGAGAGTTGTGCACGTCAGTGCCGAGTGAATAGTGGAGAACCCAAACCTTGTCACTCAGAACCAGAAGTGCCTTATTGCACTGTTAAGACTTCTGAAATGTCCCAGATCTTCTGCGCCAGCAATAAAGTTAATTAAAAAAAAAAAAAAATCAGTCTTACTATTTGTCTTTAATGACCCAGTGTGAATCCTGCCATGGAGAATCTTCAGAAGGAAGGAAAAAAAATAAAATAAAGACAGTGAGTTATGAAAAGGAGGGGGGAAAAAAAAAAACCCAAAAAAACGAACTGGCTTCCAGTGAGAAGATGGAAAACTGAGTAGGCATCTCTTTTGAGCGGGAATTTGGCCCAGTTTCCTGGGGTGTAGTCTATTGTCCCCCACAGGGGTGGATTTCATCAGGGTCTGTCCAGGTCGTCGTCACTGGAGGAAGAATTTGCCGGCATCATTGGGTCATCAAGCAGAGAGAAGTGCTGCTGTGGGGGGTCATAGCCAGGTAAATCTTCATTAAAATTGGTTCCTTGCATCCGGTTTGCAGATGATGTGTGGAGTTGTTGGTAGCGGGAAAAACCTAACCCTCCAAGTCCAGCAGGGTGAAGCATTCCTGCTCCTGATGTTCCATACATGGTTTGTAAGGTGGGAGCATTGGGCTCTGGTTGAGGTTCTGAAGGAAAGGAATGGGAAGAGTCACCAGCCCCTTGTAGAGTAGGTGGTAAGATGATTTTTGACGGTGGCCGTTTCTTTCTCTTTTTGGCTGCTGTGTGGAGGTGTCGGGAGTCTAATGTGCCCTCTGCAAGGGAAGACTGAAGAAAAAAAAAAAAATGGTAAATTAAAACATAGTAAACATTTTATTCACTAGCAAGGTAGCAATCCATTCACCAGTACCAAATCAGCTATGTTACATTGCCATATCAAAGTGCAGGAATTATTTATGTTACTAATTAGAGACAAAAGAAAAAGCAAATAAAAAATGCCATATATGACCAATAATTTAAATGGAAAATAATGCCTTTGTAAAAATTAGGTTAGACACCCAACACTCTTCCACATAATGTACTGTGCAAAAGTTTTAGGCAGGTGTGAAAAAATGCTTTCAAAAACAGACACGATAAGTTTATTTTTATCATTTAAAAAAACAAAAAAAAACAGTATTTGGCAAGTAGGTTGTCCCAAGCCTCCTGCCCACCCTCTCCCCCGGGGCAGGTTGTCCCTGTGGCTTCACCCTTTTGCGGAAGCGCACAGACAATGACAATCACATGTGTATAAATATAACATCCTAGTTATTTCAGGCACTTACCTTCTTCCCGTTGTGATGGTGTGGAGGTTGCATATTTCCCATACTAACAGCACCTGCTGACGACGATTTGGATTTCTTGCTTCGATGTTTCTTCCGTTTCCTTCGATCTTCCATATACTGCGGGAAAATAAATTGGGCGACGGACATTTGATCAGAAACTTTTTATACTTGTGTGCTTGGATTGATATATATGTGCACACACACCACTTACATTACGTAAGGAAATAACCTTTTCCTAGAAGCTGCCCTGATGTGTGTGTGAAGTATGCCTGAATCCTTAAATGTTATGTATTGTAATATTAATGTTTGAGAAGTAAAACAGTTAAAGTTTCCCTATTAAAGAGTTGAATTTCAGGACCTTCTAAATTACTAAATGCTCTGAAAAACTCCCCTCCTTCTATAATCCGACCTCAAATAGAGATCGGATTATAACTCTAGAATCCAGATCCCCCGTAGAGCTGCTGGAGACCCGGACCCTCTCTGCCACCCGGCGAGGGTCTGTGCAAAACGCGCAGAAATCATCCGCTTCTCCCCTCCACTTCCGCTGGGGCTTCTATTACTGAATCCGGCGTCACGTGACCTTCCGGTGCGGCTTCCATCATGGAAGCCCCAACGGAAGTGGAGGGGAGAAGCGGAGGGTGTCTGCACGCATCGCACAGACCCCTACCGGCTGCCAGAGAGGATCCAGGTCCCCTGCAGCGCTGCAGGGGGATTTGGATTTTAGTGCGCGATGTGCGCAACCTCCGCTACTTCACCTTCCCCACCAGGGGTTAATATATCAACAGAAGAAAAACAGGACAAGTAAGCACCACTAGATTAGCTAAACCTGGGGTATTATCTTTATTTTTATGCTCATTTGCCCCGTGTTTCTTCTGTTGATATATTAACCGCTGGTGGGGCAGGTAGAATTTTTTTGGGGATCTATTAATTATGTGCTGTAATATTTGATTTATTGTTTATTTTGTCCATATATTTATATATTGTATTGTGTATTTTTTTTTTGTCTATATTTATTAAATTATATATTTTATACCTATCTTAGCGATGTCAGTTTTTCTTATATCGGGGGGCGGCATAAGACATAGGGGGGCACAGTGGCATAAAGTGGCTATAAGGCATATCAGGGGGCATGGTGGCATATCAAGGGTAAAAGGCATATCAGTGGGGCTATAAGGCATATCAGGGGGGCACAGTGGCATATAGGGGGCTATAAGGTATATCAGGGGACAGAGTGGCATATCAGGGGACAGAGTGGCATATAGGGGGCTATAAGGCATATCAGGGGACGGAGTGGCATATAGGAGGTATAAGGGGGCACAGTGGCATCTCTGACATATAGGAGGGTATAAGGCATATATGGGGGCACAGTAGCATATAGGGGGTATAAGGCATTTCTGGGGCAGAGAGGCAAGGTGGGGGTGATATGTGCATAACTGGGAAAAAATAGTTTACATGAATTAATATTTACTAGTAAAGCTTTTTTGGTGTTTTTGGGGTTCTCGTTAAAATGTAGCTTTAATTATTATGTCAGTAAAATAAGAAAGGCAAATTGTGAAATGCCATTGTGATAAAGAGATAAAAGTGTTAATGGCACATCTTAATGTAAAATTATAAGTTTTTATTTTAAATAAACAAAAAGCGTGCATATTGGTTTTTTTTACCCGATTAATCGAAAAAAATAAATCGGCCAACTAATCGATTATGAAAATAATCGTTAGTTGCAGCCCTACTGTTAATACTTGTTCTAATAAAGTGCCACTCTAAAATTCTGTATTTTAGAACAAACAGTTAGAAGCTGCATGCAAAATGCCATGTATAACATTCTAGATTGTAAGCTCATTTGAGCAGGACCCTCCTTAACCTTTTGTTTCTGCAAGTTCAAAATTGTTGTGTTATGCACTATGTATTGTGTTTGCCCATTGCACAGCAGAATTTAATGGTGCTTTATAAATGAAAAAATAAATTTCTATAGATACTTTGCACCAAATCCTAAAACAGCAACTCTATTGCAGAATCTCTGTCCTTTTTGATATGTTACCGTAAGAAAGCGAGCATCCACCACAAAATCTGGATGCCTTTGCAACCATTCATGTAGCTGATTGCGTCTAGGTGCTTCGTCTCCTAGCAGCACAGTGCCATCTCTCTGATTCACCACTGGAATCCTGGCGTCCATGTCAAGCTCAACCTGGGAAGAAAAAAATATTGATTTAAAGAAAGGTAAAAGATCTACATCAAGTGCTGATCCAATGAAATGGTGTTTCTTTTAGGCAAACTCCTCATTTGTGAGCCACTGATTTAAACAACAAAAAAAAAAAAAGTTTGCCATTCTTTACTTGGGATATAAACTGAAGATGCGGAGAACATCGTCTGTTTGAAATGCATAGAGTGCAGCTGGCTACCCAAGACTGGCATGAGGGCTGGGAGGGGATGAACTCCTGAGCGGCTGTATTCTTTCGACCACAAAAAAATATATAAAATGCTTAAGGGATCAGACATGTGCAGAGCCAATTGCCACCAATCAGCCGATGCCATGCTGTCAGACAAATAAGCATATCATTGAATGGGTTGTGAATATTAGAAGAATGCATAGGTCCAGATATGAAGCCATGTAAACACCAGGTACAACCAGAGAGCAAGAGTCTGCCTCCTGCGGTATAATAGCGGACCAGGGCAGTGATGCAGAAAGGCTAGTAAGGTTTATTGCACGGAAACGAATACAAGGAAAATAAAGACAAATTGTCTCAACAGAGAAGAAAATATTTAGCCGACATATGCTGTAATAATAATAATAATAATAATTTGCCGGGCTATAAAAGGAAATTGTGCTGTCATGGAAATCAGAGTGCCAGAGATAGGCCTAATTACCTGACTTGACTTCTTTTTGCTTTTTTTCTTGTGGACATGATGTGTGGACTCAAGAGCACCGTTTTCCAGAAGCCTGTGCTTCTGAAATTTAATCTTCAGCCCTTCTTCCTATAAGCAAGGAGGGGAAAAATATCAACACAAAGTAACAGAAGCAGAAGTAATGATGGGGTTACCAGATATTAGGTACATATTTTGTATCCAGCCTCAGGCCTCCTGGGGTTTATGCATATACCCCCGTACTTACACTTTTGATTTGTATAGTAAACTCCTTGGGATCAGGAGAAGAGCGTATTTGCGTGAACTGGGCAGGGCTTTGTTCCTCTGGGGTTGGGGACATGCTGTCAGGGCTGTCGCTAAGTGGGTCTGAAATTCTTCGTGGTGAACCCCATTTTCCGGTTAACACTGCATTGCAGACTTGTTCAATGCGACAAATCAGAACCCTATCCTGAAAGGCAAGAGTATTCACTTTAGCCACTCAGATATGTAATTATGCAGCATTCAATAAGATCAGTCAGCCCCATGGCTGGCTTCAAATCAACACCACTAACACCAGCGTAAAAATACACTATAAAGCAAAGTGTTATACCTCCCAATCTACAACGGAAGATTTAGGTTCTACATAGATTAGGTTACCTTTGGCCATTCTGTACTGTGTGGTGTCCCCAAAGCAGTCTGAGCGCCGTCCTCTGTGGTAAGGTCAGCAGGGGATGCAGTAAGAGACAGGCGGCTCTCATCATCAAAAAGAGCCGAGTGAGGTACACCTGCTGAGAAAATTGCACACACTTACAGTACTGTACAAGGCAGCCACCATAGCAATGTATGCGGTTTTGGATTCTATGGCGATAAAGATCACTTTTCAAGCCTTGCATCAGAATTGTTCATCTTACATAGAGGATCTATATAATGTAACAGGTGGCAGCACAGATGGAAGGGGGGGAAATGACAACAGTGGTGTGATTAATCCTTCTGAAATATTGATTTGGTTGCAGCTTTTGTTGCATTTCATTCATTGCTACAAATTAAACAATCACTAGGGAACATAAAATGCTGGCATCTAGCCAGCACCAATAGAATTTTGACTAAAACATAGGTACACAGCCATCGCTTCCTTTAGTAAATGAAGGACTGCTCATTTCCAGTCCACAGAGTTTCAGACCCCGCCACCGCCACCAAAACAAACATTAAGGGGAGGCTGAGCTAAGCTCGGGAGTTGGTCATTCTGAATGAATTAATTAATTGATAGTATTAGCTGTTGGCTGCCGCAGGGAAGAGACAAGTTATATTGAATCCATTTTCTCTGGATCTATGTGATTGCAGCTCCCAATTATGTAATATCACTCCTATTGTTAAGCTTCTGACAGAATGTTTAAGGTTGGGTTGAGATGGTAAAATTAAAATCGACTTCAGGACAAGAAATTGATCAGAGAATGTTGGGCCCTGCCAAACGTTTCCTCTGATTGACAACATAAAGGATATAATTCAAGTTGTCTTAATAAATTAATTTAGCTATGCTAAAAGCGGTGACAACAAAATGCCAGAATTTACTAAACTGCGATGTTAGAGGTTAAATACAAGATATCTACTTGGATGAGATTCATCCTAGAGTCCTATATATCCAGAGAGCCTCACTGAGAGCTTTGGCAAACTACAACCTTTTACATTATAAGTCTTTTTTTTTTTTTTTTTTAAATAAGACACAACTCGGGCAAAGAAGGATGAGAAATGACATTCCTCAGATGCCACCAACATTCCAACAAAGGGACCAACTCTTCATTGCTCAGACACATCCAACTGGGAACACCAGGTCATACTCGTGCACTGCCAAGTGTGTAGATATTGAATTGGTTTGGGAGAAAAAAATAAAAATATGACCCACAAAAATGCTTTTGGTTTTAGTATATTGTAATCCTATAAATTGTATGCTAGGTTTACTTAGTTCTGTGTAAACAAATGTAATGCAAAAGTTTCTCCGACTCACCATTTAGCTTAGCTGCTCTGCTCATGTTGCTCTCATCGGAGGAGTCCTCTGAATGCGAAGAAACGGAAGATGAACAGGATGAGGGTCTACGTGGAGCAGGAGACGAGCTGACAGATGAGGGTACTGAGAGGAGGTGTGTGGGCTGGAGGTCTGTGGAAGTCAGTGAAGGAAGAGTGCTGGGGGTAGAAGGGCGGGAAAGCCCAGACATGCCTCTGGTCTGGAGGTAGTTGAGCCGGCAGCGCAGGAAAGAGAAGGAAGGATCTGGCATAAGCGTAAGGTCTGTACGGCTCAACCCATAGCGAGCCGCTCCTTCAAGTAACTCCCTATCATGACGTCCGCACTCCCACCACTCCGGAAGCTCTGGGTTTGGTCGGCAAAGAGACAAACGCGCAGGAAGGAGAGGGTGGCACAACACTTGCTCTCGCACCCTACGAAGCAGGTCCAGGCGAAACAAAGCACGAGCAGCACGTTCCTCTGAAATGGGCTCAATGAAGAGAGATGGGTCTGGTGGTTCTAAAGAGGAATAAGATAAATGTAAATATGTAAAGGCCAGAAGCTAAATATCGATCTAGAAGCACCAAAACAATTTTACACATAGAACTTACCATCCCCAGCAGCTGGCGGCAGGCGGCACACTTGTCGGCACATAGCCACAAATCCATGGAAGTATTTGAGGAGGGAATCATCAGTCTTCTTGTCCAGCCGTGCCAGACTACGAAATCTCTGCCATTCATAGAGCTGTGTGTCAGGGTCATACTCAACACCAAAACTGGACAGCACACGAAAAAAGTCACATGCTTCACGCCGTGTCCACCTGACAATTACAATGGAAAAATATTGAGAACAGTGCAGCACAAGATACGTTTTTTATCCTCTTGCTACCCCAAAACAGATTTCTTTCACAAATTATTTGTGCCTACCTTTGCTGCTTCTCTCTGCGTGCAATTTCTTTTAATTTGAAAGCTGCCTCACACCGTTTCCTGCGCTTGTCCCCTCTCTCGGCAGCCTCAATCTTGAGCTGCTCACGTTTGTAGCTGCGCTGGCAGGCAGTGACGAGGCGACGCAGGCGTGCTGTCAGAGCAGAGCCAGGGGGCCATAACATACCACTTGGCATTGGGGTTGCTTCAGTAGTGAAGAAAGCAGGAGAAAAGAGTTAATCTAGTCTATAGTACATGCATCCACATTTGTTAAGGTTAATTATGCTAGCGTGCAGGTATATGAACAGCAACTTTCCCAGAGTCAGCAAAGGGGAGCATTGCATTTAGTTGGAGCATGGGGAAAGACACAAATGCATTTGGGGAATACTGAAAAAGGGACAACATGAAAACTTAAAGGGACCACAAAGTTACAACATGCATTAATTACATATCATTTACTTCACTTTACATTCCAAGCCCTTTTTACAGTTTCCAGTACTTTTTTTTTTTTTTATCCGATTTCTCCCGATTTTATAGGGACAGCAAATCGTATAAAAACGTAGATAGTACAAATACACGCTTCCAAAGCATTCTCTTTAATGGCTTGGCTTAGGATTGAACCCAGCAGTCTCGTCTCCTTGCATACTCATGGCGTAATACACTTAGTCAACACATTACTAACAAGATGTCATACAGTATATTACGTAGATATGAATATTTACAAAAAGCATAACACACAGAACAATATTTTCCTTAAACTCCAACCCACCCTTGATTTTTGACCTCCACTCACCTTCTTCCCCATCCACAACTGATATTTCCTCATCCATCATTAGGGAATCAACCTGGAAAACAAAAGTGTAAGAGTGTTAGAAGCAAGACACTGGAATCCACCTCTGCAGGATGCAAGTATCAGGTGCAAATTTACTTCAGCCGTACCTCATCTTCGGGCTCTTTTTGTGCATGGAGTGGCCTGTATTCTGGATCCTCTATATCTCGATCAAACTCCCCTCTGTATTAGAGGAATAGTAAAAAAAGATACGCATAGTGGTTAGAGCATAGCCAACACTGACAAAACCCCCACATATATCAGAAGACTTCCCCCTAAATGTGCCCACGTTTTGCTAGCCTCAGAGTTCAAATGAGAACTTAGTTAAACTCATTTGCCCCCAGCACATTTCCCAGGGATCTGGCTGTTGCATCAGTATTAGCATGGCAACTCATCACTGGAAGCAACTGTGTGCAGAAACAAGCTACTCTCTACAAGACTATAGTACGTCCAAACTAACCCTTCAGGTAGCTCAGCAAAGTCCTGGGCATGGTGTTCGGCTGCAATGGCTTGTGCATCTGGTCCCCCCACCTTTTCCAAAAAACACAAAGCGGGGTCTGCTCTCATAGTGTTATACTTTTCGTAACCTAAAATGAAAAAGGACAATGTAACATGTATTATAATTGGCTGTAGCTATGAGAGCTTAAGAAGCACAATACAAATCCATAGTCTGTCTGACACAATCCACGTTTATAATGTTCTTAAACTGGATGAACTCACCATGTTTGAATACCCCGATAAGCAGAGACTTGTCAGCCTCTCTATCCCACCAAAGTGATGGAACCTCTACCTGATCCACCTCTGGGAACCAGATGTCAATCTCCCTGTACAGAGAATATTAAATAGGCATTAAGCAATTTACCAAATCCGTTCCCTCAAACTGTACCATTTCTTTTGTACAAAGTATCAAGAATAGGAAGGTTAGGTAGAAGGGTTGAACTTGATGGACTTAGGTCTTTTTTCAAACTTATGAACTATGTAACTATGTATCTAGATTCCTGTGCACTTCCCCATTTTCACCCACCCTGACAATTTCAACAAGATAGAAGAAATAAGTCAAATTCTTGGGTTCTATATAAAATTACATACAAAGTGCGTGTAATAAAATGACAGGGCATGGCTCTTGTTAAAGATCTTACCTAGCATCCACACCTGCCAGGACCTTAGGAGCTTCATTTCCAATTACCTCCTGCCTGAGATAATATAACATACGAACACGCAGCAACACCCTAAAAAGAGCCACGACAGATAAAAGATGAACTGGACTGGGAACATTACTTGTGTTATGAAGACTGCAAGCACAGTTTTATAATTCTTTTAGACATTCCCATGTTACGCTTTTTGCTTCTAAATTACTCGCATATTTTTAAGATTGGTATGACCAATTATGGCATGTCACACATTATGGAACACATGTGCCAAAATGACATATCACTCATCTATAGTTATGTACACCCAATTATATATCCTCACTTGTTGCACTGGTGTTTTAGGTGCTTCTTGTAGCCTTCATCCTGAAACAGGGTATCTGGGTTATACTTGCGGATCCAATCAGCCTTATGTATATCAAAGCTGCTTTGGGATTTCACCTTCTTACCCTTGCGCCCTCTGGGGACTGGGATTGATAAACCTGGGTAAGGGGAGAAATCAGCATGTAAAATGATCAATATTGTACCTATACATGTTGATCAAGTCAAAGCTATGCATCCACCATGAACCATACTACTTATGTACATATATGACTGATTACCAGTGTGATTTTGGAGCTGCTTAGTTTTTCCGTTCTCTGCTGGAGTGATAAGGTCCCATATGAAACTTTTTATATTCTCATCTCCCCGGTAATGCAGCAGACAGTAAACAAGGATGGCTCGGCAAATCCTTTCCACATCTCGCTCAGTCATCCCGCGTTTGAAACGACCATGAGCGAGTATGTCCCGCCAGCGACCCCATCTGAATGAACAGTTAAAACACAGCAGAAGAAGAGGTTACTAAGCTTTCCACAAATAATAATAATAAACTAATTGCCAGAGATGCATGGAAGAAAATAAGGAGAACTGGGAACTCACCCATAAACCAGTAGGTGTTTTTCAACACGGAAGCAATCAGTGCGACCATAACCATGCTTTCTCTCCTGACGCCGAGCCCTGGGTCGATCATCATCATCACTCTCCAAGTCTGAAAACTCGACCATGTCATCATCTTTGTTACTGAAGTGCCGAGTCTGCTTCCTGATTCGTGGCGTGTCTATTACCAGCGTGTTCTACAGAATAAAGAGAACGTGATGAGTGCTGGGCCTGAAAGAACACCGGGCCAACACCACCTCCCTTCTCTCAGTCGTTACTACAGTCTGCGTTCCACATTGCAGGATTTGAAGTTCTTTAACCCCTTAATGATAAAGCCGTACATGTACGGGCTCAAAATGCATTGTTTACAATGGGTTTAGGGACCGCCCATTGTTCTTAAGTTATAAAATTTACAAAGAACTTGGAGGGTTACTAAAAAACAACACCCCAACTGTGTTCAGAAACATCTCTGTAGTACTGTAATGCCATACATGCATACGTTTTTGCGGACTAAAAGACCACATTAGGGACATGCACATTTCAGTTTAACTTGGAATATTTGGGACATCTTTGAAGCTGGCCTAATTCAATTAATCAACATTAAACCATTTATATTTTTTAAAAATATAAAAGAACTAGACACCCTGGGTACTCTTGAACAGTGGAATTTTAACCCATGCACTAGTTCTACTACCAGCCTTTGTTGAAGTTAGGGATTTTCCCCCCACACATATGGTATTTCAGGAACAAAATGTAAAACTCCTGGCATATGCCACTGCCCAAAAAAAAAAAACTTCAATAAGCATTCAGCAACATCGCCTAAGTACTGTGAGACCATCCAAGCATAGGTCACACTAGGCCCCTAGATTTTTGTGGCTTTGCCCCAATGTCGAGGTATTGCAGCAACAATCGCTGATCGCTTTTCTAAGTTTTTACTGGGTTAATATTAGTATTAGCAATAACACCCAATGTTACAAAACCTCAAAATTAATTGCAATGAACTGCCCAATATTTTGATCCATATCAGGATGGAAAATGCCAGCTTTTAACATGACAGCTTTAACCTTTTCATTTCTTAGAATAGAGTGGTCATAGGTTATCACTATTAACTACCTATCACTCACCTTGCTGTTGAGAAGATCCAGGTCTAAATCAGCTTTCTTAGCCCACTTTTGCCAGAAGTTGGGATCATCCAGTGATATATCAGTTCTGTTTTCAGAAGCCACAAAACTGGCCTGGTGTGAAATAAGGATCAACATTAAAGTAGGAAACACTCTTTCAAATCAATATGACGTATTGAAGATACATATTACAAAGGGATGAACACAGCTGGGTGACTGTAATTATAGGGCATAAATTACAAAAATCAAAGTTCTGAAACATTGCACACCTCAGCTTGTGCAATGTATATGACATGACATTCAGCAACAAAGCTACATAAAACATGAAAAAGATATATTAGGTATGAACAAGCCAGTATCAGACCTTTGAGAAGGTGGAGCCCTTTCCTTCAGATTCAATAGTGATAGTTGTTGTTCTTCTCAGCAGGATCTGATCAATGTCTTCTTCACAGAACTTGGAGCCTTCATCATCTTCATCCATGATAGCTGCATAGGCACCTTTTCGTAGGAGGTCTTCTATTTCTTTCTTTGTAAACTGCTGGATGGGCTGCTAAAAAAAAAAAGAAAAATACCAAACGGTCTCAAATCACATTCCTAAACATTTTACTTTCACATGTATCGTCAACACTGTTGTCACATGTACAAAAAAATTAAAAACATTTTTTCTAGTAGTTTTCTCTATGTTGCTTCCCTAAGCTATCATCCTTGTCCACATTGCTTACCCCACTCAAGTGATTTTCTCGACCACTCATTGACTGCAGAACAGCTTTGTCTAATCCAAGCTTCAGACTAGCCTTGTCAAACATTTCTCGCTCATAGGAATTACGGGTTATGAGACGGTAAATTTTTACTGCTTTGCTCTGCCCAATGCGATGACATCGTGCTTGTGCCTAACAAAAAACAAAAAAATCTTAGAAGCTGAAAACTTTGAAAATGAACCAGCAGAGGTACACAGCACACATGGAGAAAAAAAGTAAATACCTGAAGATCATTCTGAGGGTTCCAGTCAGAATCGAATATAATACAAGTGTCAGCAGCTGTAAGGTTAATTCCAAGGCCCCCAGCTCGTGTACACAGCAGAAACACAAACCGGTCAGAGTCTGGACGACTAAAGCGGTCAATGGCTGCCTGGCGCATGTTGCCACGGACACGTCCATCTATTCGTTCATACAGGTATCTGGATAATTGGAAAAAAATAAGCAGTGCTGTATAACTGCTGATAACTGGTACGAGCAATGGCGCGGATGCATGCTATTCTACTTTTGTGGCACTTACCTTCTCTGTATAAGATAGTCTTCCAATATGTCCAGGCATCTCACCATTTGAGAGAAGATGAGTACTTTGTGGCCACCAGACTTCAGTTTTGGTAACAGCTTATCAATGAGCACTAGTTTTCCAGAGGAACGCACCATAGCTTGGAGGTGAAAGTCAAAAGGAATCACTGGGGTTGCCTCTCGGAACTCAGACAGGATCTTCTCTTCCGCGCCTGGGTAGTGGGAAGAAGGAAACAAATTATACTATGACAGGAATGTTACAAAGACTGAATTTAAAGAACTGTCACATTTGAACCATATCACCTACAGCATTGCTGATGTCACCATTTGTTTTCAATCACTTCATATTAGGATGTGTTTTAATTAAAAAAGTTTGAGACTGTTACATCCAGGAAGCCAATATATGTGGCAATTATTAGATGTCCCCTATACCTTTCAAAAGGAAGCTTTCACCAAAGGGGATCAATACCTTGTCAAATTAGGAATCATCAAGCCAATTCTTGGCTAATGGATAACCAATTTAAAAGTAAGGTAGTTAGCCATTTGCCACATATTAACAGGAAAAAATGAAAAGCATGAAAATATGCACATTTGTTTCATTCAACCAATATAAAAAATGATATAAAAATATATATAGGTGGGACTACATGGAGATATGATAAATATGAAAATCTGTTAAAGAAATACATGTTTAGAAATGCATTGTACCTGTGATGAGGTAGGGATGGTTGCAGCACTTCCTTAGTTCCATCATTGTGTTAAGCAGGTTAGGAGTGTTTGATTGACTGGCTCCCTTGGTCAAGAAGGAAAAGTTCTTCTCCAGGATCGCCCTGTAATATTTCTTCTGGATATTGGTTAACTCCACCTCTATGATGGTCTCCTGCTTCGGAGCCAAGTTCTTCTCCACATCCTCTTTAAGCCGTCGCAGCATCATTGGCTTTAATATGGCCTGTAACTTTTGTACCTGTTGGAAAGAAGCACAGTAAATTGTGACAATGATGTTAAAAAGGTATGTACAGTGTCTACATTTTTTTATAGCATGTGGTCTTTAAGTACCTGCTCCTCTGTCTTAAGGTCGCCAAAGTCTTTAAGGAACTCTGCTTCAGAGGCAAACTGAGTAGGCTCCAGGAAATGTAACAAACTGAATAGCTCCTCTACAGTGTTCTGTAAAGGTGTCCCGGTCAACAGGACCTTGTGCTCCTGGAAGGATGGAAAAAAAAAATCCATAATAGACCCTACCACCGATTATACCATTTTACGTATCACATTTACTGAACACATAACAAGCATCATAAATGTAAGACTAAAATTCTAAGTCTACATATATTACATGCAATGCAAACTCATTTATGTATATAACACGGTATAAGTGTCCAAAATAAAGTTAAAACAGCACAATACTTTTTATACCAATACTACTAATTAAAATTGTGGGAGATGCCCCTTTAAGAACAGCATTTATTTATTCTGAGAATATTAATTCCTGGTCTTCTGCTTGATAACGCTCACAGTGGTGGACATGCTCACCAGGTCCATGTGCTTTAAACTGTCCAGCAATTTACAGTTCCTGTTCTTCAGTCTATGTGCTTCATCGATGATGACACAGCGCCACTCAATTTCACGTAACTCAGGGCAGTCTGACAGCACCATCTCAAAGGTAGTGATCAGAGCATCAAACTTGTAAGCTCCAGGAATTAGACGGCCCTGCTAGCAGATAGGAGACAAGGATGAAATAAAACAGATTGGCTCAGTGCTAGTTTGGGTAAATTTAATAGGCAACTAATTTAAAAATTTCAGGTCTGTTAAAAGGGACAGTTTAATATCCACGACAGCCCCAGTAGAGACAAATTTACTTTAATATGCATTCTTTGCCTGTTACGTTTGCCTACTGGCAGTAAGTATATCATGTTCAAGGAGAGGCGTTCGGCTTAACACATCTCCTGCAAGGAAAATAACTGAGTGGTGGGGGAAGGGGTAGATGTATTTTGTAAACGCACCGTGTGTTTGCAAAGGGGGAGACCAAAGAAATTTGAAGGGATCCCTCAGCTATCGTATGCATGGCAATGCATATGATGGCTTAAGTGTGCCCCTTTAAGGTTTAAAGACAAATAGAAATGTATCTGAAAAATATTGCACACAGCTTACCTTGGTGTCCTTGCAGTACATTTCATATTGTTGGATCATTTGCCGACTGGCTAGGCTGCCATGGTACACAATGGTATTCATCTGCGTCCAGCTGGCAAACTCCCTCTCCCAGTTGGTGATGGTTGAGAGTGGCGCAATGACCAGAAAGGGACCCCTCAAGCCCACATTGTAGACCTCTTGTAGAAACGTGATGGACTGGATGGTCTTTCCCAAGCCCATTTCATCTGCAAGTATACAATTCTGCCTGTAGAGGAGAGAAACAAGATAAGGTACATAGCAGCATGACAGTTACTTACACAACCTAGGCCATGACACAACAGCAGGAGCTATAACATGCCATCTTACTAAGATGGATGTGTGTAGCCCCTTGTTTGGGTTTCCAGGCGGTGCAACACTAGGTATCAAGTCCTGCCTTAGACAGCAATTACTGTAAGTAATTTCACAATGCTTATAAGCTTATCGCAAAATGCTCCTGGAAAAAAAAAAAAAACAAGTTGGAGCTTTCCAATCTAGGTAACAGGATATTTTTCATCTCACTGCAACTCAACACGTATCTTTATCTTAGCAAATAGTACGGATAAAAGAAGAAATAATCTAGTGTATAAGGCACACTATGCAAAACTTTCAGGTGCATGCAGAGTATGTGTTTTGCATGATGTCGAGCCACAGAATTGTAACAGAGGTTCACGGTTGTCTGTAAAACGTAGGTGCCACAGTGAATCTAACTCTTCCTAGGAGCCAAGGACCAATTACGAGGAACAAAATAATTCAATTTAAGTATTTGGCCAAGAGTATGTGGACACCTGACCATCACACCTATTTGAGATTGTTGGACACCCCATTCCAAAACCATGGGCATTAACACGGAACTCTCCTCCTTTGCAACTACAACAGCCTCCATTTTGGTAAGTGTCTGTGGGAATGTGTGCCCCTTCAGACAAAAGAATTTGTGACGTCAGGCACTGATGCTGGTTTAGTAGGCCTGGCTCCCAAACAGCTTCCAATTCATCCCAAAGCTGTTCAGTGTGGGTTAAGGTCAGGGCTCCTTTACAACAAACTTGTCTTGACTGACTGGTGGCATCCTATGACATGTTTAAAGTCACTGAGCTATTCGGTACGATCCACTCTACTGTCAAAGTTTGTATAGAGATACGACATGCCTACACGCTTAATTTTATACTCCTTTTAGCAATGGGTCGGCTAAAACGCCAAAATAATAATTAGGAATTGTGTTCACATAATACTGTGTATTACGCCTTGTTTTCTTTAAGCTCTGTAACCAGACTTTGATCAGAAAATACACTGACTGCCAGCTCTCACCTATTGTACCAGTTAAAGAGCAGCCAGTTGACACCCTCCAGCTGGTATTCTCGCAGTTGGTTCCCATTTTGATACTCTCGTGACAGCTCCAATTTCTTCCAGGATGTTGCTGCTGGACGGGGCTTGGGAAGGAACAAAAATGTGTAAAAGAAGGCTACTATTATCAATCTAGAGTCCATGGGGGGGGGGGGCAACAAAAGTTCAGTACTTGGTGAAAACATATGTTACACATAAGTGCCATCGCAGAAGCAATGTACAAGAAACCATTATACATGTTCAAATAAGGCAGACTTGCTCTTGGTTTATGTCCTCGGCAACACATGTTAAAGCGCAGCCGCTCTTTGGTACGATATAGATGCAAGGGATGACATTTTCCCAAAACAGTAAGCTTGAGATCCTAGCAGAAGATGTTCAGACATAAAGGTACCTGGACACTTTACTTTAGACATGCAATATTAATATTTTACCCAAGTATTTATGATTTTTTTTTTTATTATTTTTTAAAGTAACGAATAAGTGATTGAATAAGATTTCTGGCAAAAGAGCAGCAGACAAAATCTGGCACTGACTACACAAAATGTATAAAGTTTCATGGTAGTGGAAGTGGACCTTCTGGAGCTTACCCACGAAACAGAGAACATTTAAACCCCTTTCTCTCATTCACTTCACGCCAGGCCATTATTCGAGTAGCTGGTTGTTAGTAACTCACCACACGTTTGAGGACGGGCTGTCTAGACTGAATTCTTCTAAATTCCTCCACCTTACTTTCATCTACGTCCTCCTTAAGCTCCCAAGTGCTGTCTTCATAGGGTAGAGAGCACCACTTCGCCAGGTAGTACACAACCGGCTTAGAGAAAGAATAACAGAAGAGGGAGGGACACACAAGACAGAAGCAAAATAAAATACATTTTAATAGCGGTCATAAAAATATACTACTCATTCAATTTTTTACAGTAAATAAGAGGAGATAAATTATCCAGAAAATATTTTAGCATTTATTCGATAACTGAAATCTACTGTGATTTGAGGATCCACACTCCAAACTATTCATATCTTTAAAGCTTTTCCCTTGAAAGGAATGAAATACACTACCCAGTTCAAAACGGTTAGTTTTCTGAACAAGAACAAAAGTATTTTGTATGGATAACTCACCTCCCCATTATCTTTGTCAATGCTATGAGACTCATCCAAGATTCGATCAACTTCAACATAGTCAGGGTTAAAGGGCTCTTCATCTTCCGGCAAGAAATGTCGCATCTGAGCCATTTTGGTTTTGAACCGCTTTAGTTTCTGGTGGATGCGTTTGTCCTTTTCTAATTGTTCGATTGTGGCCCACTCACAGTGGAGATACGAGCTAAGAGGATGTAACACATGAATGCTCTGTTCAGAAGATACACAGAAGCCTTGCTCATCTGAACACAGTCCAGAAATATCTGTATACTTACTAGTTTTTATATTTCACAAAGAATTCTTCAGCATCAATATAAGCTCCAGATGAAAGCTAAAAAAAATAAAAAAAAAAATTAAATAATAATAAAAAAAAAAAAGGTAGTACAATTTGATGAATATAATAAAATAAAAAATCCTAGCTGGGAAAAAAAAAAGCCTGTACAAATTTACAGTTTGGAATACAGAACTGCATTTTCTCACCTCTTTTTTTACCACACGCATGGACAGAATCTTGTCCACAATTGAAGCATCTTCTTCGCTTGGATTCTCCTGTAGGCATAATGCATAAGCATGTCAATAAACCAAACAAAAGAAAAGTTAGACTATGAAAATTTCATGAAGTAAAATAATCCCTTTTCTTTTAGAGCTATATTAGCAGTCTGACCTTGTGCTAAAATAATAAAATAGCAGTGAGTCTTCATTCTGTACACTTGCTTTACTCACCACGAAAAACTGCATGGAGGGCGCCATCTCAGCATCAGGAACTGGGATTGGCTCAGGAAACAAAACAGGCTCAGCTTTCATAGGTCCAGTAACATCTACTTCTTCTTCATCTTCATCATCAGTTATCTTAATGTCCAGGTCCTCTGTGTATTTCTTACGTTTTACTTGGCGGTTTGAGCGTCTTTTCTGAGAAGAAAAAAACATTTAAAGAGTTTATCAAGAGATTAAGGTCCACTTTGAGGAGCAATTATGAGCCCAACAAGTAACTTAGAGTGCCAATTATGGCCAAATGGGCTTTTTTAACGATATATTATATATAACAAAAAAAACATTCAAGGCATTTGCAGGTTTAAAATGACATGTGTCCCTGCAGAGCAGAGCCTGCCTTGTAGCTGCTACTGCCCATGGATCCTTTCCTAGCAACCTCTTAGGAAGCTTAGCTAAACTTCTGGGTTCAGACATGTCCACTCTGATGTCACTGGTGACATCAGCTTCAGACTGCCGTTACAGCAGGGACCTGAGAGGTCTTTAGTGACCTCCATCAGGTCTCTACTAACATCCGTGTGTAGAGAGAGAGGGAGACCCTCAGTCTTCCCCTCTAACCTTCACCGATGTGATCACAAAGTGTTCACGTTAGAGTATGATCTCTGAATGCATAGCAGCAAGTGCTGTGCTCCATGCCTAAACACCCCACACTTGGGCATGTCCCTAGTGACTTAATTGAGTGGTTACCTTTCAGCCAGGGAGCTGCAGGGTCATTAGAGGCCCTGATTTGGTCCCTGTCTGTGAGCCCACATGAACTGATCACACAAAAAAAGGCATTTGTTATTGATGAAAAATAAATAAAAATAAATACAATACTGTTGTATGCCAGTGATGTCACAATGACATCAATGAGTTCACAAATTTGAGAGATCTCTATCCATATTACAATGATTACAATGCAGAAGAAATTAAAAAATAAATACACACATCCCACTGCCCTAGCACTACAAGTAAAAAGTATAATTCCTAACCCCTGGTCACTACCACCAAACCCTGTTGGCCCATCTATTACAGTCTTATCTCCACTATCCTCCATCACTAATATTTTCCTATACTATCAATGTCCTCTTTTCTGTTCCTTTACTACCGATATCTCTTTTACACCGTTCTCCCAGCTGTCACTGTTAATTCTATCTCCACCAACATACAACTTTCTACCTCCAAAACGCCACAATCATCCCCCTTTTGTCATTACTTCCTTGTTTCTCGTCACTTCATTGCACTTTTCGTTGAAGTAAATTTTTTCATATATACACCTTTTTTCACCCAGTATTTTCATTCTAGCTGTTGATTATAACTGACTGCTATGAGGCACATTTTGAGCCATGTGAGTCTACAGACCCAAACTCCAGCACCTGCCCTAGATCAAGGTGAGGATCGTATTTGACCGTCTCCCCCCCCCCCCCACCCACACACACACACACACACACACACACTACAGACCTGAAATCCCACCTTTTAAGAAATGCGATACTAACAGTTTCAGTGTTATTCTCAGTGTGTTCCCCAAGGGCGTGCTTTCTGGCAATTAATGCTTTGTGTAGGCTATTTTGATGTTTCTGATGTTACAGTTTACACAACTTTGCAGTATATCCGGGGGGGGAGGGGGGTGGTCATGCAAAGATTTTACAATTTATGTATTCAGAAGACAGAAGATGAATATATAATAGTTATATATTGTATGATTAATTAAATATTATGAAACATTAGGAAAAAAATGTCATTATGACATCATATATGGCAACATGTTGTGCAATATACCTCAAGCCAACTACTAATGAAAAGATGAAACGTCTCCTGAAAAGTATATTTTTCTATATTATTCACTAAAATCGTTTAGCTTTTGTTTAAAAGCAAGGTATAGCAAAACGTCATAAAAAAAACTAGAGAATAAAGAGCCTGGACCTCTGGCACAGTTTAGCATCCCTGAAAGGCTCACTATAGCTGAGCTCTCACATTTTCTCCTCAATAGGAGAGTCTAGGTTTCCCAAAACAGTACCTGGACACTATCTTCATCCTCTGCAGGGGAAGCCTGAGATGGGACCCCCTCAGCATCAGAGTTATCAGAAGAAGGGTTCCGCTTTCTCTTCTTTCCAACAATGGGGGTAATTGTACTAAAAAAAAAAAAAAAAAAAAAAAGGCCAGAGATTTTCACATTTGATGTATGGTTGGATGACTACAACGTCCAAATAACTCCAAACACCCCCCCCCCCAACACACACAGGATATTATCAATTGACACTCCATCAATAAACAAAGTTCTTACCTGGGTTTACCTTTGCTTCTGGGCCTGGAGCTCCCACTCCCTTTATTTTTCTTACTTTTTTCATTAATTAAGCTATCCCCAACTTCACCCTTCTTCTTCTTTCTTTTCTTTCTGCTCCCATCATCATCATCTGGGTTGACACGTGGCAGTTCATCCTCATTTAGGACACGTGGGATGTTCTGCTCCCCACGTGCTCTAGCCCTGGCAATGGCCTCGGCCACAATACGGTTTGCTTTCTCCTGTTTCTTCTGATGGTCTAATTTGCGAGGCTCACCTGTAAGTAGCAATTTAGGGAACATCAAAAAGACTTATGTATTGAAGATGTTACCAAAACCAAATATAATGGTTTGTCAGAAACATTAAGAACATATACAGCATGTGCTACAACTGATGTTGTAAAATGTGAATGATACAGTAAGTATGTGTCCATTGCAATAGATCCAGTCACTTTTCAAACCGTCAACCTCCTTAGATCTAAACTAAACCAGAAAAGTGTGTGGTAGTCATGTGTAACGTACCGCCACATGTTCCAACTTTTACTAGAGTCTGGCCACCTGTGAGACTTGCCACCTCACTGGCATTGAGGACTTTCACCACTGATAGGCCCTGTGTAGTTCCCTGCGAGGAGCCAGCCTGTCAGGAAAAGAGGAGTAACAAAATGTTCTTAAATGTATCAACTGACACCGTTTTAGACCAAGCATCTCCCATTTCTCATCAACAAACTTAAAACTGTTTTATTTGAAATTCTCAACACTAAAGTCAACAGTTTAGCCAACAAAAAGACGAATACAATACATGATGCCAATTGAAATAAATTACGTATTGATCTTATTAGTACAAGATAACTTAATCTTTCTAGTGTAAATCCTTCACTGATCTGTCAATTCTTATTGTTCAAGCATTATGGGTTACCTGTGGTTGCAGGACAACTTTGAGAGGAACAGAAACCCTCTGTGCTCCTTGCTGACTTAACACATGTGTTTGCTGCCCAGCAGGAGCAAGAGTCAGACCACCTGGCCCTTGTTGTATAATCTGAAACTTCTGTGGTGTCTGTCCTGTGGCCCCTTGATGCTGTTGGACCTGTAGCTGAATGGTTACGACTTTGGCAGGCTGTCCCTGGGGGTTTTTAGCTTGGGTCAAGGCTGCCAGCTGATTCCCCTGAAGAACAAGCTTTCCTGGGAGGCCACCTAGCACCAAGTGACGCTGTCCCTGTGGTGCTCCAGAGCCTGCCTGGGAAGGTTGCTGAAGCACCAATGTTATACGCTTAGAGTCCCCCTGGTAGGAAGACCAAAAAGAAGGGTCAAACAGGCAGCAGTTCCATACAAATAAGAGTTAGAAAAAAAAAAAAACATTTGGATACAGAGTAAAGCATAAACCACAGAATCTAGGGAGTGACAAGAAGGTTCATTCGCTGTGCTCCATTACCTGTTGAGGTGCAGAGGTTACAGTCACTCCAGGTTTTATTCCAGAGGTGCCATCAGTGCCCCCCGGGGCTGTCGAAGTCCGCACTGGCTGCAGTAGCAACTGACGAACCGGTCTGACTGCTCCTGCCTGCCCAGCAACACCAGGGTTAGGAACTTTGGCAAGTACAGTGTTCCCAGAAACAATGGATACCCCAGGTCTTAGAGGGGTTCCTGTGAGCACCTTTGCGAATGTCACTTTTCCTCCATTACCTGATGTACCAGGAGTCAGAGTCTGAATCTGTGTGACCGGGCAGCCCCCAACAGTCATTCCAGGAGGTGCCTTCAGGATCATTATTTTTGGAGCCCCTGTTACAGTGCTTGAGGTCCCCATAAAAGGGTTCCCTTGACTTAGAGGATCCTGATTTGTTGCTTGCTGGGAGAGCAGCACTGGTTCAGTTGCAGCAACAGGGATAGGGATCTCTTGTAGAACCGGAGGTACTGACTGGTGCTCAGCCACATCAGTGCTAGTTGCAGTGGTTTGATCAGTTCTCCTGTCTGTTGTAAGCTGTTCCAGAGGCTCCAGGACACTACCCAGGCCTAGAGCTTCATCTATGGTATCAGGTTCATCCCGGCTAAAAGAATCTGATGTCAAAGAGTCCAAGCCAAACAGGTTTGGATCATCAAATAAATCCATGATTGGGTCAGCCATGGTTGGTCTTCTCCAGAAAGTTGTGCAATGGGGAAGGCTACTAGCCTTCCCCACAGTCTCAGAGTGATAATGCAATGAATTTAATTAATTCTACAGCCACGGGTAAGCGAGAAACCCCCAGAAGGCACCCTGCAGAGAAAACAAGGTGTTCTATTAGCAACCGGTCATTTCATAATAAAGGGAAAAATATTTACAAACTGATTTTGCTAATTAGTTTAATTATTCAGTAACTTACTTGCTTTCACTCTCCAAAATCAAAATAAATACAAAATGTGGCAAACTTTATTATGAAGCCACACAATACAAAAACTACTTGATTTTTTTTTTTGGCACAAAGAACACCAAGCACTTCAAGGGGCACTTGTTCTCCTGTGTGCATGCAAGTACACCAAGAAGAAAGGTCATTCAACATGTATATATTCCATGGTTCAATAACATATCACTTGTACACAAAGATTTAAAATTTTTTTAAAAAAGCAAGTACATTGCATCCTATTTTAGCACCGTATCATCGACATGCGCTCCAATATCATGCACATGTTGGTATGCCATAACATTTTGTTCAGTACTTTCTATTAGATTGCTTCTGTCCTATATAATTGGGCAGTTTATAAAATTTACACACACAGTTTTAAACAGGACTGATAAGCACAAATCCCACCTTATGCTGCTTAAGATCAATAATTGACAAAAAAGTAATAATTCATCCAAAAAACGCAAATTATATATGAACAGGTCTGCTCCTCTTTATATACAACTGAAACACAGTTTTCCATATAAATAATTATTTAATGCAGAAATCACTGAGGACTATAGGTCTAAGCACAACCTAAATCAGCACATGGGCTCAGATGTCTAAATAAAAACGTGCATTGTGTCACCAACATGTTCTTCTAGGGCCCTGTTTTGATAATTCCCACAATACCTATGCCTTGACTCTCATGCAGTTTAAACAGCATATACTACGTCCCCTCCGCTATTTGAACACATGTTAATTAAACGAGAAGCACGCATTAACTTCACCCCTCCCACTTATGAAGTACACAAACGTACATACACATAGTCTCCCGGTTACACACATGCTGCTCCAACAGTACGGTCTCCTCCTCATACAGATACACACAGCGTAACCTAACACACATAGGCTCCACCCACTCGTTGACCAGGAACCCACGCGGCTCTTTCATTAGTCGGCACAACAGTCTGTCATGCGCGTCACCGCAAAGTAATTCTAGGTTGAGCGCTTTACTCCTCCCATTTACTCTGAGGCCTAGTCGTATCTAAGGCCGGTCTGAGACCCGCCTCGATTTAACTGGCTTCAGCGACCAGTGAATGAATGAAAGGAGGGGAGTGTGAAACCAGAACCGGTTACCAACTTAAAAGGACCGAAAGTCAATATAAGCAAAGTATCGCTGAGCGGAAGGGAGCCGGGGGAAGCGAGCAGGGCGCACAATATTAGGTCTCCTCTGTACGCTTCCGCAAAGGGTTAAACCTGGACTTAATGCATGGCATTTCGAGGGTGCGCTGCATGGACATGTGAAGTCCTGTAAAATAATGTGTCCCTGGAAAAAAACAAAAACACCAAATATTTACGTATAGAGCATGAATCATTGGGCTAAATATTTGAGTTGATTCACCTGCTGGGTGAATGCTAACTTCCAAAAGAGAATACATTTTCATAATTAACTTATATTATCTATGTTCACAGTTTAATTCCAGCCTCATATATGCTATCCATTTTTCCCTGGAAATCATTCATTGTACCCTCTTGCGTACCAAGGCCGCCATACCCTGGCTGAGCCACACATTAAAGAAAGAAAGGAAAGTATAAGATAATATACAATTAGCTGAAGGGAAAAAAAAAATCAACAGCTGAATCCCAAACAGAGGGTCTCTATAACTGTGCTGAACCCCTCTTACTGACACGAGGAAACAGCTACCAGAAAAGAACAAACAGGCGGTTTCCTAAATTAAATGTGTTTTTACCTATAAGACAAAGATCAGTGCAGAGTACACTGCTGTACATGAAACTGCGAGCACAAGAACAGAAGCCATCGCACTGATCAGCTAGTCTTTCAGGGCATCTGTGAAATGTCCCTATTTAATGGAGAGATCCGATCGCCCTACTAAACCAGTACATCGTAAAATACCATCATTTCATAACGATTTATATGCAATTGTGTAAATGTGTCCACTGTGTGAACGCATCATGAACAACATATTGCTGTTATTCTAGAACAGCATTCCTCATGTGTGGCCACCAGCAAGGGCAACCTTACACCTGGACTATAATAATAACTACGAAGAGTCACATTTATGCAGATTATGCACATTTACGGATTTCCAGGGATAATAAAGAACGTTTTGTTACGTCCACTGAAATTGTTACATTTTAACTCTACGGTACTCTACATAAATGTTGCGTTAGAATGTCATCGCTAAAAGGTACTAAAATATGAAAGAGGGGAACAAAGTTATTTGGCTCTTTAACCAAATCACTATGAATAATTCCTTATTTGGCATAATTGGTAAAGGAATAGTATTAGTGGATAGGCTGAGACCTAACTACTACGATCATCCCGGGCATCAAGGGACAGTCGAATACAATCTCTGGTTGAATTTGGGTTTTGGTGGAAGTTATATGTTCTTTTGAGAGATCTTTCCAATGCAGAATACCCTTGTCCACTGACAACCTAAATACTATAGAAACAAACGGCATTATGTATCAATGATCATGAAGGAGACCCGAACTACACGGCCTCTCTAGTAACTGCTTCCCCAGAAATCAATTCAAATGTGTCTACTGAATATTCCAAACGTGGCTCCTTGTTGGAGGGAAATATACGTCTGCCTAAGTTTAAAACCCCTTAATGGCAAAGCCCATACATGTACGGGCTCAAAATGCATTGTTTTCAATGGGTTTAGGGACCGCCCATTGTCCTTAAGGGGTTACGGTTAACAAGAGGTTTTAGCCAAAGAGGAAACAGAGTGTTTGGTTGAACTATATGCCTTTTATTGGGCCGATATGGAGAAAGATGTAGTTGCATGAGCTTTTTGGGGGGCTCAAAGGTCTTGTCAGATGGAAGGTTCGCCCCAGCAAACCTAAAATATCTGCACACATTTTGAAATGTAATTTACATACTGCAAGTGCCCCCCCCCCCATTGCTACACTATGTGGGGCTGTTCTAATGAAAAATCTGGTTGAACTCATCCCTCTAGATTGTAGTCTCGTTTGAGCAGGGCCCTCCTCACCTGTTGTCTCTGTAAGTCAAATTGTTATGTTACATACTACTTATGTCCTGTCCATTGTACAGCGCTACGGAGTTTGATGGTGCTATATAAAACAATAAATAATACAAATCATGTCCTGTCTACCCCTTGTACAATGCTGCGGAATCTGATGGCGCTACAGAAAATAAATAATAACGTGCTATGTTATTAACACGGTGTCAGCAGAAGGTTGATAACCTCTTGCCTTTCAATGATAAAGTGCCAGCGTTAGTAATTCTGTTACTATTTACTAATGCGGACGGTCAGTTTCCATGGCGGCGATTTCTCAGCATTTAGCGCTATACTCAAAATCTGCAGTTTGCAAGTATCACCAACTGCATTTTACGTCCATACCTCGCAGCAGTCTTCAGATTTGGAGCAATTTATGCGATTTAAGAAATTACAGCACACTAGGTTTTACGTTTTCAATCACTTGTTAAAAACTACCAAAAATAATCAAATGCCCCAATTGTGAATTAAAAATGCATATCGTACACTTTACAGGGGGTATAAAGAACCACGGAACAGCTGTCAAAAGAGAACATTGGAAGAAGGGGTTTTTTTAAACACACACTATATATATATATATATATATATTCTGTAAAGATTTTAAAGAAATTTGTGTGATTTAGGAAAAAAAATAAATAACTTTTCAAAAAGGATGAAAGGCAGTTTTTGGGGTATGCACATCTCTCTTTGGTTTGCTGGCGATTCTATATTTTGATGTTTTATGTATATTGCATTATTTGCCCAACTGCTAAATTGTTGGCTATTCTATGTTTGAGTTTGATATTTTTCATGTATAAAATAGTTATTTTTTAGACCTTACGAAATGACTTATTTTACTTTGTTTCAATCATGAGTATGTTAATGTCTATCACACGTTCGCTCGGGATCGCTAATCACTTAAAGAGAGAAGTATATAGACATCATTTCAGTTAGTGTTTCAGCACACAAATGTGAACATGTATACGGTCAGCGACACTAACAGGAACAGCTATTGCGTACAGTGAGTGTGTGTACAGACACAATAATTTAGATCTGGTATGTGTGTGTGTGTGTGTGTATAGATATATATGTGTATGTGTATGTGTGTATATTACAGATCAATGCAGTGCATCTAGCAATCTATTATAACAGGATGGTGGTCTTCGTAGCATGAATTACATCCATTGATATCGGTGGCAGTATGTGCACGTGATAGATCTACTAAGGGCTTTTTTTTTTTTTTTTTTTTACTAATACGTGACTGCCGGTATCTGTATATTATGTTATTAGGGCATACTCCACCCCCACTACGCCTCACCTGTGACCCCAGTTCGTGACGTCAAAGCCCCGTCTAACTCGTGACGTCACACTGTCCGGATCCCGGCCGCTCTTGACCCTTTATGAGCTGGTCCCGGCTATACGGAGCATGGCAGTGCAGCGCAGCGCACCCTCACACGGGTCTTTACGTCACTGCGGCCGCAAGTCAATGGCATCGCATTCTATGCCAGAACACCCTCCCATACCGACAAACGATTGGCCAGAAATACCATCAATCAAGTACGCAAAGTACGTCACACGCAGAAGGTAGAGTGTCCCTTCCAGGAAGTACTCACGGGAAAGAGGGCAAGTGGGTCCTTCAGATAGCTGCCCTATTGACGCCTGATTGGATGTTGTATAAATGTATACTGTAGGGGTTATATGGGTCGCGCAGCTTATTTATTAAGTATTCATACACCCACTAACTTTTTAACAACAATTTAACTGTGTTTATCCCTCCAGTTAAATTAATTATTTTTTTCCCATATCGTTACCTGGTATTTCCCTATGGAAACATTACCTAGGCATACAGTGTTACGTTAGACCTCCCAGACACTCTCATTTTCCGTGGATAGTCTTCAGAGTGAATCTTATGATGGCTTTTCAAGAATAGTATGAAAAAATGGTTACCGGGTATCCATTGATTACCTCTGTCAGCTAAAGGCAGCTGCAATGACACCATTCTTCTTAAAGGGCATTGTCCAGCCTTGGGCCATTTCACTGGGTACTATGTGCATATACTAACATAGTAACATAGTTCATAAGGTTGAAAAAAGACCAAAGTCCATCAAGTTCAACCTATATACATATTGTGTCCCTACTGTGTTGATCCAGAGGAAGGCAAAAAAACCCTTAAGAAGCAGATGCCAATTGCCCCATACCAGGGGGAAAATTCCTTCCCGACTCCAAATATGGCAATCAGAATAAATCCCTGGATCAACGTTCTGTCCCTATTAATCTAATATCCATAACTTGTAATATTATTGCTTTCAAGAAACACGTCCAGGCTCCTTTTGAACTCTTTTATTGAGTTTACCATAACCACTTCCTCTGGCAGAGAGTTCCGTAATCTCACCGCTCTTACTGTAAAGAACCCCCGTCTGTGCTGGTGTAGAAACCTTCTTTCCTCCAGCCGTAGAGGATGTCCCCTTGTTATAGATACAGTCCTGGGTATAAATAGGTCCTGGGAGTGATCTCTGTACTGTCCCCTTATATATTTATACATAGTTATTAAATCCCCCCTAAGCCGTCTTTTTTTCCAAACTAAATAACCCTAATTCTGATAATCTTTCTGGGTACTGTAGTCCTCCCATTCCCCTTATTACTCTGGTTGCCCGTCTTTGAACCCTCTCCAGCTCCACTATATCTTCCTTGTACACTGGTGCCCAGTACTGTACACAGTATTCCATGTGTGGTCTGACTAGTGACTTGTACAGTGGTAGAATTATTTCCTTGTCGTGGGCATCTATGCCCCTTTTGATGCACCCCATGATTTTATTTGCCTTAGCAGCAGCTGCCTGACACTGGTCGCTACAGGTAAATTTACTGTTAACTAAAACTCCTAAGTCCTTTTCCATGTCAGTCGTCCCCAGTGTTTTCCCATTTAATACATATTTCCAGCCTGGATTTTTCTTCCCCATGTGCATAACCTTACATTTATCTGTGTTGAACCTCATCTGCCACATCCCAGCCCAAGCCTCCAACCTATGCAGATCCATTTGTAATCGTGCACTGTCCTCTATTGTGTTAACCACGTTACAGAGCTTAGTATCGTCTGCAAAGATTGATACTTTACTATACAATCCCTCTACAAGGTCATTAATAAATATATTAAAAAGAATAGGACCCAAAACTGACCCCTGTGGTACCCCACTAGCCTACTACTACTAATCAACCTTAGACAGTCACTAAAGGGGCAAGACGCCATTGCAAGGATAGAGTGTTACGTGATACTGCTACCAATGGGCGTTGTAGCTACAATATTATGTCTTGCCAACCGTGTCATAATGTAGTGTCCTGTACCTTGTTTATGGCGCAAAACACCATACTAAATACATTAAATGTTTGTGTCATTAAACAGCCCACCATTATTCAAAGCAATCCTTATAATCCTCGTGACAACTTTGCATTAATTATTCTAGAGTTTAAGAGTTTGCTATTAATTCAATTCCAAAACCATGGGTATTAATATGGACTGTGGCTATAATAGCCTTCATGTTTCTGAGAAGGCTTTCTACAAGATTTTGTAGGAGAGTGTTTCTGTGGAAATTTGTGGCCATTTAGCCAAAAAAGCTTATGTGAGGTCAGCCAGTGAGGTCTGCTGGAGAAGAAGGCCTGGACAATCAGCGTTCCAATTCATCCCAAAGGTGTTGGGTAGGATTAAGGTCAGGGCTCTGTGCAGGCCACTTGAGTTCCTCCACACCAAACTTGTCAAACTATCTCCATGCACCTTGTTTTGCGCACAGTGACAAAGTCATGCTGGAAAGAGCCTTCAGAAAACTGGAAGCATACGATTTTGTAAATTGTCTTTGTACGCTGTAGCTCTAACATTAGCCCAAACCAGCCCCAGACCGTTATATAAATACACAAGCTTTCTGTGCTAGAGCACTATGCAAGGTTAGTGCAACACATCAAATGGTGGAGGCAAACCTGTGAGGGGGAGGGCACCACAAGCTACATTAGACCCTCGACTTCAGTTTCTCAATCCACGGAGGACCACATAGTCTCCAGTCCTCTGGTGGGATGACCTTTCACTTCTGTTTCTCATTGCTTTCCCACTCACCCACGGGGCTACCACTGTAGTCTTCAAGGGGAGGTGGCAGCCGAAATGCCAGCTCTCCACCCTAACCGAAAGCCAAGCCTTTAGGGATCAGGCTCTACTGTGGAATTTTCAGTGCATGCAAAAACTGTATCTCCTCTGACCAACGTCAGCTAAAAGGCAATTTTCTGTCCATCACCGACCAAAATAGGGAAAAAAAATAGGAACACATTTCTTTTGTAAATTTTATCTATGAACAATCAAAAAATATAGACTGACTAACTTTGATAGACTAAAACTGCCTTCAGAATGATGAGTTGTAGCCCCCGAAAGCCGGTGCACTAAAATGCCAAACAGATGGCATACTTTTCAACATAACACCATGTATATTTGGTATCTACATGTTATTTCTTGAGCACAATTAACAGATTTATCCCTTTCTATAGGTGCCTAAACTGTTATAGACAACATAGACGTACAACCACATTTATTGGATAAACTTCCTAAGGTGGGTCGGGGGCTTTTAAGAAAATACTTTGGTTTCTATCACTTTTACTATTTGGTTTAGGGTTTTTTGAGTATATATTGTTATGAGATGTCCTGTAAACAATTTGTCCTGAGGAAAAATATATATATTTGCCACATAAATGAAGCCAGAGCAAAAAATATTTTCCCCCCATCCTCCTAAGAGGAGGATGTATCCAAGCCCTGTCACAGTTAAGGCCCCAGCCCTAAGACCTGCATTTTAAAAACAAAAAAAATAAACACTGGTACATGCATCACTGCAAGTAATCCGTGCAATCATTGCTTAACTCGAGCACTGCACACAAGTGGGTTCCTTCAAATTGTTTTTCATTTATCTGAAATTTTTTATTAACAAACTTTCGGTGTCGTTTGGAAAATTACAACAAAACTCTACTGCATTTTTTAATAAAATATTAGCAAACAACTATAAAGTAGAAATGGGCAGGGTGTAACTTATGTAGATCTGATGTGATATTATATACATGCACTGAAGATGTTATTACCACTATCTTAGCCATCATAATCACCTAAACAATGCAATAATAATTAAGTCTGTGCTGCATGTAACATAAAGCATTTAACAAATGTTGCTTATTTGTTGTCTGGTTTTCCCTTGTTATGGCGGATAAAACATTGTTAAATTCTGGTTTTAGAGGGGTCTGGTGGAATTGCTAAAATAACCTTACAAAGGTGACCCCCTCCTTTACTCTTAACACAATCTCACTTTGCTCAGCCTCCTCATTACCCAGGCATCCATATTATGCATCTCTCCATTGCCAGTTATGTCTATTTCTATAAACTATAAAAATACTATACATCATTTTGCTCCTCCTGAACATGGGTGGCAGGTGCTGTTATGGATCTGATGGACCAGCATATCATTCTTTCCAATACCAAGATGGTGTGACACACGAAAAGAACTTCAACACTAACACAGATGGCTCCACTTTGTATAAGCAATAGTTAGCTTAAATCAATAACATAACGGAATAAACATTTACGGTAATCCTCTGCTCATACAATTAGACTTTGCATAATTCCTTATCACAATAAAAATTATATAGTCCTAAACTAAACAAACAAAAATACGCACAATTCTTCATAATATGGGAAAAGTTTATTAACACATTTTCATTGGCAACCAAAAAAATAAGATATAATGCTTTACTTCATGGTACCTTCTATGCTTAATAAATACAAGTAGATTAATTCAATTCAAATCATCTGTAAATTATAAAAACACAATTAAGAATGATTCAAATACAGAGAACATTATGCATCTGCAGCACATGTAAGCACTAAAAGCCTTAAACGGAAATCGTTTTTTTATTTTATCCAAACCCCTTTTTCCCCTTTGTAAACATAATAACTCAATAAATAAGACAGTGGTATATTTGAATTTCTGCGTGTGCTGCAATTGCTGAGACTTCCCGTGAAGCGTTAAAACATCTACAGGAATTATGATCATATCCATTTAAAGATAATTTTAATGCAAGTGCTCAATAATACTTGATTTAAAGCGTTCTTATAGGTTGACCAACACCTATGAATAAAAAGTAGTCCTATGCACTAAAAGTGGACATGTCGATCCATCAGATGACAAGGTCTGCCTCAGCTATAGAAGTAAACTTTCACCTGTGTATTGTGCTAGGAAATCTGTGGATGAAAGTATTATTCTTTTATTTATACGTTCACTAGCAGTTTGGCAAGCATGATTTAGGATTTGTAATGCAAGCTTCGTGTCTCTTTTCACAAAAGTTGTACTTTAAATGTTGTATATAATGTATGATAATTGTTAAAAGTTGTCGTTAGCACTGCTAAATAACATTCTAACAAACCTGTGCATATATATATATATATATATATATATATATAAATATATATATATATATATATATATATGTATAGCAATTAGACTACAGTTTTCATATCTGTGCTTGTATGATGTTTTACTTAGATGGTGAGGGTTGAAGGCACAGACTAGAGATGTTTGGATTTTATCTTTTGTGATACAAGCATACACACCCCACCAAGAAGGGTTTGACAATCCTACACAAGATAGGCCATGCTCGCCAGTTTCTTATTGCCACTATTACATACAAACCCCACTTTTCATTTGCAGGTGTTTGAGATTTTTAAATGCAAAGAACAAGAAACTAAAACCGAACTTCTCATAAAAAATACAAATAATTCCCTTTTATATGTGCAATAAATGAGTGCAATGAATGACAATAAATAAAAAAAAACACACAACAAGGCATGGGGGGACAGGTAACAGACTTGATAAGCTTTGATTTGGACCCTTCAATCCTCTTATTTTGCTTATTAGATTAGACTCAGCAGCACCCAGAGGTTCTTCCACCTTCTGCTTGACTCTGTCGAGATCCACCTCCCAATGGCTCATTTATTGACTGCTGAGGTCCAACCTTGATGCCGTTTGCCTAGAAGAAAAAGAGAAAGTGTAAGAAAATGTGCGAGCTTTAGCAGCTCACATGGACTTACCTGCTAAAATGTGTCTTACCTCATTATTCACATCAAACAGTCCCTGCTGGATCTTTTTGTATATTTCTTTGGCTGTACCAATAAAAGCCTTGGGAAGACACATAGGAATAAGCAACATTGTGAGAAAAGAAAAAAAACACAACAGAAAACCCCACAAAAATAAGATAAAAACAAGTAAAGGGAGACTTAAGAAAAAGAAAAAAAAAGGAATATTTTGGAAATATACAGAAAATATCCCCTAACCTCTTCCACATTGGCTGCAGTTTTGGCAGAGGTTTCCATAAATATGAGTCCATGTTCCCGAGCAAACGCTTCTCCTTCCTCCCTCGATACATCTCTACGGCTCTCAAGGTCACTGGAGAAGATAATGCCATTATATATAATAACCTATACAATAAAAACATGCATCTTAGACAGACATACAATATCACTGACCTTTTGTTTCCAATCAGAATGATTACCATATTTGAACTGGAGTGTTGGCGAGCATCTTCTAACCAAGAGGTTAGGTGGCTAAATGTCTCCCGCCTGAACAAAAAAAATAAATAATAAAAAAAAATTACCAGACATACACCAGGTATATAAATATGCTACTATATAAATATCTTGGAAAGGATAATAAAAATATAAGGTAACATCAACGGCATATTACATTCTGCTCCCATAAAAACATTAAGCTGATGCTGCTGATAAGTTCTGGTCCGTTAGGAACAGAGATCCCAGAAGGCAAGTGCTCACCTGGTGATGTCATATACTAGTAGAGCTCCTGCAGCCCCTCGATAATATGACCGGGTTATGGAACGAAATGATTCCTGTCCAGCCTGTCCAGGGTGAGAGGCAAAAGCAAGATAAGCGAGACAGTTGGAAGAGACATACAAATTCCTGATTATACAAGTTTCATGTCATTCATGAAATAATACCCATAATACCCAATTGTCTCTTTTGATTTCATATACTAAAGTGGGTTGAGAATTAAATTCAGTAAACAGTAAAAGAAACAAAAAAAGACACACATTGTGTGCATTTTGGTGCTTAGCCTGGCCAGGCACTACTATTTCAACAGTGAGTTTTATTAGGTTTTTCTTTGATTGATTATTTTATTATTGTATGTTTTTTTTTAATTTTTTGCTTAATGTTTGTTAACCTATTTAATAAATTATATATTTTTATACTTATACATTGCCGGACCGCTGTCTTTTTTTAGTTATACACATTATTTGTATACTTAATTGTTCTAATGAGATCATCATACTATTAGAATGGATATTCTATTTGTGGGGGTCTAAAGAGGAATATGCCCTGTGATAGAGCCAATGCTAAAATAGGTTTTGGAATACCAGAAATTAGAGGTGTCTTTATATAATAAAGATCTTTTATAACACTATTTCAATATTTATAGAATGTAAGATATAGCAATATAAGCTTTAAAACCAACACAGAGCTATAAAGAAACTCTATATCTGGAGAGAAAGTGGTGTTTTCTGTTGCCTGTGTGTTCTGTTGTCTCTCACCGTGTCCCATATCTGCAGTTTGATCGGCTTCCCATCGATATTTATCATTCGTGCTCCAAACTCAACTCCTGTGGAACACAAAACACACTTGAGTTATTTGAAAGCACCTGTCACATGTATGAACTAAAATCAGCATCTGGCAGCGATAAAATCGTCATTCTATTGTGGTGATGCTTACCGATGGTCAGGTCGTGGACTGGCTGGAACCTTTTATCTGTGAACTGAAGGAGAAGACAGGACTTTCCCACACCTAAGAGAGAGTTTGAGAGGTCAGTTACTCTAATTAAACAGACCGAGATATATATATATATACACACACACATATGATCTTCCAAGTGTGTTTTTTGACAAACAGAAAAAAATGCATCTTATGACGAGTTTAGCGATTGAACACATCGCGCCTACAGAACCATTTTTTTGGTATTTTATATATATGCAGTGTTGGCTACCGCATGTAAAATATTTTATAGACTCCTCTACCAGGGGTAGTAATATTTGCACAATAGTACCCCAGCAGCAGTGGTGGTGTCACAACCCGGGTGCGGGGGGTGTGCGGACCACACCCGGGTGACACCACACCAGGCAGGGAACTCTATGTAATCCGCCTGGAATCACCCTACCATAGCGCGGTCACGGGGGTGCAACTGGAGCGGAGGAGGCAGACCTGGCCCTGGCAGATCATCACTGGACGGCGGAGAAGGAATTACGGCACCACGCATGTCGAGGGGTGACACCATGTGTCATCGCACCCGGTGACACCAACCCTAGTGACGCCACCACCCAGCAGTGTAAGAAACGCTCCAGTACTAACGTTTGTACCCGCTCAATTTAGGATGACCATTCTGTATGTCTTCCTGTGCGACCGGATAACACCTTCAACCTGAAACAAATCCATCCCACGGGGCAACGGTAATTTTAACAAAGACCACATAATGTTTTACACTGCAAATAAAAGAAGTCTCTCTACAACACTTTATCCTCTACTAAACCATGGTTAGGTTTATTATTAATTATTATTATTATACACTTATAATCATGTTAATCACTATTGGTGCCAAATGTAATTAAGATACCAGACACGTATTCTGCAAAAGGACTGGGTAGTACAAAGCAATCCATAAGCCATGGTCTTCCCTGGACAAACCCCTGTACCCACCCAACACCGGCCCAGAGCGCTCTCACATACCGGAGCCTCCGCTAGATGAGTGAACATCTGGCAGGCATACGCATCAGTGCAGAACTGCAGTCCGCCGACACAATGCAAACAACCAGTAAGACGTTTACATATATGCTCAATGGCTGTGATACGGGCATGTGTACAATGTACAGTAACGGCATCCCCATCACGGTTCAGCCTTTACTAGAGCGCTGTTCAAAAGCTACATATAGCAAATTGCGATCAACACGTCAGGACGGACGCACCTGTGTCACCGATTATTATATACTTGAATAAGTAGGCGTAAGACATGATGACAATCACTGCTATGCCACCAGGTTAAAATCACGGGGAGGAGGCTCACTGTACACAGAGAAGCCTCTCTGCTGCTCCGCTTGGAGGACCGCCTGTACTGGCTTGCTAAGCGACGCTCTATCTAAAAGGAATCGAAGCTTCAGGGCGCTCTGTACGCCGGAAGCCGGCTGTTATCTATATTCATTCTGAACTCTATGGTGTTCCTTACAATGGTGCGTCTCACGTGGACTAGACCGGTTTCCGGTTACGGCTAATACAGTTTCCTTGGTTCCGACGGAAGCGGAAGTATTGTTATGTCGGTGGAGGCGGGGGAAGTGTGTTAGAAGAAGGGGGATATTTGGCCGTGAAGATGGAGGTGAGAGAGAGTGAATGCCTAAGGAATAGTTAAAAAAATGGAAATTAAATTGAGGGCGGTTGGTTTTATGCAGCCTATGCGAGCCGCTAGAATGGGTGTTTGCAGGACGCATGTGTTAACGATGGAAAACTGTGAAGTACAGTTGGAGGGTATGGAGGAACCTGGGGACTCGGCTCCAAGTGGAAGCGATACAGTGCACAAAAGTATACATGTCTATAAACTGCTCATGCAACCCTTACAATAATGGTAGGCTTTTTGTGGGTTACAGGGAATCGGTGTTTTAATGGCACCCCGTGTGTGATACTTGGCCCCAGTGTGTGCTTTTGGCTCAGTGACAGGCGTCCTTCAATCAGATGGACTTTTCCATCAATATGCAAGACTGGCGCTAGTTCAATGTGCAACATTCCCATAAACATTGGTTGCCTTGACCATTACTTGTGTAGGATGTGTTTGTTTTGTCCAGGTGTGTAATAACGTAAGCTGTTTTTTAGTACGGTTGAAATCTTAATGCCTGCGTCTATGTATCTTTACATCTCGGCGCAGTTTCAATTCATAACAAATATGTTTATTCTTGGTGGTGTTGCGGTCCAGGTATACATGTGTTTTGTATGTGTACTTTTGAGACAGACATACTCCCCATATTGTCTTGTTTTGTGTTACTTTGCAATTATGTCTTAATTTATAAACCACTAAAAGAAATAATTTAATGGTTCGTGTTGGGGGAACAAATAGTAAAACAGATCTGAGACTTGAGAGCAGTCTATAAAAGCTTCTGTGTCTGGCCAATGACATATCCATAGATAAAAACCATCCACAGCTATAAAACCATTCAGTTCTTGGATTTTTCCTCCCATCATAGCTCTTTGACAGCTGTCTACAGCTTCTTTGTCGTATTCCGTTTGGCACATGTATTTTGAGATTGTTTTACATATTTAGCTTTTTCCTAGTTTTCTGTCTTTCCTTGAAAGTAAGTGATTCCGTTATGTGTTAATGAATGCCACATATTACTTTGGTGTTTTTTCAGAGATTCGCTGTTGAAGACTTATCTCCTTTTTAGAACTATAATACACACTTGAACCTCTTCATTTATGCTTTCCGGTGTTGTGCTGAATGGAACCCAGCCTTTATGCCCTGGGGAGGGTTCACCTTGATCACTAGGCCCTATGATATAATTATAACGCTAAATAAACTGGTGCATTTGCTTACACCTCTGCTTATAGGTGAAAAATATATGTATACTTCATCTCAAAAATCCCTTGATGAAGGCCAAAGGCTTGTAGAAACGTTAGGTGTTTTTTTTTTTCCCATTCTGTTTAGGAGGACTCCAAAAAAATGTTTACGTTATAAAACTGATTTTTAGTCTTATTTGTTTGGTATACTCTTAAGGAAAGCTTTTGAGGAGCTGTTCACAAATTCCACTGCATATAACAGTTTTAATTAGAAATCTCCTTCCTTGTACTACTGCATGCCCAAACCCATCAATGAGAAATAATTCACTTGTCCAGTGAAACCTTGCCTCAGTTTTGACATTCAGCCAACTACAAGTGGACTCTTCATCGAGTTTGTATCTGTACATTTGTATTTATATAATGACACACAATATATCTGGCTTTGCTGTAGCTGACAAGATGTTTTATTAAATATATCCATTTTTGCTGTCATAGGGTTTGTGTTAGTCCTGGTTTGTACTACATGTATTGTTGAAAAATTACATACAAGCTATGGACCCCCCCCCCCCCCGGTCATTGCAACGTTGTTATGCATGTACAATGGTAAATATGAAAACAGCAGTATTATTATGACTACTACTACTATCTTTTATTTGTATAGCAGACGTGGTAAGCTTGACTGGGCAAGACCAGTGTCCACCTTGACCAGCTATTTGTGTATTTGACTGTGCTGCAACCCTACTGGTGATCTTGGTGAAATTATAGAAGCCATAGCATCCATTTCAGCCCTGTGGCTGGTATCATTCACAATTTACGTGGAAGTCTGTTCATTTGTGCTATCTGAAATGTTCCTTCTTTAGACTTGGAACATGGCACTGATTGTGTGATACATGCCAGAGCGTGCAACAAAATCACATAAGTATACTGCAAATGACATCAAATGTTGTTGCCCAAGTGTAAAAAATTAAAATGTATTTGTTTGCAACAATACTCTGGACATACAGCCATTCTGAAATTGAAGCTAGTACCACTTTAAGTCTGAAGTCCACCTAGGGAAGGCTATACACGCAACTGCAGCGAGTAGTGCCTGTGAGTCACATGGTGAAAACCAGTAACCGAGGGACATCCCATGCAAAGCTTTCTGTAAGGTCTCCTGCTCTTTCGCTTCAAGTAACGGAAACCTGCTTGGCTTGGCTTTTGTTTTGCTATTGGTGTATGCATGTAAATGACTGTGATTGTTGGCACAATAAACTATTAATGGAGCGTTCTGCCCTATTTTCATATCAGATGTATATTGGAGTCCATTATATTGCATGCAAACAGTTGCAGGCATTCTTTATTAACTGAAGTTTGTCTGTCTCGTTTAACCCCTCCTCCGGGAGCCGTTAACACTAACAGGAGGCATACTGCAGTATGTTTCTAGTCAATGGAAGCTGATCTCCCAGTAAAATCAGTGGGAGTAACAGCAGCCAATCTCATGCATCTGAATATTAATGCCTTGCCAGCATGCATGTTTCAGTGCGAGACCTACTGAGCGAGTGCAAGGAGCTTCCATATTAAAGCTTCCTGTCTTCAGTAGATGCAGCCAGGACAGGAGTTAAATTAGAAAACACTCTGATATTCTAATACTAATTAAAGAGTGCACGCAGGAAAATACTTTGGGGTTCATGGAAATTGGTCCCAAACATACATTTTTGATAGGCCCCTTTATAACACAATGTATGTATCAAAATGTATTATCTATAAATAGTAAAACGCGTGACCTGCCTTAAAATATATAGTGAATTGAGGGAGTTTAAAACCCCAGCTCTTCTGCAAACTCTTCTCTCAAATCTGTCTTTAGTGAATAGGGTCCTAAGAGCATAATGATAGCAATGCTCTTGTATTGATGACATGTTAGCTGTCTATAGAATTTGTAGAAGTTTTTTTTTTAATTATAAGATTCAATATATACAAATATGCTCAGGGATGGCAAAGGAGAGAGTAGGGGAAAGACTGCATAGCAAGAGCCATTTTCTCCAAAGAGCTAAAAGATTGCTTATCATAGGATAACCAATAAAATGTAATCCCAAAGTTTGCCTAACTTCTATGAAATATGCATATTTATGTACGGATAATTGCTGAGTAACTGATCTTACATGTCCTGGTAAATGGGTATCTTGCCCGTACAATTGTTTTACATAGTGAAACGTTCTGGAATAGGGTCAAGCATTATTCTGTTCTGTACTACACAGGACATTATTCATTTAATGGGGTACTGGGAGCCCTTTTGCCACCTCCATATAAGGTATGTGTTAAGGCCAAGTAGGACCAGTGGGCCCATCATTTATTTACAGCGACTCAACATTACTCGAGTGAATGGCTCCGAATATTTAGCAGGTCAGGCGGTGTGCTGTGAATTCGTCCTGTGATGTTCCTATGGTGCGTTCTGGCAGTTTCTTGTAATGAGGCATATTGTGCTTGCAATCAGCTGTGCTGTGAGGTGCTTATCGATGTATGCAATGCTTGTGATAAACGGTTACAAAACCATTCTCTAAGGCTCTGGGACTCCAGTGAACCATGGTTATCTGGAAGTGAAGAAAACTTGGAACAGTCGTGATCCTTCTCTGGTGTCGCCGGCCTACTAAAATCCCTCCAAGCATCAGTGTCTCATCCAGGAGGTCACAAAAAACCCAGAATAACATGTAAAGGACTACAGGCCTCACCCTCCTCAGTTAAGGTCATTGTTCACAATCCCACAATAAGAAATATACGGTGCAAACTTTGTATCCATTAGAGAGTTCCAAGGCAAGAACCACTACTGACCAAAAAGAACACAAAGGCCTGTCTCACATTTGGCAAAAAAACATCTTGATCCTGAAGGAGAATGTCTGTCTGTCAGTTTGTGTCCTCAAGCGCAGTTGGGTCAATGTTGTAACTAAAAATGTAGATAAAGGAAATATTAGCTTTTTTATAAACCAGATTACTCATAAAGTGTAAGGGTCATGCTTGGCAGGATTGCCCGATTATATTCTAAGTTTCAAGTATTTTTCTATACCTTCCAGTAGTTCAGACACTAAAGATGTACTATGTACAGGTTGTGCCCACACTTCCACAGTATGTCATTTACGTGTCTTTTTTGTTTCTGGAATCCTGAGATGTGTTATTGGCTGTTCTTCTACTTATTTTTTTATTTATTTAAATATGTAATAGTGTCTCCCTTTTCAGTCATAATCTGTTATCTATGAAATTAGGGTGTTGTATATATTATGGGCTTCACAGATCTGGATCATGATAATGGTGGGGGGCGCTTGCTGGTTACAGGAGATAAGGGTCTGACTCCCTGGTTACGCCGGGGTTGATTTCTTTCCAGCGTCGTCATTGAGTGTATGTACAAGGTGAGGGGTCGTCCGCCATTGCCATGCCCTCATTTGTTTGTATAGACCAAATGTTTCATGAATGCTCATCCTTTTCTGTATTCCAATATTCCTGTTGCTGTGCTTGCTGCCTGTCCACACGCTTTGTAATGGTCGTTATGTTCTCGTACGTATACTTTCTGTTAAAAGTTGGTTTGGATCTGAATTGGTTACCTTTTTACTGACATTTTGAAATACGTCACTATGAGAATACCGCAAAGTTTGCAGAGATATTAATCACAGCTAGCATAACACAGCTAGTCTCACCTACTTCAAAGGCAACATTATTGTAATGAAGGTTGTCTTTTCTGGCTTACAGTTTCCAGGGGGCAGTGACAGTTACCTGACCATAACTGGATCAGGACACCCCTTCCTCACTGGGACAGAGGTGAGTGAAAGCAGCTGTGTATGTTTTATTTTGCAGAGCAATTCTGGTGCAAACCTTGAAAAGCGGTCTTATCGCCATGCCAACCAATAGAATGATCCATAGAGCATTCTCATTGGTTCATGTGTTGGTGAGACCACTTTCCAAATATTGCTTGTTGTTAATACCTTTTATTGGGATTCTAAGAAATACTCGATTTTGTACCAGATGAAGATCTGTGGGCAGGCTTTAATGGGATGTACCTGATTGATGCAAACAACCTTACAAATGTAACCACACCAGTGCTAGGAAGTAGACTGGGCAGTGTGCGATATTTCCCAACAGTTTGGTAACACGATGACTTTTCTCAAATGTGTGTGTGTGTGTGTTTGATCAGTGACATCTTACATATAACTAAATTACATGTGGACGCATTGTTAAAAGGGGTGTGCGCCGGTGAAATGTTGAGGAATACATTACGACTGATTATAGTAATTACATTCAGTGAGTGTGTTCAGTAATAAAGTATTCGTTACAAAATGCAGGGGTACTTGTATTTAGTCAAATTTGTAGTTATTCTCCTTTTATTTGAAATGCCAGACAACTGGTTATTTGAGGAAGCCCCTCACTCATATAAAAAGACATGTTAGCCAATATAGTTAAGTGTAATTAATCTTACTGGCTTTTTTTTATTTTTTATTCTTTATTTGCTTCTCTAAAATGGCACGAGATACTCCTATAATTGTGAATAACAACATTAAACATTGTAAAAATAGATGTAAATATCTATCAAAAACTATTTGTTATAGTTAATTCATCAGTTATATTGCCTTTTATTTAGCCTTCTGATTAAGTGTTACAGCTCCATGGATCAAAGTAAATGTTACAGAAACACACACAGATTTATGTCCATCATCATTCTGAAAAACCCACAGGTAGACCTTTCCCAGTTTTGCAATGTCTGCGTAACATCTAGCAGCCTAAAAGTGTTCTTTATCCTCATATCTAGACATTCCACACACCTAGCCTGGGCGATGAAGAGTTTGAAATACCCCCCATCTCTCTAGATTCTGACCCGTCCCTTGCAGTGTCTGATGTTGTTGGACAATTTGATGACCTTGGAGATCCCTCAGGAGTTCAGGATGGCGGCTTTGCAGCACAATATGGAGTGCAGACTTTGGACATGCCAGTGGAGATGACTCATGAGGTGATGGAGCAGGCAGGGGGGCTGCTTGGACCTGGGCTTTCCATGGTAATTTAATTTTTTTTTAATTGAGGTGTAACAGGCATGTGTATTTGTAAAATGTAACTTTCTGTATTTGGGATTATAATAGGATACCTTGTGTTTTAGAGGTGTATGTATGTATATATATATATATATATTAGTGTGTGTGTGCGCGTGCATGATTACACACACACTATCTCATTGCCTTACACTTTAGTTCTTTAACCTGTTTGTATCTAACCTTATCTACATATAAAGTTTATCTAAAGCTTGGTAGTTCTGGACAGTTTCCAACAGTAAAACTAGCAGGACTGCAGCTTCAGTTAGCACTTTTGATATCCTGAAGTTATACCATAACTTCCCATTTTAATACTGTGTTGGGAATGTTATAAACACCTTTTTGGTGACTTATTATTGACCCAGACTTAATGAGTTTCCTGTGGTACTATAAACAGAACCACATAGACAAATGTTTTTCTAAGTAAGTGATTACTGTTTTTTATTTTACACTATTTGTGTAATCATGTAGTTTAATCTTGGTTACTTTTTGTAGGACCTAGACCATCCCATTGTCACCTCGTACAGCGCAAACCCCACTGTTACCATAGATGTGTCAATGGCAGATATATCATCTGGGCTCCTGTCACACAGTCAGCTTACGACCATTGACCAATCAGAATTAAGCTCTCAACTTGGCCTTAGCCTTGGGGGTGGAACCATTCTGCCTCCGGTCCAGTCCCCTGAGGATCACCTTTCACCAACTCCGTCTCCAAACAGCTCTTTGCAGGACGAGGACATGGAGGACTTTAGGAGGGTAAGAGAGGGAAAAAGATTTAAGTTCTGCAATTTTTTTAGGGCAAAGTGTAAATACCCGTAAAATAAGATTCAGAAATGTTTAATTTGAAATGTATTTACTAGATTAGAAAAAACACTTAACTCGTAATTCGCTATTGTTATGCCTTGTGTTTATTATTTCAGTTTCTTGGTTTGAGCATTTATTTCATTTTTTTTGTTAGCAAATCGGTTAAATAATGAATAACTGTCCTAACACTGTTGTCTCTTGCAGATAACTGCTCCAAAGAACATTGTTGTGGAGCAAACTAAGAAGCAAAAAACCCCTAAAGGCAAAAAAAGGAAGAAAGATCCCAATGAGCCACAGAAGCCTCTGTCTGCATATGCCCTGTTTTTCCGTGACACACAGGCTGCGATCAAGGGACAAAACCCCAATGCTACCTTTGGGGAAGTATCCAAGATTGTTGCTTCTATGTGGGACAGCCTTGGAGAGGAACAGAAACAGGTAATATGGAAATTATATCAGTAGCTTGTATATATGCATCAGTTGGTGTTTTGAAATGGGCAACCAATACCTCTCTACTAAAACTGTATTTGCTAGGTACCAAATGTGTAGGGTTTCATCACACTGCTTGGCTATTACATTTGATTATGTATCAAAAATTGTACCCACGTTCCATGGTTCAATGTGTACATTTGAATCCACTCACACCAGGGATTTAAGTTTTTCGTCCCTGTTTTTCCAGTTCCACTCCCCTTTGTGTTTATAATATCTAGCGAGCAGTTTTCTGCTTTTTTTTTTTTTTTGTGTTTCAAAATGACATGCATAACTCCCATTGTACAGTCCTTAAATATGTTGGTGGTTTACATCAACTGTTACTGAGAGGGTTTTAGATAAATGGAATGCCCGTCCATCAGAAGTGGTAGAGGCTAATAAAGTGAAGGAATTTAAGTCTGTGTGTGATAGGCATACCATTATCCTGAATCTGAGACGAGACCAATGACTGCTTAAGGTCTAAGTCAGGCATGTCCAAAGTCCGGCCCGCGTTCCGGACTGATAAGACCCCCCCCGATAAGTTGCCCAAATATAGATCTGTTTTTTTGATGTTAAAGGCAGAGTGATTTAACACCTGTTTAGATTTGTCATCCAAGTCACAAAACGAAAACTATGCCGTTTTCAATAAACTTTGCATTTAATTTTAATGGTTCAAAGAATGTCAGGCAAAATGGTCGGCCCTCGCACATGTTCACTTCATCAAATCTGGCACTCTTCGAAAAAAGTTTGGACATGCCTGGTCTAAGTCTTTATATCGGGGATAAATGGGTGATTTAGGTAAGATGGAAATTACCATTTTGTGTGACATGTAAGTTTGCAGTAGATTCAGATTTCCTACTTGTGCTCTGTCTGTCGTCTTGCAGGTTTACAAGAGGAAAACAGAAGCCGCTAAGAAGGAGTATCTGAAGGCGTTGGCATTATACAAGGAAAACCAGATGACACAGGTAGGATGAGCCTGGACTGGTACATCTTTATATCAATTACATGGTTCCGTTCATCGTGTATTTGGAATTGCAATTACGGTTTCTGTACTCATGGTTTTATTGGTCATCGAGCTGAATTCTTTGTCACCAGGATGTTTTAGCCTGACTAAACAAGGCATGGTACAAAATGTTCCTATTATGCTGCCCTTACCTTCCATTCCTTGACAGAATTAAATGTGAGTGAGTAAAAAGGTAGCTCAAGGGTTCATACAACCAGTTTGGAAGAAGGCTTTCCATGTAGAAATCATGCTATATCAATGATCACCTTTTTCATTAGTATTAATTAAAGAGTATGCAACAAAGTACACTAGGAAAATGCATTGTGTGTTGCGTGTGTCCATTGTAGACGTATGTGGTAAAGAAAAAGAAAAAAAAGTGTTTCACAATCTGTGATTTACACTGGCCCTCATAAATGTTTAGATTAAGCATATCTTTGATTTCATTGTTCTCCTAGTATCCTCAATATGAAAGTTGTGGTCATCATGATTTGAAATGAGTTATAGATTTTGGTTTTCATCATATTTCTTTAAATATAGTAATATTTGACCCTTTCTTATGTTAATTCCAACAGGTGGTTGTTGACACAGTGGATTTGGACCCCCCGGCTGCACCAGCTTTGCTGTCTGAATCTCCAGTACATTCTCCCTCTGTAGTAACTGTCCCCAGTATCCAGCAGTGTGTATCATCGCCCCCTTCACAAACCCCTCCACCTGCACCCACCCCTCCTCCTGCTCCGACGCTGCCTCCCCAAGCACCTCCTATTGCCCAGCCAAGCATTGCAAAAATAATAATATCCAAGCAAATGCTTCAGTCAGGACAAATCCCCACATCCATTGCCATGTCTCAGAGTGTGGTGACGGTCATCCCAGCCACTGTGGTGACATCTCGTGGACTCCCGCTACACCAGCTGCAGCCCAGCCCACAGGCGCAAAGGATTACCCGCTCTGTGTTGCAGGCAGCAATGCAACTACCGCCACGTTTACAGCCACCCCCGTTGCAGCAAATGCAGCAGCCTCCGCGACTTCAGCAGATGGCCCCTGCACAGCAGCCATCAATAACCATCCTTCAGTCACCACCTCCTTTGCAATCTATGCAGAAGGTTAGACTCAGCCTACATCAGCCTCCACCTCTACAAATCAAGATTATTCCCCCTCCACTACAGCCTCAGCCACAGGCTGTTCAGGTTCAGGGGCAGAGCATTCCTGTCATCAGCGTTCCTCATTCTCCTGAAGCACAATCATCGCCTCCTGAGCACCTGGAGCTTATGACAGAGGTTGTACAAGAGGTAGGTACTGTGCTAATAGGCTGTCATTTGTCAAGTCTGACTAGTAATGCACTATTGTATATTCTTTATGGAACTTTTGGGAGTTGTAGTTGTTACAGGAACCTTTGAGAACAAATTTATAGAATTTTTTGGGGGGGCATTTTAGTTTCTTGTGCTAGGTCGGGGGTGTTAATCGCACAGCCCATGGCCTGTATCCCATCCTTTAAACCTCCGACTTACCTTATGGGGCACCCTAAGGTGCTTGCACTCTGCTAATGGAGAGGCTACCAACAATCCTGCTGGCTTTAGTATCTGGAGATGGTTGACTCTTCACTATCAGTCCCAGTTACCAAAGCCAGCTCCGTGTAGCTCCCACACTGTCACAGATAAAACAAACAAGGACACCCTTTTCTCCTGACAAGGCAGTATTGAGGAGCAATCTTAGTATTTTAGTAGCTTGCCTTGTGTGAAGAAGTAGTAAGTTTTAAAGGGGAACCACACCAAAAAATGTGTTACTGATATCATAAAAATACGTTTTTAAAAGTATTGTGCTGTTTTTTTTAATTTATTTATATCTAGTCCCTCTGGACCTGCCGCCACCCTAGGCAAGAATACATCACTGCCTTCAGGTCTCCAGATAAAGCAAGTTTTATTAGAGCAAAATTACATAAAAACACTTTGTCAGTGCTAGCCATCGTTTCTGAACACAGCCCTGTATCTTATGCTCAATGAGAAAAATATTTTTCATGCTCGTTCTGTCCGTGCATACCTGTGAGCGGTATAAGTTGATCTCTTGTGTGAGTGCATTGCTGTGGATCGATCTGAGTTTTGTGAGTGCTTGTCAGGCTGAAAATGTGTAATTTTTTGCATCCTAAAACTAAAGTTAGCTGTGATTGGGAGAGATCATTCTATTGTGTTCCGCTTATAAATGTGCATCCCTTGTTAGGTGTTCAGCCGTCTTCCCAATTCAGTTTAATGCAGGTGCTAGGTAACCAAAAATAGAAATGTAAAAAGCAAACCATTCAGCCCATCTAGTCTGCCCAAAAATGTGATCTATAGTTATTGTCTGTCTACCCCAGCAAACTTTTTGAAGAACCTGCATTAAAAATGTGGCTTGGTTTGGGTTTGCCACAAGATCGAAGCTGCTGGCACAAAAGGTTCTAAAACCACATTATGCCAGGTTCAAAAGACATTCCTGAGCACATCAGGAACATAGTTGGGCAGACATTCTCAAGGTCCTGGGGTTCCACTGAACCACTCGCAGAGCTATAAACCTACAAAGTTTGTTACAGTAGTTATTTTTCCCAGGGGTAGCCATCCTCTATCTCTCAAAGGACCTACAGAGATTTCCGATATCTATAGGCCTCTGTTATGAACTAAGGTCAATATTCATGACCGCACCATCAGAAAGACTCTGAGAAACCATAGGAAGAACTTTGAATGTTTACGTGTTTGCCAAAAAAAAAAAAAAAAAGCACCTTGATGCTCCTCAAGAACAATAGTGAACTGATGTAGCAAACTCACTTCTCCCGAGAATGTTCTTCATCTTACTAAGTTCAGACATTTAACTTTAGTCACCAATTGCTTATGGATTACTTACTACTGTATTTGGTAGAAACCTATGGGACATAGTGGTAGATTCGATTTATGGCTCTGCTTGTTTCACGCAATGAATCATTTGAGAAACTTACATACCTCTTTTAATGCCAAGATGCTATGTCAATTTCATTTAAAATGTAAAAATGTAAAATTTAATTTACATTGTTCTGGACTTTTATACGGATCCAGAACTAACTACCATTTAGGTGTCTTCAAAATGCTTTTAAACCCTCCAAAACAAAAAGCTGGCAATCCTATTATTCTGAACTTATAGAATGCAAATGCCCTATGTTTGAATCCTCTCTCTGATAAAGCCCTGCCACATCAGTGCCGTAAAATCAAACGAAACAGTTGCCTTTTAAAATCTGAAAAAGTGGACACGTCGTATGATTGCTCTCTACTTCAGGAATCTCCACCACCTCAGATGGATGTGGAACTCGTGAGCGGCTCTCCTCCCCGCAGCCCATCTCCCCAGCCTCGCTGTGTCCGATCCGGGTGTGAAAATCCCCCTGTGGAGAGTAAAGACTGGGATAATGAGTACTGCAGCAGCGAGTGCGTGGTAAAGCATTGCAAGTAAGTGCTGATCCTAATGGCTACGGTAGATTTGTCTTTAATTCATATTACAGAGCATGTATGTATTCATGTTGTAGTTGCAAAAAACAGTGCAACAGCAAAACTGTGGGTAAAATTTACTTCTGCCTTAAGTGCAAGGGAAGCATTCATGTCTTAAGGCAGTTGCATTCAATCACATTCATATAATTATATGTATATCAGTCAATATATACACCATGGATGTGGTCCTTACCATGTGAAAGGGGGGGAACCCTGGACGGGAGTACACATTTTACACAATGGCTTTATTAGTTAGCAAAACAAATATATATATATATATATATAATCATAAATGTTGCAAAGCCTGGTATAGTGGTAGCAAACCAGTGGATCTGCATTGTTAAACTATAGCCCCCTATGTTTTTTATATCCACCTTTTTTTTTTTTCTATAATCAATTGTTGGCTCCTTGGTATGTAATGAGGTAGTAGCTTTCGTGAATCAAAACACGAGGCCACTCTAGTACATCCATAGTCACGATCCTTGGAGACGTGTGTGTGTGTGCGCGCGCGCGCACGCACGTATGTAGATTATATAGACGGAAGAGTGATATTGGAAGCTGCTTGTAATTGGGGAGTATTAATACTTTATTTCATTTTATCTTTATTATATTGCATCTACACGTGGGATTTAAGTTGTTTTGTCTATATAGATGCTCTGTATGGATGTGTTAAAATAACGAAGCCAAATCGAGTAACCCATTTCCTTTTACCTTTGTCTTGCAGAGACACCTTCCTAGCTTGGATTGCTGCCCGCAGTCAGGGTACAATTGCGCCTGTGAAATAACACAAACTCCCCTGGAATGGGGCATAGTGTAGGAATATTGAAAAGGAGGCCCATACATGGACAATGCCAGTATCTACGTGACATCTCTGTACATACTGTGTTATGTAAAGAATGGAGAGGACTGCAAGGGTGGGGTAGGGTATTTTTTTCCACAAAGGTCTGGGGCCAGTGGTACCCTGTGAGGGAATATCGGGGGCCCCATCTGGTGTATTTTGGAGTTTTTCTCTTGCTCTGAAAATATCCATTTTTTTTCCCCCCACCTTGCTCTGAAACTGTAAATATATTTTATAGAATATGCAACTTTGAGCAGAAAATTCCACAATGCTTCAGTATTTGTCTACCATCTCAGTACAGCAACAGTAAAGATGTTAATTTATTTTGGCTACAAATATTAAGGTTAGTGCCCGGATTGTAGAAGAATTTTCAGCTCTGCATCTACCTTCCCCATCCTGTGTATGAGCCCTTTTATTGGATATGGTCACAAAGGACAGATGGAAGAAAAGCTGTCTCTATGAAGTGTGGTGCCCCTTCAAGCTATAGTTTTGTTTTTGTCTTAGTTTTGTAGGGTTGTGAAGCTCAAAAATTGTATAGCTTTTGTTTTGTTTTTTAAATGCTTTTTAACATTTTATTCCCAAGTACAAATAGACAAAAAAGTCATGTGAGGGACTACTTTGCAAGGGCTGCTTAAGTTGTAGTTTCACTCATTGCAACAGAATTAGGTATCATTTAAGTGAGTGTGATGTCATTCTTTAACATAATTCCCAAAAGTAGAAAAGCAGTGGCGGTAATTAGCAGATCAAAACGAGGGTGACCAACTTAAATATGACGGCTTACTTGGATTCTTTTGTGTTTTATTCAGTAAATGAAGAGTATTATGAAGAACCCGCACTGACAGGTTTCTCCAGCGTGAAGGGTTGAGTTGACCCTGTATAATTCAATGGTGAGGAGACTTTGAAGAAAGCGCATTGGCTATACCTTTATATAGGGCAAGCCCAGATCCTTCTGTAGGCTGGAACTTCGTAATAACTAATGAATACAGGGAGATGAAACAACTTTGCATAATCAGTTAAATTTCAAATTTCTTTGTTGAATTTTGTCTTGAATGTTTAGCGAAAATGAAGTTCTTTTATAACACTTATTGGGAACTGCCCCCCCCCCCCCGTATGTTATCGATAACAAATGTTTTGCTGTACTAAAAGACCAGTAACAGTGAATCAATTATTCAGACATTACAACCATCTAATTTATATTTCTTGCAAACAGCGTGCAAGAAAATATCAGTAAGTTGCAAGATATCTACACTACACGTGCCTGGGTTATTAGGGTTATCTGAAATAATATCCAGTTTCAGAGACAGGATAATAATGCATTTTACATGGAGTCGTGTGGAGTGGTGCAAAGACATTACCTGTTTTCAAGCTCCCACAATCACTTTTCACAGTGTACTTTATTTGGACTTTGGAGAAAAGTTATGGAATGGTTAGGTGGAATAAAAATATTTTGGAAGATTGGCTTTTTAAATTATTTCCAGGTACTGCAAGCATTCTATAACACATCACAAAATATCCCCACTATAGAGCTTTATTTTTTTTCTGTCAGAAAATTGTGTACAACAAATTGATCAAAATATTTATTTTAACAAAACAAAATTGTGCCATTTACAGTACTGCAACCTCTTTTTTTTTTTATGTCCCTGCTTCTTTACAGTATAGTATAGGTAAGCATAGCAGTGGTTTAACCATTCTCTATCATGGACATATCCTTACAGTTGTTTTTGTAATTGCTGAGCAATGTAGAAAGGCTTCTGTTACTTGTAGCGATTAGAGTCCAGCAATGGTGTACTGACGAAGCAGAGCCTTTGTTTACATGTTCTTCGGTTTTGAGATCACCCCGTCTGGATACTGCTGCTTGAATCGAGCCACAACATCTGGATCCAGAAGGTGGATTCCATCAAGCTGATTCCCTAATGTGATCCTATGGAGACAATACAGGCATTTTACACGGGGCAGAAAGGAATACACACATCTAAAATCAGTCCAATTCTCAAAATAATTTTTAAGTAACATCTCTTGTATTTACTTAATTCAACCGCTCTCTGTTAGAAGTGACTGTCTACAAGATTCACAAACAAGTAAAAGTTATTAGATCCACTGATATATACCCAATGATATATAATCCATCCCAGCCACCATAAATACACATTTGCTATGAAATCTAGCACTCATCGTGTTATATACTTACACACAAACCCACATGCCAATGCCATACTGTAACAAACACCGCACATGCACTGGCTACCACTATACATATATAAAAATACATGGTTTAACCCTCTGCACGCATTGGCACTTCAATACAGCAGACACACTGCTTTCCTCCAAAACCCTGCTCTACTGTTTATGTGCAAGGTTATCAATAAACTGGCAGTAGGCATTGGGGTCGGAGAGAGTTAATACCACCATAACTACAGATTTAACGTTTAACCGATCTCCTTAGGATCCTGAATTAATTATGGGAATGACAAATTGAAAGCAGAGATTAAGTAGTTTACTGTGGTCTAACAGATATAAATATTAAATCTAGATTTCAACCCAAAATAATGAAGGATGGGTGGGTCATATAAAAAGTGAACACTGGAGGCTGGAAAATATGTTCAGAAGGAAAGGCTAAAATAGATTTCATGATCATTTATTGAATGTAATCAACTATGGCTTGTGGAATTTTAATATTTGAGCATCTTCACATGTACCTGACATAATGACAGCAGGTAACGGTCTAGTAACCAAGATCAGAGCTACCAGCTGCAGGGATGAATAAGAAAAATCACTTCTATGCAGTGCCAGCAATTATAGCATATTATTATAATATATTATTATTATCAAACCCATGTTTGAGGCATTCTCTAGCCATTTTCTGACAAGTATCTACAAGAGACACAAAGCAGTATTTTTTTTTTTTTTCTATTCCGAAACACTCACTATAAAGATAAAACTGGATGAAAGTATTTTTGTTTGTCGTTTACACTCATTCACACCGTTAAAGTAACGTGAAAGGACGCTCACCAGTTTGGTTGGACATTGTGGGGGCGCCCAAATAGCTCTATCTTGCGGGTTCCAGGAGACAGACGCTCAATCATGCCGTAGATCTCATCAGGTTTGTGACTTGTGGAACGGACCTAAAAGATTGAATCCGGTTAATATTGTGTATTAACCACTAGAAGTACACAGCCCTAATACTCTCAGAACCAATTCCACCTCTCCTGGTAACTGGGTTTTGCCAGGAACAAATAAACGTTTCTCTCACAGCCCTTGTCAATGCTACAGAAGTATCATTTGCCAAATGGATGTAGTCATATGAATGCCCATGGCAGCAGCTACATCGACAAAGAAAAGCGTACCTTGCAATTTTGTGTTGAATTGCGTCTCTCAAATGGTCACTATTTATCATGCTAAGGATGCTGTAGATTTCATGTAATTAAAATCTCCAGAGCTTAAAGATTCATTGTTCTCTTACCTCTGCTACAATGACATCGCAGTCCAGACCCCTATTAAATCCCTGAGGATTCCCTTTAACACCAACCTGCCAATCAGAATAGTGAGTCAGACAAGAAGATTAATACTCAAGTATAAATCCACAGCTAGAGGGATAAAACCGCTCAATAACACAGAATAATCTCCACATTCTCCTGATTGGAAGCATAGCAGTGACATTTAGTTTCCAGGTACTGATGAATATCAAGTTACCAGGCAGTGCTCCTTTCCATGGTTAAGCCAATGGCCTGTCCGTCCTGTTCGTATAATTCGCTGTAACTGATTTGTTTTGACCCATATGATCTCATCCACCCGCTCATATCTGTACAGAGCAAAATGGTTGTAAGTCATCACAGCAATAGAGAGGAGTCAGGTTGGTGAAGAATAAGTATACTCACCCCCATAGCTTTAAACACTCTCGGCCCAATTCCATAGCCCTGAAAGAAACAATTTACTCTTTTTAGTCAGTCAGTCTCCAACCCATGATGCTTATGGCTCACCTCCAACCATAAATTAGGGGACTCCATACTAGATACATAAGGGGGTCTAAATTTGGCCTGCAATATAAATAATACACCTCTGTTATGTAATGTAAACATGTCTTAATTGCAACTGTTATGTTCTGTATCATTTTATCATGACCTTGTATATGCCTGCTTTTAATGGATTTCCTTAGAATGGAAACACGAAGTTCTACAATAGAGGGGAAGAGATGAACCACACAAAGCACCATTTCAACCACAAAAGAGAAACTAAGGCATAAGAAGTAGTAATAAAAATTAAATCTGTCTGTTAGGGGGTGGCAAGCAGTTGAAAATGTTAATGCGGAAGAAGGGAAGCACGTTTCTTGAAGACTCAAGAAACGTGTCTGTAGGTGAGTGTTTAATAATACTTCTACTACCCCTTAAATTTAAGTGGAAGGGTTTTCCCATCACATTTACCCACCATACCTTATGTAAACCTAGAGAACAGTGCAAAGGATAAAAAGCACATTGCCATGAACAGACTAGACACAGATGACCAAGTGAGACGGTCCGCTGGATGAAAGTGAGATGATTAACACAAAATCTTGGCCATACAGAACTAGTTGCACTGTGGAGTTAAATGTATTTTGTTTATGTACCTTCCTGTCACCCAGAGGAAAAGAAAGCCATCGTCCTGTAGCACAGGGATCTGCAACTTCCTCATCTCATCATCAGTCAGTGTGCCATAAGGTAGCTCCATGTGGATGTCCCAAGGTGGGTCAGCCATCACTACTGAAAACTTGCCCAAGATACTCATATCCAGGTAACGGATGTCACAGCGGACCCACTATAACACAGGAATTGAAAAAACTATTTGTCAGTGATTAAGCAGGACAGAGGAACAGACGAGTTATATTAAAGATCATCCTTGACACACAATCTATTTTTGGAATGACACTCAGCGTTTCAGCCAAACTGAATTCTATTACTAGCAACCATTTGCTAATAGCTACTATGCTTTAATTGATATTGTAATTTGTCTATGTAGTTTAAACTCTCTATGTCATCTTCTTTTTAAAAACCTGGAGCTAATATGTCTTCCGCTTGGAAATACTTTATACATATAGTATCGCCATATCTTTGTGGCAATTATAGGGCAAATATTAAAAAGTATTTATTATTTCAAAAGGAACTCCTGCAACCATTATTTCCTATTACAAGCAGATTAATACACGTTTTCAATTTAAGGTCTTAAAAAGCTGCTTACCATGTACGTGTTCTAGCTCTGTTATATTAGCCCAAGCTACTAGACAAACATCCTGACTCCCTATCATAATGCTTGCGGTAAACTATTATTTATGGTTTCATACCAGGACCTGTTTGTTTTGCATTAAAGCTGCATGACAAGGCAAATATTTCCATTTTGCTACAATGTTGCCACGCTTTACACGTAGAATCTATTATCTCACCTGTGCAGGGAAGAGCCTTCCTACGCTCGCGTCTCCTACGCCTTTCGCTACTGGCATGTCTTGACTGGGGGTTGTTTCAGCTCCTACTGCAGTTCCTCCAGGCTCTACCCACGCATCTATCTCATAGTGAACATACTTGCAAGTGTCCATGTGAAAGCAGGTGTTTAGGAAGGAACAGTCACCTAGAGACTCGTCCGTGTGCATGTTAATAATACGCCTGTCAGACGAGACACAAATTCAAATTACACCTGGCACTGCAATCCTAACGGAGGTCTAAACCAGAAGATAATTCAAAAACCATGATTTAAATCGACGTGGGAATTAGTTATTTGGCACAGATGACAATACAAGGATACTGATATTAGAGGAAACTTTTTTTGTAGGTTTCCCGGGAATTCTTTTTTGTATCAGGCAGATAAAATATTATATTCATTATACGGTATACCACATAACGTCACTGACAAAATTAGGTAATATCTCAAAACGTTTACGCAGGGCCGGCCCGACAATGGAGCCGAGTGGGGCAACCGCTCCAGGCGGCACTTTTGAAGGGGCGGCACTTAGATAATGGGGGGGGCGGCAGGGAGAGGAAGGGTAGATAAGGTGGGGTGGTCTGCGACATTTTAAACTTCGCCCCAGGCGGCATTTTGTCTCAGGCTGGCCCTGCGTTTACGTGGGTTTTTTATCTTATTTCCTATCCTTACCAAGGCATCTTATACACACAAAAGAAAAATTGATACTTTACGTTTAAGCAAGCTACAGCTATTTTTAAGCTCTACTTTGTGTTATATTCACAAAACACATCAGAAAATAAAATACACCAGATCTTGTACTAATGGAGTTCTGAATTGAATCAAGACAACCAATAGGGGGCAATAATAATGATCCATAAAAACAATAAAAAATAAAAACACAAAATGAAAACCCCACATGTACATATAACTATTGAGAGCCAATAAGATTGCATCACCAAAAATATGTTAAAATGACCTTAATAACAAACAAACAAACAAACAAAACACCTCGTTTCTTATATCCATAATACCTGAAGTGAAGCCGTCGGCACGGGGTGTCCACACCTGATGCTCTCATACATTCCTCCTTGGTTCCATAGTCACAAAACTCTTGCACTTGCGCCCTGCCTCGAGAGCGGAATTTCTCCACGATAGACTGCTCTTTGGCAGTGCTGGTGTTCAGAAGCTCAAGGATCTCTTGGCTCACCTGGCATATCACAAGCACATGATAAAAAGCTGGTCTATCTAATGCAAGTATCCTAACCTAAATGTTCTGGAATACCATGTATGAATTTTCTTAAATATCAAGTATGAATGCATAGGGCTCAAACATGTTGTGAGTAACTACACTCGCTTAATTTAAAATATAGTAGGAAAATCTAAACAAATCAACACAACTGGACAGGTAAAAAGTCAGTGGCAAGCTATGAACAACATTAGTGAATACGTAAAAGGTTGAGAATGAACACCTTTACATTATGTTTTGGAAAACAAGTGAGTGTCTTTCACTGCCTAGGTTGTTTTGCACGAATAAAAGAAAATAAGAAAAAAGGATGTTTGCGGTAAAAAAAGAATTTCTATAAAAGCCCTGAATTACATGCAGAGCTTACCAAATACAATGCACTCCTCTTGAGTCAATCATAAGCAAGCAGGGCAAACAATATGCACACATGTATCTTATTCTTTACACTGCTTTGTAGATCAGACACTCTATTTTAGTTTTTTTTTTTTTTAGCCTGATCACCTGCTTGTTCGCAGGCATTGTGGCAACTGGTCACATGACTAAACACGAGTCTGAGAATCAGTTGTTTAATGCCTGATCATGTAACAGCTATACATCTAGTGCCATTAGCAGAATTACTTTATTGCAAATTGTATTATTCCAGCCTCCCACCTTTTTGCTTTGTTGTTCCTTGGTGGATTGTTGACTTAACAAGCTTTCAATCTCTAGATCCAAATGTGAAGCCTGTTTTCGTGCCTTTTTTTGTGGCTCAGAGTTTTTCTTTTCCCCTGAGGTACTAGCAGAAGATGAGACAGATGAGGTTGTTGATTGATTTGTTTCCTGGTTTTTTCTCTTCTTGGTTCCCGACTGAGTTGTTGGTGCTTTCCTCTCAGTCACAGCACCCATCATGGCAGAGAGCTTGGAATGGTCAGCAAACGTTACAACAGTGGGGCGGTCATCATCTTCCTGACCCCAACCTTTCAACTCTATTAGCTCCTGAGCAGCAAACTTTTGTAAAAGGCTTTCTACTGCTTGTCGTGTAACAGGAAAATCTGGCTGTAAAGAGATATGATACATTAGCACAATGTTAGAGACATAATGACAAATTAAGTGATCAGTAAGGAAAATAGCATTGATCAGCTTCAGCAGAAAACATGTTAGCTTAACAGAAATAATAAAGAAAAGCAAGCGGTATGTAAGATGCAGACAATATATACAATAACTAGGTGGCATTAAAAGGAGAATACTCATTTGAGGGATGTTACAGGGGTACTGTGTCATTGTGCAGTGCAACTTGTTTCTTATTATGTTGTACCCTGGTTTCTGTGTTTTTATATTTGAAGAAAACTCAATAAAAATGTTCAAAAGTGAAAAAAAAAACAGAATACTGATCTCTTTGTCAAATGGCTCTTTTTTGGTGGGGGAGGAGGGTAGGATAGCAATCCACTGTTTTTGGCAGAAGAGTCAAATAAGAGGTCTGTAAAGAGTATGTCTTTTTTTTGTTATTCCTGGAAAAGGAAAGGAAGCGAAACAGGATATATTTAATGGGGGGGAAAAAACATACACAGCAATAGCCAACAGGTCTCTTACCGTAGCGATGGCAAGCTGGATAGCCAAAGAATCTGCCGGCAGGACGAGGGACACATCTGAGAGATGGTGGAGAAGCTTCTTTTCCAGCTCTGGGTCTGGAGTGACCTCTGCAGAGCCACTCAAGCCTTTCGGAGGCTGGGGAGGAGCAGCAGAAGGGACAGGGCTATCGCTGCGAAAGCTTGGTGAAAGGCCGCTGTCTGGGTTTTGAAGATCTGTAGAGGGGTAACAACACAAAGGAAATAAATAAAAAAACACCCACTCATTTTAGATTTCACTACATTTTTTTTCTTGCCATGCCTAATAGGTTGACAAGCAAATTACATTAAAATATGCAAAGAGTATTACGCTTATATAACATGCACTTACACATTGAGCAAAATATAGCATGCAGCCTGGTATAGGGACCATTAAAGCTGATTGCACCACTATTATAGTACATCATTTCCTTCCTTAAAGCAGGATAGGTCTGCCAGCATTAAGATGAATGACTTGAAATGTAGTCACTTGTTATGATTACATTTACATAACCAGTGAATGCATGGGACCGGTACTGCCCATAGCACAGACATGAGAAACCGGAATGACAAATGTAAGCTTACCCAGACCCAGCTGAGATGTGGCATCCTTCCGCCGGCGCTGCAGCCTCTCCCGCAAGTAATCCAGCTGCTTCTTGTGAGCCTGGATAGAACTCCATGTATCTGACATCTTGCAGTCTTTCCCTATCCGCCAATCTGGTCCAGACTGGGGAAATTAACTAGACGCGGTACACCACTCCGTGCTTTGTGCTGCAGATATTATATCCAGGTTCTCTGCTGCCACACTACACCCTACGCTCTTTCGGCACTTATACGTCTTCACAAACCTCCATTTGAATGTCACTGTATTTTCTTGAGCGATAAACATTCAACTACACGAGGTCCACCATATTTTATCTTCCCCGGTTGTTTCTTCTCTCCTCTTTACTCATTGGACAGTCTTGCCAAACACCAACTTCCGTTCCAGCACTGTTCTTCCCCTTGCTTCCGGCTGAGGATGTGTTGCGGCCATCTTTAGAACTGGCAATCGCTGCCTAATGAAGTGTTGCGCATGTGCGAGTTCATTTTCTTTTCGCCGGATTTATTTTAGTGCAAGGGCACACCTAGTGGCTCTATATAGTAATGCAATAATCGGAGTGAATGTGAACCAAAAGTAAGCCGTGTAATAAAGAATATATATAGCTGTATATTTATATATATATATATATAAAAACAAAAATTATTTTGTTATTCTTAAGGATGATGTAAAATCCATGTATTCTTTTCCCACAGTGTCACAAACAATGCAGCAAAAGGTAACCAGATGTCACTGTTGTAAAAGGAACAACCTGACATAAAATGTCTATCTTTATGTACCCGTACCATATTATTTCTATAAATTCTTAAAATATGTCTCTCTGGGTAAACTGTAAACACTCTTGCGAGTTTACAGTATAATAGTTACTCTTAAACTGTGGTTTAGAGACCACCAGTGGTATCTGGTACCATTCTTTGTAGACGTCACAATGTCACAGTGAGGCACAGAGTGAATCTGGGGCAGATTATTTCAATTCAAATTCCAGGCTTTATATTAGATCTGAGTTATTCATGTTTTTACATTATATAATAACTGCATGTTTTGTCCAAAGGGGGTCATTTATCATTTCGGAAAGAATTTGCTATTTCTTCTAATAATCACCTGGTAATGTGCATTTTTTTACCTGTTTAGGATGCGGCAGCATTGCACCTCTGACATCCTCTACATTCTGCTAGATTTTCCAGCCACTGTAAGGAAAGTACTCCTATCAATTGGTGCCCTTCCTGCGCATGCTCAGGGGTCATTTCCCCCCTGGAAATAGTTTATAAGCCCCTACTGGAGCTGGCTGGCAGTACGCTCTGCTGAGCACCCTCTGCTAGGCATATAGAAGGGGGTTAAGGAAATGAGCAAATGTACTCTGATGTATCTCTCTATAAATTTTCATTCGGTACCTTTAAGTTTAGAAAAGTAAGCAGCGCGGTACCTTTAACCCCTTTGCGGTGCTGGGCATCCATGTCACCGTCTTTTAACCAATTGAGTGCACGGAAGTCTTCAATAGACAGAGGGCATATTGCCTTTGTCTTTTTCTCTGCCCCTCGCCTTTGTGAGCTAGAGAGGCACTAAAGAACATTACAGCACACAAACAGCTAAAGTTTGTGGTAGGTGTTGTAGTTCATCTGGATATGCAGGGTCCTGTCTCATATGGACCCCAAGGGACCATTTGTCTGTCCAAGAACCATACTGGTTTGTGAGCTGTTCAGGCTCCTTAATACCTGTGCAAAACCTGCAGGAAGGTGACCATATATATTTCAGAGGTGAAGGATTCTTGATCTGGCAGCTGAAAGTGTCTACACTGTGATTGGGGATCCTGTTTTTCACCTCCTTCTGTTTAGGACCACCGTCTATAACATCCAGGGTTCTCAGGGTGGCAGATCCCCTGTGATTCCCTGTTTCCTCAGGTCCTATTGGTGGGTCTGGAGAAACAGTCTGATCCAGAGCTTGGAGTAAGTGGGTTGGCTCCATCCCTTTCAGAGGTGGTGCCACGGCTGCACTTTAGTTGCCTTTCTTCTCGGCTGGGAGAGAATTCTTCTTTCTCTCCATTTTCCCTTTTGTTGCTCTCTTTTTGTTGCTGGGGCAGAGGCTGCTGCTTTCCTGAAGGTGCCGTAGGTCTCAAGGGCAGAAGAGTAAATCTACCCCAATGACTTTTGCCTGACCTCCTTCATGAGGTTTATGTACTAAAGAGGGAGTTTGCAGAGAGTTGCACAGGCCAACGCCAGTGAGCTTCTGATCCAAAGAATATCTTGGATTACCCTGTCACAATCATATTTCAGTTAGTGAGATTACTTTAAATTCATCTCACTGAATGAAGTATGCATTATACAGGAAAAGTTCAACCATTCTTACAGAGAAATTTGCCTAAGATGGCCCTTTACAGACTATAGTGAATGCAAGGAGATGAAAACACTGCCCTGCATAATTTCTTGTGAACGTTCGCTTTAGTAAATGAACCTTGGGTTTCAGAATAATAGAGCTCATTACTCACTGATAAAGACTGAATTGCATGATTATATGTCAGTTACTTAAGAGGTAGAACACATGTATGTGTGAACAAGGATTTGTGTGTGAGCACAGATGTGTAAGTATGGTGAGATGGAGTGTGTGTTAGAATGAATATGTACATGTGTTAGTATGAGTAAGTGTGTGTAATTTGTATGTGTTTACATATGTGTGCCAGAAATGTATGTTGGAAAGGGGGCAGAAAAGTTACAGGCAAGTTGTTTGGGGGCAATGATGGCACAGACCAGCTGTGAAGTTGGGGGGCCCCGGAGCAATTTTCACACCAGGGCCCTGTGGTTTCTTGGTTTCTAGTTGCGCACCTGCAGAGGATACTGAAAGGAGCGAAGCAATTATTTGTCATGAACTTGTTGCCATAAGTATTGCCTTGCTCAATTTATACATGGCTTTGGCTAGTATGTTCCTGACTAGTACCATATTGTAACGGAGAGCAGGAAAGGGGTCCCAGTGGCAATCTCTAAGTTTTCACTTTAAGTTTGGGTATCATTTTGGTGATTAAAATAAAAGGCAATAATAACACGCTGACTGGACCCGTTTTGGTGTTGGACAGGTCTGGATAATGTACATTGGGCACACTGGGCCTAAATGCCTATGGAACTTATATCACTGAGGCATTCACCAAGGGCTCCTTGCCCTTCTATAACTGAGATGTATGATTTGTTTATGCTTGCAATACACCTCAGCTTTGCTGTTCAGACCCTCTCATTGTCAAATATTTACTTTCAGAAAATATTTTTTGAAAAGAAAACACAACCTCACTTCGAAATTGTAATTTGTTCTTTGTCATTTCTGGGCTTCTCTCGCGCATAGTATCTGCCGAGCATCCTTTTTATTATGGCACTTTATTTCAAACAGGTGACCTGCTTACTTCAGTTCACAATGTTCTCTTTTCCATTCCCACGAATTCCTTTGGAGAGGTTTACACAAAATTTGCATTCATTTCTTGGTCACCCAAGACTCTCATATTGTCCAAGCCTCCAAGGATTTTCTTTCTTTACATGTTTTCCTTCTGGCTTTGTCTCTCTGTTTCTACTTCACTAATTCCCCCTACACCCGCCTATCTGCTAATGCCTACCCCCTCTCTTAATCTCAGATTGCTTAGTGGTCAAAGAAACTCAGGGGAATAGAATGTATTGGATTCAGTGTCCCAAGTAAAAGAATAGAGTTTGATTTTATCCAGTTTAGCGCTTATTTTTGTGCAGCTCGTATGTTCTAGTTGAGCATTTATTGTAAAGGCAGTGTACCCCAGCATGTACTTTAGCAATGATAAGACATTAATATCTACCCCATTTTCCCATCATAAGGGTTAGACAGAAATAATATGGTTAATAGCACAGTTAAGATAGCAAATTAACCCTTTGCCACTCACTCACAGTACAACCAACTTTCGACCCAAAAGATCCCTGTTGCTTTTTAATAAGTATATGGTTGGTACACCGTGGGTATATACACAGCAACAGGCTATGTGGCATTCTTGCCCCTTCACCATTAGACCCCGAGACACAATCCTCCCTCTAAGATTTAGGGTTAAACTGCAAGAATTCCTCAGCTATTGCCTACTATATTTCGTAGATTTAACTGGAGAAAAGCAAATTAATCATTACTAAGCTCTGTTCCAACAGTGCAAGAAAGAAGTTTTTTTTCTTGGGATCTCCAGGGGGTCTAACAAGACCACTCTGCATGCATGCGCATAAAGCGCTCCCATTGGTTTCAATGGGAGTGCTTTTTTGACAGTGATTGCCTATTTCAGCCATTACTGACGTGGAGCGCGGAGGGGAAGGACACTTCAGTTTTGGAGCTGCAGCGTCTTCAACATGTTACATTTTGTTTTTAGGTGAAAAATGCATATTAAATTAATTCTCAAGTACTTTAACATGTTTTTGCCATTGATGAAGCTATTTGGTGCAGTAGACTGCCTCTGACTCAAAAAAACTCAAAATGTATACATTTCTGTAAATTGTATTGCATATATATTTCTTGGGGAAATGTTTTTTTGTGTGGCTTTTCTTGCTGCATATACTGTAGTGCTGTACAATGGTATATATTTACCTGTGTATTTCTGTATAAAGGCTCTGAATTGTCCTTGAACAACTTATACTTTAGAACTTTACTAAATAATAAAATCCATTATGGTGGCCGTTCTGTGCAGAGGTGCGCAAATTGTATATGCTTTACATAGAAAATGCTTTACATAAAAAATTACACCGCCCAACTGTCCCGCTTTAGAAGGGTCAGTCGCTCTTTGAGAGACAAGTGCACTTATGCCTATTTTCTTCCCCCAACATTGATCTTTTCTAGGAGCTCAGAATGATGTCCCTCAGCCAATTTTACATTTTGGAAGGTATGAAGACACCCAGATTGAAAGCTGACTAATGACTTTACTCGAATGAGACCTATTAACCCTTGATATCCATTGATATCAAGAAATAGCAGTTTCAACTCAGACATGTTATTAGAATGCTTACTGATTTTAGTGCACTTGCTTCTGTACAAATAGTATGCCATCTTTGTGTCCCTCTATGGGGCACAAATCGCTGTGTCTACTTTCCTCCACCAATGTCCCTATTTTCTGGGAGCTTAGAATTTTCTACTGCCCTAAAGAAGACACAACTGTGCTTATAAAATAAATGATGTGCTAAATGCGTTTTTCTGCGAAGCCCTATCCATGCTTCTCTCCACATCCTCTTAAGCAAAGTGCCCACTTTTGAACTTTTGAAATGTTGACGATGCAAGCTATAAAACTTTTATTTTCCCTAGTTTTTTTGGAGTACTAAATGTATAGCTCTCCCAGATTGCCCCAGTATTATAAGGATTTGTAAACCATAGCACTGCTAGCTAAATCCATGTTTACTGCATAGGAAACAGGATGATTACAGGTGGACAGAAAGACAGTTTGGCAAGAATGTGTGTGAACAAGGGAAGGGGGTGAAATAAAAAAGGGAGACAAAGAGGAAATGTTCACCCAACTGCTTTAAAGCGATTAAGGCTGGGCTCAGTTGGCAGGAAGTTTGGCTGAATAGAGAAGGGGAGACCAGCTGGTCTAGCAGTAGGAGATATCTGTGCTGTGAGCCGAGCAAGTCAAACATAATCTCCTAAATAATATTATCTGTAACCAGGAACCCTTGATCCCCTCTTCTTCAATCTGTGAATAGAATGAACAGTAGACATAAGCTCAGCTGCTGCGATGCCTGAAAATTAAAAAGACAGGCTCCATGGCAACTTGCCATCTTTATACATGCAGCCTTTTAAAGCTCCACGCTCATAGACAGCATAGAAAAAAGATACTCATTAGCTTTAACCCTGATAATTGACAACCTGTTGATGTTCTTCCTGCACTACAGCATTTTTAATAATTCGAGGTAGTTTCTTTGGCAGGGCATCGCAAAAAAAGTTATTTGTATAAAAAGAACTGTAATATTGCTAATTTTTAGGTATTACATAAGTTATGGTGGGTAAAGGTGATGGAAACCCACTTCAAATTAAGGGGGTAGTAGAAGCATTATTAAACACTCATGTCTGTAGATGAGCGTTTATTATTTTTCAGGTATAATCCCCCAAACAATTATAGTATTTTAAAAGTCCGAATCCCACAAGAAATGCAGAGAAAGTAAAATGTTCAACGTGCCCAACACTAACAAAGCTATAATTAACCCAAACCACAAAAAAACAAATCTAATTGAGTATGAATACTGGACCACATTTGTCTTTTGCTTTTGCCATAATAGATTAGATACTCTGTTTTTGAGGGTAATGATAAGTGGAAAAAAAAAAAAAAAAAAAGATAATGGGCCTTATAGGTTATGATATATGTCAGTGTTCTCTTCCCACTGCTTTGGTGATCTCATTGGAGAGCTCTTTGCCCAGATTCAGCCACATTTTGCAAAGTACATACATACCAAACTAGAATATAACCAAAATAAGGAAACATAGAACTTTTATTTAACATATGGCATTTGTTAAACATTACCTATTTCAAGGAATCTAGTTTACCGAATGTCTAATGACTTAGGATGTTTTGTTGTATCCTACCAAAACCAAAATTTACCTTACGTATCATTCAGACCATCATAGGAAAACATTTCAAAATCTACAAGATGAAAACATGAGAGTAAAGCACGCAGAGTAACTATGACGAAGAGAGACTTATGATCAGGGAGGTGGAATTAGCACAAAGTGATGAGACAAGATGACAGTAAGCCAGATCGACTTCACTATTTTAGCATGGATCAGAACACATGGAACTAACTAGCAAGAAGGTGTTAATTAGGGCTGTTCCTGGTGAAAATTGAGGCAATGCCCCTCGCCCCAAGCCCTGTGTTCCTAGGGGCTTCACACTCCAAAGCTTCAAAGGGAGTTTCTTTTCTGTGGCCTTGTATCTTGTTGCTAGGTCGATATTATTCCCAGCAGGCCTTATGGAATGGCAGGTTTGCTGCAGGGTCCCTCACAACTACGACTTGATCCCTATGCCGCCCCGAGGGCAACGTTGCTGTTAATGCAAATGTTTCATCTGTATTATTCCTTAACAAAAGTCATTGTGATTGTATACATTTCACTGGGTGATTTCTATGATATTTCCACTAGTCCACCTGGCAAGTGGAAACATTGAGCAGAACATTAAATATAATTCTGCTCTTTTATATGCGTAAACCTTTGCTTTTCAAACACTGGCAAGAACGAAGTTTGAGAGACCAAATCAGTTTTGATGGAGATATCTTTGTTTCATCAATCAGATGTCTTGTATTCTTGAGAAACAGTATAAAGGTTTTCAGGAAACCTGGTTAGGATTCATAAATTTTGGTACCTAATTAGATTTAACAGAACTTGTCCATTTGTATTTCTTTCACAAAAGCTGTCACATGTGTATAACCTGGCCAAAAGCAAGCAGGTGAGTGATTAACAGCAGACGGAGAGACACAATTTTCCCTTTCCTGATGATGATGAGGATTACGACAAAGGAATATATGCTGTTCCAGTCCAAACAGAGATTAACACTTGCCTGATCAACTACATTTTTACATCGTTCATTGTATTGACAGTGCCATAGATCTCTTACATGCCTCACTCAGTTTTCAAAGTTCTTCCCCTTGATTTAATTCCATTTAGAAAAGTAAATTTATGTACACACTCAAAAGATGGTAATCACTTTTTTGTTATTTGTGCACATTAAGAAAGGAATTTTGTGATACCATTTATTAGACCCTTAAAATGCCGCCTGCTGGATAATTACAAAAATAAATTGTTCACTCTAGTTATGGTCCAACTATACAAAAAAAAATGTGAACCACAGATGGGACCTGAATTTTTTGTATTTTAGTACAAAATGTTGGGAGTCCTCCCTACCGCTAACCCCAAAGTTAAATGAAGAACAGAAAAGCTTGCTTCGAGGTAAAAGCAAACAAAAGGGTCCTTGGAGGCAGGACATTTCTTACATTATGTAGTGTAGTGTAGGTGACTCCTTAAAGAGACATTAAAATAATTTTAGATCAGTACTGACTCTGCTAGGAGGCATAGTTGAAAACATGGGGCCACATAGGCTATTTAGCCTTGTCCAAGTAGTACCCTCTGACTGTATCTGCGTATTATGGCCATGACATGTGGTTTTATTAATAAGTTCCTCCTTTAGGACAGTAAGCATTAGAAGCCATCTACTTCTCTTCTTTTATCAAACTGTCGCATGGTGATTCAGTGTTGCCATTTTTTTTCCCTGTGACTTCTGCAAGCTCTCCAGGAGCAATGTTTTCAGCCTTAGCCGTCCTCAAGGCAAGTAGAGCAGGTGATGGTAGAATGGCTCCTGTAGAGGCAAGACTACCACTTGTTGGGAGAGGACTACTGGTGAGATAGGCTGTGTACTGGTTCCAAAAAGACAATGGGCTGACTCCAACCAGTTGCGTGGGAATTTCTTTAGACAGGAACTCCTGCAACTTCACTGGGGTTCCTGAGAGCAGGGGGCCAATGTTATCCAGAGAGAGACGTCTTCCCCTTCTCGAGTTGTTGCTGCTCCATACATGTGTGCTCATATGGACCTACAATTAAAAAATATTATGTTATTTAACAGGAATTGAACATTAACCAGATTCAAATTGTTCCTTTAAGTTTACAATTGTAATAACCACCAAATTACAATGCACAAGTACGTAATCTTCTAATGGACTGTGTACACCTTGGACTTTTCTTCCTGGGCAAGTAAACCTAGAAAGGTTTAAAATTAGAGTTGGAATTAAAGGAAACCAGTGTTTAACAGAACAAGTCAGAGGGGATGTAAACATGTTTCTGGGAGTAGTCAAAGACTAAGGTTTATTACATTTAGATTTATTTATGTAGGAAATTAAGACCTTCATTTAAAAAACATCACTAGAGCCATTTCGGATGCAAATTTCTGGAGATTGATTACTGTTATTTTAGAACTAACTCACATTCCAAATGATCATTCTAGGTTATGAACACAATGGTTCACGTCAGTAACTGTCACTAGTTTTCGAGGATGGTTGCTTAAACAGGAGAGCCCAGGATATTTTTCCTGTTCACTGCAATTAACTTGGGTACCTACCTTTAGGTTCCCCCGTGTGGTGAATGCCCTTCCACACATATTGCAGGAAAAAGGCTTCTCTCCTGTGTGTATCCTCTCATGAATCTGCAAGGCACTGGCTGAAGAGAATGTCTTCTTACATACTATGCACAAATGCTGCTTAGGGCTGCGTCTCAAAGGAGGGGAAAGGGACGAGGGCACCGGCAGTTGAGGAAAGTGTACTAGTGCCAATGTCTGGGATGGGCTTACCACTTCACTCTTCACTGAGCTCACCAGTAAATTTTGTGCTGGAGGTGGCAAATCTCCAGCTGGACATTTGGGGCTGCTGATCAGCTGAGGAGAGAAGGGTTGGCTCACCTGGTGTTCGTGGATAACATGCTTCTTCAGAATGGATGCCTCCAGGAAGCTCTGCTTACAAACAAGGCAGTGGAACAGCCCATCTTTCATGTGGCACTTGCTATGGTGGTCCAGTGACTCACCATTTGGTAGTATCTCAGAGCAGAGGCTGCATTTGAGGGTGGTTGTCTCTGGTAGACATCCTTCTTGCTTGTTAGACATAGTGTGCTCTGAATCCTGCTGGATTCCTGTATCGTTTTCATCATCAGAGGCCTTAGCAATTTTATTTTGGGGACTTTTACTTGAATCAGTGTTCATTGCATATTCCTCATCATTGCCAACTTGCACATTTGTTTTAGAATTTGGAATGATTTCAGGGACTGGCTCACTGGCTATATTAGGTTCTGATGATGTTTTTGATTCTTTGGTTGTATTCAATATATCAGTAGTAGAAGAGTTTATGTTATTTTCTGTGTTCATTGAGGCAACTGTGGTTGCAGTATCATCTTCCATGATGGCTACTTCACAGTCAACCAGGGCTGTTTTTTCATTTTCTGATTCACTTACATCCAAGGATTCTTCATCAGTGCTAACCTCATCAGAGAAGTCTGGCACACTCTTATCTTCTAGGTCTTCAGTTTTGTTACCTCCTGCATCTGAAAGTTCACTGTTTGGTATTTGCCCTCCTAAGTGCATCCTTATATGCTGCTGGAGAGTAACAGCATTAGTAAACTTCTTCTGGCAAATCGGGCATGAATTCTGAGGCTTTGAGGATAAGCTGGATTTATGACTCACAAAGTGGGCCTTTAAGTTGCCCTTTGTGGAAAATGCACGTCCGCATATTTTACATTTGAAGGGTCGTTCTCCACCATGCTGGTTATAATGAAGTCTGAGAGCTCTTGGACAGCTAAGTACCCTTAAACAGATAACACACTGGTTTGGAATAGCTGCTTGTTTGTCAATTTTCTCCACTAGTTGTTGTAGCTTTGAGGTTTCTGAGTACCCCAGTGGATCAACTGTATATGAAAAAGGGAAAGTCCCAGGTTTAAAGTGGCTAGCCAGAAGTGCCCAACTTGGAAGTGAGGTCACCAATTTGCTTAGTTGCATTCTTCCACTGACAGCAGGTGCTCCTGTATCTGACCTTTCTCCTGGAGGGGTGTTCTCATCAACCTTTGTCTTAGGGAAACTTGGACCCTTTGAGGCTCCCTCTCCAGGCTTCATAAGGACTAGTTTGCCAATTGATGGGAGGACCTGAGTAGTTGAGCTGGAAAAAAGACTTTCCGGAGCAAACACTGGTGGTACAAAGGGCTTTTTCTCTATTGTCTCTTCTTCCATCTTCTCTGGAGGTACTGACATACCATATGGTAGGCCAGTACTAGTCAATACATAGTCTAGATGCTCAGGAACCGGATGCGGATTCATTTGTATGTGGGGATACTTTTCCCGATGTCTATGGAAGTGTACTTTTAAATTGCCTCTTGTGGTAAAGCGGTTGCCACATATGTTGCACTTGTATGGTCTTTCTCCAGTGTGAGAACGTAGGTGAATTTGGAGAGCACTGTCACTTCCAAAGACCTTTGCACAGAAACGACACTTGTGCCTTCCTGATGTCCTCTCTTGCTGACTTTCACTACGTAGAGGTTCACTGTTTTTCTGTTTCAGCAGGCTAGGGGCAGTATCCAAAACTCTAGCTCCTAAAAATAGTCCACCTTGCAAAGTGGACAAACCTGGAGGAAAAATGGCATGTGGAGATATGAGGTGACAGGGTGGAGAGCTTGGAAGTGAAGCATGCCCTGGGGATGGCTTGTCATAGAATCCTGCCATAAACTTGTCTTTCACATTTGGGATGTTCCTAACATTGAAAGACTGCACTATCGGGTCATAAAGATGTAGCAAAGGCTGTTTAGCATTTTCATCTCCGCTAATAGATTTTGGTGATTCTGGAACAGGCTGAGATTGTTTTGAGGGACTAGTGACAGGCACAGACTTGGATCCCAGTGACTGGGGAGTTGTTTGTGTTAAAGGAGACATAGAAAGGGAACCCAACATGAGCACCTGCTGACAAATTTGTTCCGTTATTTGCATTTGATGTATCTGCCTTTGTTGTAAAACTCGCAACTCTTCCAGTATCATCGGGATGTTTATAGTGCCAGGAGTTGTTTGACCACTAGAAACATCTTCTTGGCTCACTGGAGCCATCCCAATCTTTGGCCCTGTGAGTCCATCCATAATTAAGCCGCCATTAGGTATAAGGAAACGCTGGGATGGCCCTATTCCCTTCTTGCCCATATCTGGCCTCATTTCACCCATTTCCATGTCACATTGTTCTGTCACTTCTATTTTCTTTCCTGTTGTTATGTTATCTGAGGTGACAGCAATTGAAGCAGATCCTTCAGTAACATAGCTCTTCCCTGATTCCTCTTGGTTTTCTACTATCACCACAACTTGGTTGCCGTTCGAGCAACATTGTTTGTGCCTGGCAAAATCAGAGGGTTCATCAAACTGTGCACAGCACTTCCGACACACTTGAATATCTTCTCCGCCTGTGTCTCCTGCAGAAGAGGACAATTTATTTATAAGTTATGTATATGAATAAAACATATTTTCTGTGGAACCATGGCAAAGAATGGGTTACGCTAACTTTCTGTACGTTCAATAACAAATGTAAAGAATACAGTTTTTAAAGACAAAGAAAACCACTAGTAAGTTTGATCTCTTCACTGTTAACTGAACATCTTATAACTGACCCATTTGACATTGCCTTGGAGAACTGTGTTATAATAAGACTGTTCTAGCTGCATTTCCAATAATGGCCATGAAATATGTATGACAAAACATGTCTCGGGCCCTTAAAACTATGTTCGGTTATACAGAGGCTCTAGGACAAAAGAGACTCACAAATAATTCATGCAGATGTGGAAGGGTATGCAGCCTACTTTTTATGTGTAGTGTACATAAATTATGCTATTTAAAATTTTGTTAACATCTGCAGAAAGTAAAAGCCTTATTGTTTACTATTTACCTGGTGTTTTTTTCTTTTTTTTTTTTTACCAGTTATGATTTCTTACACAATGTGCATTGAAAACTCAAACATTTTTTAGTCTGAAACAGGGTATGTTTTATATGGATCTTGCCATGTGTCAGATTCCCAACATAAACAATGAGTTAATCTAACCCAACTTTGGCACATCATACACCTCCCTCCCCATATTTTTTCCTGTGAAACCCCCATTTCTATCTGCCCCCCTGCCCACACAAACACACACTCTCTCTTCATCTAACAGGGCTCTCTTTGTATCCCAGCTTTTGTGCAGCATTAATACTCTGGAGAGAAAAGCCAGCTTCACAGCTCCTGGTAATTGATTTGTATTCACACAAGAGCCAAGAAGACCAACTTCCAACCATTGATATGGTAATCGCTTCATAGTAACTGTCCCTTGTTCTGGCTAATTTACTTCTGGGTTCTTCGAGCTTAATTAAACTTGTTGAATTGGCTAAGGGTATCAAGGCTTACAGGCTGGAAATAGAGGATTCTTAGCACCAAGCTAAACTCCCTTATAAAATGTGTTTTTTATCTTATAGAGTAAACGTATGTTCATAACTAAGACTGTGAGAGACTTGTACTTGTGTATGATTCCATTAGGCACTGACAAATTAAGGGGGATCACATTCTTGTTTGAGACACCATCATTTCTGTCTTCTGTGCTAAAAGGAGCCCCTCTCCCAGTTGGGGAGCTGAAGAGCAATATTGGCCCCTGATATGATATTCATGTAAAGAAAAAGTATAGAGCAGGACAAACAGAGATATTACCCTTTTAGATTTGTGTCAGCCTTTTAAATTCTTGTAAGTATGAGGTTGGAAAGCCTATGAAGATCTCTGCTCTGGCTATACGACACAAGGAGCTTCTCTCATGCATCCGTAAGTATCAGAAGGGCAAAGGGGAGACAAAGTGTGAAGGAGACTTTTAATGGCCCTTTTCCTGTGCATGCAACTCACTGACAGATAAAAAAAACCCCCTCCTAATGGAAACTGACTGACAGACTAAGTTAGATCTTGTATTTGCATTTTGTGAGTGTGACACTGACAGAAAGTGCTCCTATTCAGTGTGTGACATAAGTTGCTCTCTTAGCAGCATTAAGAAACACATTGACAGAAGTGCTATCCTCTGTGTTTGGCTCCAAGCAAAAAGATTCACTGGCTGAAAATCGGGCATTTAACAAGACTTACCTAAGGATGACTAGGTGCTGCAATATCAACTACTATATTTAAATGCCAATGCTTAGGTGTATTTGACTAATACCCTAGTTCAATAGCAGGGTTAGGAAAATGTCCATACAAGGACACCAGTGTCTGTAACAAAGTTTGTTAAGGTCCATAGAACATCATTAAAGTGTCCACCCCAGACCCCAGTAAATGTCCGCCATGAGTTGGTGCCTACCCCTTTTCAATAGTCCATTTGGTTGTCACTTCTGGACACATAGCACTGTGTCCAGAAGTGACACAGTGCTATGATGCTGCATAAAGTGGTAATTCCTGGTTCCTGACAAAGACATAGGATATTTACTGGTAGGAGAGACCACCCAGCAAATTTACTATTTTTCTGATACTGAAATACATTAAACATTTAGTTCCCAGCTCAGTTGCTTATAGGTTTAGACAATGCCAAGGTCATAAAGCATTACCCTCCTAAATATACTTTTCTGTAGTAGGCTTTTTTACTTCAAAGATAGCCTTTATGCAAAAGAAAAGGTTAATGGCATATGGGCAATAAAAAATATTTTATATGATATACAGATACATTGGAAACAAATAACGATGAAGCTTAACACTCTGTAAAAGTTGTATTTATTTCACCAACTCTGGCAACATTTCGATCCTACTATGGGATTTTTCTCAAGCTTGACTTGATTTGCACCAGTTTCTTTTTTCCACACAGTTTTAGTTACAGGAGCTGACTGGTGCTTCATGGCATGAAAGAGAAAAAAGTATCTCCTTTGTGTGTCCTAGACGCCGATAAGCTAGAGAGACCTTCTCCCTTATAGATGTATGTCACAAGTAAACTTATTGAGCCCAATTATACTGTATGTTGACTCTACTTCCACTCTCCATATTGATTACTCCTCTTTCGTTTCTCTATACTGCTTTCCCCCTTTCCTCCCCTCCCCTCATTTTTCCCTATTCAGATCCTGGGAAAAGAGATTTTGCAGCTGGCTGAACTAAGGTTGTGAGTCACAAAAGCTCCCTCTCATCACAGCGACAATGCAAAGAAAGTGTCCCAACCCGACGAGCTGAGAATGGAGCCCACCCCCCTTTTCCCATCCATTCTCCACTGCTGATTCTACTATCCAAGTAGACTTTATCTCCTCACTCGTTGTGTGGCCTTGCTTTACACATGTGATCTGTGCCAACACATATGGCTGTACATGGGAAGGGTACCAATGAAAAATTTAGCATTCTGATTTTAACTGTAATCTCTAGGTTGTAAAATGAGTCTTTCTTAACTAGGTAGGTTGGGGCTACATGAGTAAATTACAATTTTTGTTTCTTCACAGAAACGTTATCTAATATACAAAAATTATAAGGTATTACAGATTGTACGTTTCGCTTCCACAGAAACATCACAGTATTTGATTCTAGAAAACAATACTGTCTCTCTAAATATGTGATTTTATCTTTAGAAATATTGATATTGTTATTTTTATTATACTAGTGAGTAAACACACAAAAACAATGTTTCTGATTGATTTACACTTACATTAGAAAGCTATATAAATATACAAAATAAATATAATGTATTCTGTTTGTTCGGAATGTTTTATAAAATAATTCATTTTTGTAAATTGTTTCATTAATGGAAAAAAGAAAACTGCTAAAACTAAACTTAATGGACTTCTAGCATCAATACATGTGGGTTTATTTCCAGCAAGGTGACAAAATGATTGTAGACAATTAAGTATTTTAAACTTTTACAATATATGCTGCTCTAAATGGGGCTAAATCTATGATAACTTTGGTTGGTTTGGCCTTTTGTGAACATGCCCTATGGTGACCTTCTGACTTTTTCACCAATTGTTTTTGACCCCAGGAAAAAATGAATATAAGGCCACAGGCCCTGCGTTTTATAGTATGAGAATTAATTTGTGTATATATTAAGCATTCAGCAAACTGTACATGGGATAATATTTACTAAATCACAGCTGACGGTAGGCATCAGGGCCAATTTTCCACAAGTCAAAAAGGACCACAGATTCTCCTTCTACCTGCAATCATGGGACTGTAAGTAGTAAAAAGAAAAAGACATAAAAGACAATAGTGTCCATAACCCCAAAAGCATTGTAAGCTGTGGGGAAATAAGGTGGGCTTACATTTAGCCATTCAGGTAAAAACACTTGCAGACATTTAGGAGCCATATAGTAAATTGCCAAGGACCCCTTTGTTATTACAGACAACCATAGAAAGCCCAAAGGACACAAGTTCACCACTATAGGCTTTCGAAGAGTTTGCCTATAAAATCAGCATATTTCACTTTAAAAGATACAAAAACCACTAAATAACCAGCTTTATCATTTTTTGATGGTCTATGGTTCTTTCTGGTATGATAATTAATATTGATCTACTTTAAATATGTTCTAAGATTTTGATAGAAACTGCCATTTCTTCTCTGTGGATTGTGATAATGCCATACCATTACCTAAAAAAACAAATGGGTATAAGATTCTATTTTTTTGTGATACGAGAGTTAAATATAAATTTAAAAAATCAGATAAGATTCTATTTTTGGGATACAGTTATCTCTGGCTATCTAGAATTTTTGAAATGTGCCTAGTAAGGAATCTAGAGAAAAGAGTGTGAGTAGTTCAGCATAGGTATTGAAGAACAACACTCAATGAGTTATTGATTTACAAATACTGTAGGTATCAAATTATTATTTGGGTTTATTCACTAAACATTGTCTCTAGGCCTGGGTATTTTAAACGGGCTATGATTTTCTCTTAGTAATGCAGAACTGTTTCTTTACAATTGACTGTTCAATGATGGGGTTTTTTATGAATGCCTATGTGAACAGCAAGTGTAGGGCTAGCATGCTCAACATTTAAAGCATTACTGTAAAGAGGGGTAAATATTGTCTATATATTGTGTTAGATACATTTCCAGCAAAACTATTCATTTCCTGAAACATTCATTTTCAGCAATGGAAAGATTCATTGTTACAGCCTAGGTACTTATTACGTAAAACAAAGGCAGGTTACGACAGTCGCTTTGATGCCAGACAGTATTTGAGCTTCGTTTACTTGGCAAAATGGATCAAACATTTCACACTTTGTGATTAATTATATCGTTCTAAACCATAATGGAATATCTACTAAACTTCTACCCAACTTCGGATGTTTTAGAGATTCTCCTTTTAAATTCTGTAAATATTTTATGGCTGAACAGCTTTGTCATTTCTAATAAAAAAAAATACAATGCTATATATTGAATGTGAAAACAAATATCTCTCTCTTTCAACTGAAACTTGTGATTTTTCAGGTAGCTTTCCCAACTGTAATGGACAACAATTCCCATCATGCTCTGACATGCATTGCTGATATTTAGTCCACCACAATTGGAGTGCCATATGTTGCACCCCTCTGTGTATTCTTGCATCAACCTTAGATTTAGGAACAAAATTAAGATCAATGATATGTAGATTGTAATTTATTAATTTATGCACATTCTCTTTATATCACTTCCAGCATCCCATGGCCATAGCGCAAGAGACTAGCATATAGATCATGTGATATGATAAAAGTGCATGTTCTGTAAGAAGTAAAAAGATGATCCAGATAACCTCTGATAAATGTGGTACAATTTGTTTTTGCTCCTATTAATAATTTTACACACCTCACGTGGACAATTGCTCTTAAGTAGGTATACGCATTCTACACTATTGGATTTGCTCGTTTAAATAGTTTCTTCTTGACAAACCTAGCACACACGCTCTCACTCCTCTGCAGTGCTAGGTAAAGGCATGCGTTTAAATCCTTACCATTTTCTGAAGATGTTGAGTTGTCGCAGTCTGAGATGAGCTGCTGGGGTTTTCTCTGCTTCCTGCGGGACATCTTTAGCACTGTCACCGATTTCCAAGGATTAAGCCTTTTTTGACTTAAAACTCCGGCTCCTTTCAAGAGCAGATGTGGAAAACTGACCTTTACCTGAGGCTTAATTTGTTTGTCTCCTTGTACATTACATCTCTTTTTCCTTTGCGCCTCTTTCCTGACAACACTATCTATCTATCTATCTATCTATCTATCTATCTATCTATCTATCTATCGATCTTCGTTGTCTTCCCTTGTCTTGCATATACACTGGCAGCCAACTTTCTTTGTGTTTCTGTTGGTGGTATATTTAATGTTACGGTGTGTTTGCCATATCTTCGCTCTTGTCTCAAACTCTCAGAAGCATCACTGTTGGTCAGCTACTAAATAGACCCTCCTACTTTTCCTGAACTCCCACTTATTGTGACAAATAAGAGAAGAATTCCATGAAAATGACTGATGATTGCCCCTTTGCAAATGGGTGATTAACCCCCTCCCACTGTCACTTCATTCTAATAACAAAGGCAGATTTTGAAGTGCATTGGGTAGGTAATATAATTAAGAATCTAATTGCGTGAAATACATTTTGTGTCTTCCTAATTTTTATTCTAAGACAGGGGAGTGAAGCAGTGGAATGGATAACTTTTACATAATTCTATATTCTTTTGCATGACCCCCGTATTATAGGCAATAATAATTCAAGCGTCTCCAATATGCATTGCTCCTGGGTTTTATATACTTTTTATTCACTACCTTGCTTTCTTTTGTAGTATAAACTCACAAGAGGATTGTTTTGTGACATACTTTTTGATCTATATAGTTCACAGCATTGCGGAATAATTTTCGCTTGATATAATTGATAATATCTGTTATACGGGGCTGTATTTGCTCCGGTTATAGATAATTTCATGGGTCAGACGTGGGAGATGTAGTCCATGCTGCTCACGTACTGAATATGCAATCATAAATGCACTCATTTTCTGCGAAGTGTTAACCTCTGCAAGACAGGCCCATTTAATCTGCAGTGTGAACGTTTATTCCCGTAAATAAAAACTGTAAAAGAAAGCATCAGCGTTTTAAAAATTAACAAGACTCCTGTAACCCTAAACAAAAGACTTTGGTAAAGTCTAGTGAATAGTTTGTATTCTGGGGCTTCACAAATAAGTATTCTTTTCTTCATTCTCCCTCTGTGTCTCCCTTTGATCGCTCTTCTCATTCAGCATGTCATGAAGTTCTTGCAGGGAACAATAACTCTGTGGGGGAGAAGGGAGGGCAGTGGAGGGAAAAAAAGGGTAAAAAAGGACAGTGGGAGGAGGTAGGGATTGGAGGGGTAGTTGGTGAAAGTATCTATAAAGCTACACAGCAGATGTCTTTGGACCTGCGTAATTTGTGTGTGCTGTCACATACACCACCTCAACGGGATCCTGGAGATATGTGTTCAGCCAATTTGTAGTGCCCCAGGAAATCTTGTGACCTTAACCGTTTTCATGCTGGAAGGGACATTACAGTGTCACAGAGACAGGAATATGGGTTTGTCATTTAGGCTCCCCAACAGAGGAGTGATCAACTAAAATGCCATATTAGAGGAAAAGAAAGAAGGTAGCCTATGTTGCCCACCAGAAGTACATACTGAATAGCAGGCCCACGTAGCACAAGCAGTGCTAATTGGTTTGTCTGCGCAACCCAAAAAAAGGAGAATACTAGTCGTCAACTTGTATCTTAATAAATCACAAACAAAACTGCATGCTTGGCTCATGTAAGCCAGGCTGTCTTGGGCTCATAACTCCATAACTATGCGGAAGGCATTCTTGGCTAGAATCTGAGTGGGCTAATATTACTATCCGGGATACGGAGCAGAAGTTTGTAATAAAGGGAAATGTGAGTGAAGTTATTACTGAGAAAGATATGCATATACTGTAGTCAGAAGGGTATTGTTGTGGCGGTTAATGCCTCCCAGCTTACCTTCACTTTTCCGGTAAAGTTTTAAAGGCATTCTAACATTAACAATAGTGCCACTTGTCAGATTGTCTGTCGATGGCACACGTTTCCTTGGCACCACAAAACCGGCTCATTAGCATTACACTGCGGACACTGAATTCCTTAGCTCTGAGGCCACTTTGCTGTCCTGTGTCCTACACATCTCCCGCTTACTAATTTCCCTTGATTAGAGCCCCAATAAAGAAAGAATGTATATCTGACTGTATAGTATAGGGCTGAATTATATTGTTCCTGCTCATAAGCCCTCCAATACCTAGGCCATTGGTATTAAATTGTATCCCTCATCCCACCAGGCACAAAAATTGAAGTCACATGTAATTGAATATACTGTATGAGTTGCCTTGAGAGTGTCAGCATGCTCAAAATATACTTTTAGTGAATAATAAGTATACTCAAACAGCAAATATTTATACCGCCTATTGTACCTGGAAACTCCAGGTGAAGCGCCGTGTACCCCCTCCCACCTCATAAAAATGTAAAGCGTATAGACTGTATAGAGCAGTGAGAAACGCAGTGAGAAAGGCCTTTTATGCTTTTTAGATTGTAAGCGTCCCTTTCTGTATATCATTTTCCGTTTAAAGATCGGATCACATACTAGGTAATTAAATGGTTGGGATACAGACTTCATCAAGATCCTAGGGGTCTGGTTTGGTGAAGATGACAGGGCCCTGAAAAGCTGGGAAGGAATACAATGAAACCATTATTATTATTATTATTATTATACTTTATTTATAAAGTATAATAATAATAATAGTTTACTTATATGGTTAATAGTTAACCATAGTTTACTTAAACGGTTTAATGCTTTTGCTGTTGTGAGAAGGCCAGACTGAAACATTTGTTTTCCTTAATACGCTCACATTTTTTTTTAGTCCTAAGGAATACTGGGTTAATTGTATGAATATGTTTTTAAAACAAAGAAATTTCAGCGCTCGCTGAGGAAACAACATATAAATTGTGTGGTACGGTAAATAAGAAAAGGGGGATTTTGATTGAACATTTGTCTTCCATTGTGAAAAATGTCTATAATAAACCAAATAAGAGGTTAATAAAAGATATACGGTACAGTGCTAAAAAAATGCTTCTATGAAAAAATAAAAACTCTCAATAACTTAGAAGCTGTAGTCACCAAGTGGAATATTTCAGTCTCTTGATATGGATATCAGTATGGGGCTCTCAGGTGGTCCATGGCGTCATAGAAGCCCTATGGAATTTTTTTGTTTTAAAATAATTATTTTAGGGGATTATCTAGCTGCTATCAAGACATTTGCTACAGTGTCTCCCTGCACTGGACTGCAGCATGATGGTTGAAGACCAGAGACAGACAGAGAGGTCTGGTAGTGGTCTTGGTGGCAGCTAGATAATCTCAAATTGAAAAAAAAGGAAAAAATGGTTTAAGAGTGGGGAAAATGGAAGTTCTCTGACATTGACAACTGGTTTTTAAGCCTAAAGTTTTTTCACATGGTGTCCACCAGAGATCACTGTTGATCTTTTACTTTTATTATGTAACAATGCAGGGAAGGATACTCTGTATTGTTGGATGTTATTTATTCATACAAGTTCAGTAGTGCCAACTATGATCCTGAATTACCCTCAAATAATTTGATTATTCTGTTAAATTATATTACATGCTTCTGATTAAATTATGGCAGAATAATTTAGAACATTCATGTTGCATGGTTAGTAGATTAACTTGGCTATCTGACGCTACTGATGTTGCCTGCTCCTACATGCTAACATTTGCAAAAAAACTTCCATAGTCACAAGTATATATATTGTTTCCAACTACATGTGTCTGAAAATCTTGAAAATTTCAGGCAACAGAAGAATGCTGGTCCAAATTCCTAAAACAGGGCCAGTCCAATTTAGGGAAGTGTAACTCAGTGTTATATGAGCCAGTGGATATAGCACAGCCTCTCACACTGTGTGCAAGCAGCTGTAAAGAAAAACTCTGGGCAATGTATGGATTTGAGGTGTTATAAAGTATGTCTTAGTGTGAGTGTGTATGTGTAAGTGTGTGTTAGTGTGAGTGTGTGTTAGAGTGCATGTGTTACTATGAGTATACATGTATGTGTGGTGTTAAAGTGACTGTGTTCGTCTATGCTAGTGTATATGTTAGTTGGGGCAAGAGACCTGGGGGGCACTTAGCTTCACCTCCTCCCCAAGCCAGAAGGTGTCAGGCCTCTTATGAGTCATACCCATGCGAGAATGCTGCTGCAAACTCAGACATACTCTCAATACTTCTTCCATAGTGGCAGGGTTCGGGATTGCACTCTTATGGCAACACTCCAGTATAATGATACACTAGTCTTCTAAGAGGACTAAAAAGTAATTAAAGTCTTAAAGGGAGGGTTCCATGTAAAGAGATTCACATTCACTTTTCAGGGAAGGTAGAGGAAAGAGGGGCTGATGTTCTGGAAAATGGAATTGTTGTGTAGGAAACAAATTTGATTGAATTTTCCTTTATTAGTCAGTGTGGGTGGTGACAAGATGTACAATATCGTATCCGTCTTAGGGAAAAGCATATCGTTATACCCTACTCGAGATTTTTTTTTAGGAAGAAAGGATTCTGGCCCCTTTAGTGAATCAATAAGCTTATTGCTAGGTACCGATGGCTTAATGGTGGCAAAAATCTGTTTTATTTTTCTTGTAATATTGGACTTATTTTTCCACTAAACTAGAAATCTCTATTTCTATTAGCATCTGATATTTCTTACCTTTTATTTTTGTTTTCTAGAAAGTGGAGCCTCGTTAACAGTCCAGTGGCCAGAATATGTCACTGTGTGTTTGTCTTTGTACATGTGTGACAGTCATGTGTGTGTCATGTGTGTCAGTGTGAGGGGAGTACATTTATATACTGTATGTGTATTAGTTGCAGTTAGTTGTTTCAATGCTTCTACATTTACTAGCATATAAACCTAGTATATAACAGCAAACTATTCTGCCCAGCTAATGTTCCCTAATGCAAAGACTCAAATCTTAATCAGTCCTTGGTTTTGTCTTAGATTCAGTATACCTGTATGTCTGTCTCATGCATGTCTAAATAACCTCTACCATTTCTGCTGGGAGGCTGAAACCTACCACCCTCTTGGTAAAGTTAAACTTTCTTACATATCTCCTTCTTTGAAATAAGCTTCCCTCCTGCATTTTGTTAAATCCACTTATGTACTTGTCATGCTTGACAGTTAACTAGACACACAGCCATCTTCTCTGCAACTGGGGTTGTGTGACTGAGCCTGTAATCAGTGAACAACAAACTCGAGCAGATCGTGTGGATGAAAAATGCAACTAATAAATATTTTACATTACATACACATGCTCTTTTGAAGGCAAAGGGTGGTCACACCAAATATTGATTTGGTTTAGATTTTCCGTCTGTTCACTTTGCATTTTGTTAAATGGTAAAAATAAACTATTGCCATGTCTAGTTTTGGAAGCATTCTTACGTTATGGCATTTTTTCACATTTGTTTAAACTTGTGCACTTGTCCTTAACCCCTTAATGACAATTGCCGGTCCTGGCACGGCACGGCAAAGCATGTGCTTTACGACAATTGACGTGCCAGGACCGGCACGTCTTTAAACGGGTGCAGAAAGCGATCTACTATCGCTTTCTGCACCCAAAAAGCATTGCTGAATGCCTCGACCTCGAGGCATTCAGCAACGCCGCGATCGGCACGAAGGGGCCATCTCTGGCCCCTCCACGGGGCGTCAACATCCGCCATACTTTGTATGGCGGCGGACGCCCGTTTTAAAAGCGTTTAGGAGGCGATCGACGATCGCCTCCTAAACTTAAATGGTGTCGCTGGAATGCCTCGATCAGGAGGCATCCAGCGACACCAAACACTAACCTTTTGATGGGCTGTGACCGCTCCGGAGAGCGGTCACAGCCGCAGCTGCCGGCAATCTTCGCCATCAAGGAAGATGGCCGCCGTCCTGTAACAGGAACCACAAATTTTAAAAGTTCGCTAGATGGTCCAGACCATCTAGAGAACTTTGGCTCCACTTGCAGGTTGAATACAGGTACTGCATTCACCATGCAAGTCAATGGAAGCCAGCTTTCTAATCACAGTGTGATTAGTAAAAATAAATTAAAAAATAAAATAAAATTAATAATAATTAGAAAAAAATAGTAAAAAAAACAGTAAAATGTAAAAATAATTTCCCACTGATGTCACTATCAGGGGAACCTCCAAGTTGAAAAAAAAGTTAAATTTTTTTTTTAAAAAAATAATAAAAAAAAAAAATATATATATATAAAAAATATATTTTTGTGAGCAAGTCCTAAAATTAGCATATTAGCTTAAAACAATTCTCACATGGAAAGAGTTAAAATACTGGCATATTAAATGCCCGTGGGGTGTCTACTTTTAAAAAATGTATGATTTGATGGGGTAAATTGAATGGGCCAGGTTCAACAACGTCCCAATTAACACGGGGGGAAGGATGGCCACACATCTAATTTCCAATTAGAAAAATGCACACGTACCAAATGTGGCCTTTTAGTTCCCCCAAAAAATTACACACCCATGCATGTGGGGTATCACTGCACTCAGGAGATGTTGCTGAACACATTATGGGGTGTCGTGTGACAGCGGCATATACCAGGAGCTGTAAATTCATACATAAAGTAGGTGTGTGTGGGAAAAATACACACACAAAAATATTACTGCAAACTTTGAAAAAATGCTGGTGGTAAAATATGTGCATGCAAAGAGTTAAAATA